>JBBPBK010000218.1:0-19929 GCA_039720395.1 Liquidambar formosana
CCCCTCTTTCGAATTCTCGCCACTTCGTGGGGAGGAATCGAAAGAAAATCTCTAGACGAACATTTTGTCCACATGCAAATCACATGCACTCATGCAATGTGTCAGGTCGTGCTAGACGCATCTAGCTGCCTACGTACTCAGTAGAGATCAGAACCTTACGTAGTTCGAAATGATCAAAGTGGGATTTCCGCAGAAAGTCCCCAGAGTGTGACGAATACCTCGTCCTTATGTATGCAATCAAGCAATGCATTAGGTCGTGCTAGACGCATCCAGCTGCCTACGTACTCCGCAGAGATCAGACCCTCACGTAGTTCGTGTAATCAAAGTCGAATCAATCCTAGGGAAGATTTCTTCAACAAATTCTAAGACATGCTAGAACCCCGCAGCAATTCTAACTAAATATTCTGTCAAGGTTTGACTGGTCCCGCAGCATCCCAGTCAACCAATTATAAGCCTGCCCAATCAAGGCATAGCGAGACTCCCGCAGCAAGTCTCAGGCATCAACGTCGGAATTCCGCAGTAATTCCTTCTAAAAATCAGGGACGAACCCTCTCAAGGCAAATCAAGTTTTCCGCAGACAAACTTGAGTCAAAAGTTTTGACCTCGGTCAAACCATGCGTACGCATATCCTCAATATGCGTACGCGCAGCACATCATGCGTACGCATGCTATGGGGAATCAGCATCCCAAAAGTCGCGCTCCTTTTTCAAGTTTCAAACTACCATGCGTACGCATGGTCAAACCTGGTCAAACCACGCGTACGCATATTATAAATATGCGTACGCCTGGATCTCCATGCGTACGCATGGTTTAATTCCCTCAGCAATCACACGCCTTTCGAGGCGGTACTTATAAAGGGTTTGAAACCCTTTCTCCTTCTCATTCTTTTCAGCCGTCTTTTCCCATCCTCATTCTTTACAACTCCTCCTTCTTCCAAAACACTTCTCTTTCTTGCACCCATTGTGTTCTTCTCATGGCTCCCAAGAGACAACGACAGCATGGGTCTTCTCACTCCCAAGGGGATGATTCTGTCAACAAAAGGTGGCTGCCTACCATCCATTCTGGCGAGGTCATCACCCCTACCTTCCGTCCAACGGAGCACTTGTCCCGGCGTTGTCGGGTGGGCGAGGTACGCTCTCTTTGTACCTGTTTTTCTTTCATAAAGCTTTTGTCAATATATGGATCTGAAATAATGCATGAAATATCTGTGGAATTTGGATTGGAAGCATTACCAAAACCATTACTTTATCCTTTAATCTGTAAACGAACCTTAAAAATCAAATCTTTTGATTGTTTTGTTGTGCAAAGTCCACTGTACATCCACCCTATTCAAAACTGAATGCATATTTTGATGAAACCAGGAGAATAATACTTGACCCTATCTGACATATGCACGTAGGAAGAAAAACTCATTTTTGAACTCAAGATTGGCATAAAAATCAAACCTTTCGTTTACAGACACGATAAACAAATATATAAAAAACTCTGCACCGAACCAGGCGTACGCATGGCCTCATGGTGCGTACGCATAAAATAATATGCGTACGCATGAAGACTCATGCGTACGCACAGTCTTATCATGCGTACGCATATTAAATTATGCGTACGCATGACTCGGGTGGTGCCGACTTATTCTCCTGTTTCCTTCTTTTGGCACTTTTGAAGCATCACCTATTGTTACTTATCACATACCTGTGCTGTCATTTACCTGTTTGGCTCTTGGCAGGCGCGTCGCGATCTCTCCACTCGAGGGAATGCTTCCACTGCCTGGGCTTGGTGGAAGCGGTTAAATGACAACACCAAGGGGTACGTCATTCAGGCCGGCTTTGGCTCAGTCGTGGATCTCCTGACACATGACGGGAGCAAATCCCTTTGCTACTGCATCGCTGAAAGATGGTGGGACTCTACCCACACCATGCACATCGCTGGTAGAGAACTAACCATCACCCCTTACGACGTCTTCAGATTGACCGGGCTGAGGGTGATTGGCTCCTCCATTCCATCCTCATATCCTTCCGGGGAGGAGATCGCCCAGTTTCATCGTAGGGTGATAGGGACGAGCTTCACATCGGGCCATTGTCATTATACTGATGTGGCGGAGGCCTTTCAGTATGGACCTCAGGGGACTACCCGGGAGCAACAGATCATGGCGCGGAGTTTCATCCTGTACTTGATTGGTGCTTTTCTATTCCCAAACTCTGCCCAGTCTATGACCACTGTCTGGCTAGTAGCTTTGGAGGATCTGGAGACTTGCAGTCAGTTTGCTTGGGGTCAGGCAGTCCTGTCTTATCTGTATACCTCCATGGATTCGTTGAGTAGGGACCAGATTTCTTCCATCACGGGATGTTGGCGATTATGGGCGGTAAGCTTTCTTTCATTGCTTTGTTTGTCCTTTGCTTCCATATTATATTTTGATGCCCGACATCATTTTCATTTTTTTTTCTTTTTTTTTTTTTTTTTTTTTTTTTTTCTTTTCTAACACAGCTTTGGGCCCGCCGCTACATCGACTTCACCGGGGATGATGGTCGTCCCATATCGGGGTATGACCGTATACGCGAATTCCTGGACACTGCGCCCTTGAACAAGGTATAATCCTTTAAAATTTCCTAACCAAGTACCTTAATTTCCTTGCAATTTTCTGACTTTTCTTCTTACAGATTCGACCCCGCCCATGGACTGGTGTCCCCTTTACTGGCGACCAGGCCATGCATGATGCAGCATTGAGGGCTTCACTGACCTGCTCTATACTCGACTCTCCTATTTCCCGAGCTGTTTACTTGCCGGAGAGGGTCATGTGGCAGCTTTCTGATGAGGTCCTTGCATGGCAGCGGGTGCCTATGCTTCCTCCTTCCTTCATGATCTACCCATACAATATCAGTGAGGAGGACTTGGGTGTCTGGCAGGCAGGTATACCTTGTGATGCTCGTCTCCTTCCTGATGGAGATTATGATGTGTTTGCAGCTGAGTTCCTCATGCCCCGGCTCCTTGGGCCCCAGGTACATATTCCTTTACATTTCATTGCCTCAATTTACTGTACAACTTGAACTCTTGCTGATTGCATTTCTTCCTAGGTTGCTCCTCCTGCTGATGAGGGTGCGGATGAAGGGATTAATCCGGTGTTGCCTGGCTGGCGTGTGACCGAATGGTCGCCCGCTGGATATTTTATTGAGAATGAGATCCCACGCCGGGACAACGTCCTGGGCTATCCCATGGCTCCTGGCACTCGCAGAGTGCGTACCTGCTCCTCTTTTCTTTTCCTTTCCTGCATAAAGAATTCATTTGCAAAATATGTGCACATGTATGTATGACTATTCACATTTTCCCCCCATTGCAGCTCAACATGGCTGAGTCCGCAGACATGATCCAGCTAGTGGGAAGCCTGAAGGCTATGGTGACGGATTATTCTATGAGGCTGCATGGAGGTCCAATGGCACCTGGTGGTCCACCTGGGGGTCCACCTGGAGGTGGTGGTGATGAAGCTTCGAGCGCTCAGCAGGGTGGGAGCTCATCTCATGCCCCTAGTGTTAGGAGCAGGAGTACTCGAGGGCGAGGGCGTCGTGGAGGGCCCTTTTAGCTTTGCTTTCTTAAAACAATTTATTATTTGGGGTGTAACTTAAACAATTTCTTTTTCTTTTGTTTACTTCTTATCTTACACATTTGATCTGCACATGGGTGCACCTATTCCTCCCTTTTGACTGAATTAGGCACATGGGTGCCTCGTACTTTCCATCCATATGATTGATGTTCTTGCCTTTTGTTTGCATCTTTCGGTGGTGATATCTCCCTTTTATCTCCCTCTTTTACTTTATTTATTGCATCTGCATCTTTAAACGAGAAATTAAGCCCAACAAAGTTTATCAGGTGGATGGTAATGAGTGGGTTGAGGACCAAACACGTCACAAAGCAAGAAACGAGTTAAAAAAAGATGAATTTGGCCTTGGGGTGCGTACGCATAACCAAAGTATGCGTACGCATGAATAGGGGTGCGTACGCACGAAGAAGGGTGCGTACGCATATTTCAAATATGCGTACGCATGGGAAACTGTGCGTACGCATGGAGAATGTCAACCTCGCTTTTTGGTGCTTTGACCAACACAGCCCACCTTTTTATCATAAAAACGACTTTTGGTGCATGAAGCACTTCCCCATTTCAGCCAGCATCGTCATTCTTCCTTCCATAAATAGGTGATCCTTCCCATTTACTCTCCCATCCTTTCAAGATATCATGGCAGTCTCCTTCTCTCTCCTGAATATCAAAAGGTGGCTTCTGTTCGTCCACCGGCAAACAGCCCATCTACTCGAGTCAGCTCATCTTTCTTCTTTAATCCACTACTGCCAAGTGAGGATCAATGAAGGTTTCCTCTCAACAGCCATGAAATATTGGGACCCTCTTCGTCATGTGTTCCGTTTTAACAACATAGAGATTTGCCCCACCATAGAGGAATTTAGTGCAATTCTTAATTATCCAGTTTCCCATGATCCCTTGTTTCCTTCTCAAGCCATGCTCTATTCTCCTGACCTTGCCTTGGCTCTAAACATTTCTGTAGAGCAGGCCAGATCATGGTGCATTAATTCTACCATAAATCTCGAGCCTCTTGTGCAGCATTTTCTACCGCTCTTCCTTTACCAGACAATTATGCATTCCGGGCTCTTTGCCTATGCTTATTAGCGGGGTATCTTCTCATCAGTGACCTCCACTCAGTTGACCTGGCTCTCCTTCATGTGGTACAACACATTTCTTCCCATAATCCATGCATGATGATTCTTGCAGAAACCCTCAATGGTCTTGACGATGCAGTGCGAAAAGGGACTTCTTTACTGCGTGGCAGCCCTCTTCTATTACAGGTAATCAGTTATTCCCATACCATTAATCTGTTAAATCAACAAAAAATTTTTTTTTTTTTTTTATTATTTTTTTTTATTTTTTATTTTTTTACTTTTCCCTTCCATCAGATATGGCTGCATGAACGTCTCCAATTGGTTGAAGCGCCCACGGTATATCCTTTTCGTCCCGAACATTATCGCTATCGCAAGCTAGCTGAACCCTTTCCCAATCATGAGAAACTACAAGAATTTTTGGGCTCTTTATCTTGTCACCACATCCTTTGGCACTGCCCGTGGTGGCATATCGATCAAATGACCACCGAGTTAGTATTCCCCGGGAGTGTAATGCTGATTGGCCTGCATGATATCTCATACTGTCCTGCGTCCCGTATTGCACGTCAATTTGGGAAGAATCAATATGCTCTTATTAAAGATCATGCTGGATACACCTGCCCCATCTTTTCTCGAGCTGTTGAGCGAGTTCGATCATCATGGGCAAATAGGTCCCGGATGGGCAACCTTCGGGCTCCGACATTAGTGAGCCCACCATCATCCTATTATGACTGGCTGGCTAGGGATTTAGAAAATGCCAAGAAAGTGGAACCAAAGTCTCCCCATAAGAGGAAAGAATCAACTGAAGAAGAAGGGCTTTCAAAGAGGATAAGAAAGTGAAAATGAAACGTATGCCGATGCCTCTTTCTTCAGATTTCACTGCACATTTCATCGTTTCCTTCTTACATTTTTAATTTAAGTAAAAATGATCAGGATGTACTAGTTATCCATTCTCGAGAATTCGCTTTTAATTGACTCGTGTATTTAACAAGAATCTTGATAATTACGGATTGGTTCCACCACTGCCTCCACAGATTATAACATCTCATTTTCCTTCCATAATGTGGACCGCACCCATTCAGGGCTGCCTACGTATTCCCGACTTAAACGTTGCGATATCATGATTTATTTCTTTCTCTTTTTCTTCTTCTTGGGAAATCAGGTCCTCGTAGTTCACATGCTTCTCCTCATACATAATACTTCCGTAATCGATCCATGTTGACTGGTTGCATGAGTTCGTTACCGTCCCCATCAATTAACTTAACTGCCCCTCCTGTCATGATCGTCTTTATAATGTACGGGCCCATCCAAGTGGGCCTGAACTTGCCCCTTGGGTCAAATATCTGCGCTTGCATTTGTTTAAGCACCAAATCTCCCTCCTTTAGTCCTCTAGGCCTCACCCTTTTGTTGAAAGCTCTGGCGATTCTCTTCTGATAGCCTTGGACATGATACAGAGCCTGCAATCTCTTCTCGTCAATCAACGCCAATTGTTCATATTTGCTCTTCACCCATTCTGTTTCTGGTATCCGATTCTCCACCATGACTCTCAGCGAACCAACCTCCATTTCCACTGGCAGTACAGCTTCCATCCCGTACACCAAAGAGTAGGGTGTTGCACCAGTTGACGTTCTTACAGATGTACGATATCCCCATAGTGCAAATGGTAGTTTCTCCGCCCAGTCTTTGTACGTGACCGTACTCTTCTCCAGGATAGACTTGATGTTCTTGTTGGCAGCTTCTACCGCTCCATTCGTCTGAGGCCTATACGGGGAAGACTTGTGATGCTTTATCTGATACTCTTCGAGTAGCACTTTGACCTCATTTTGGAAATGTAACCCATTATCTGTGATTATTTCATGCGGCACTCCATATCGACATATAATGTTCTGTTCAATGAATCGAGCTACATGCGACGACTTCAACTCCGCATAAGCAGAAGCTTCTACCCATTTGGTGAAATAATCTATGGCAACCAGAATATACTTGTGCCCACCCGTAGCCTTGGGTTTAATTTCTCCAATTATGTCGATGCCCCAGGTGGAGAATGGCCAAGGTGAGGTCATTTGATGCAATTCCACTGGCGGCATGTAATTCAAATTGGCATATACCTGGCATTGATGACACCTCTTTACGTACTCCACGCAATCTCTCATCATGGTTGTCCAGAAATACCCCATTCTGACTATCTTCTTGGCCAACATCTTGCCGCTCATGTGAGGCCCACAGACACCTTCATGCACCTCTCCCATAAGAACTCGGGCCTTTTCTTCATCCACACACATTAAATGGACCCCATCATACGACCTTCTATACAAATCTCCCCCACATAAGATATACTGAGCGGCTATAAGGCGTAATGCCCTTCGATCCTTCCGATTAGCGCCTTCTGGATATTCCCCTTTCTCAATCACATTCTTGATATCGTAGTACCAAGGTTTCCCATCATCAGGTTCTGCATCTATTAGCATTACAGCCTCTTCATATGCAGGTCGAGACCTCTGGTTTATACTTAACGGCTTTATTGGGGCTCCCTCTGGTACATTGATCATGGATGCTAGAGTCGCCAGAGCATCGGCAAACTGATTGTGTGACCTAGGGAGTGGAGTATAAGTAACTTTATCGAACTTCCGAGCTAATTTCTCCAAATACCCCTGGTACGGCTTGAGATGTTCTTCTCTGGTTCTCCATATCTTCTGAACTTGGGATATTACCAAGGCAGAATCACCATAAACCTCCACTTCTCGTACCCCCAAAACCAATAGAGCCTCCATTCCCGCGATGCATGCTTCATACTCTGCTGTGTTGTTTGAATTCTCGAAATTCAACTTTACAGACATTGGGATATGCGAACCGTCTGGAGCAATTAGTAATACCCCGACCCCATCCCCGTACTGGTTTGAGGCTCCGTCGAAGTACATCTTCCACATCCTTCCTTCTTCAATTGTCAAAACATCTTCATCCGGGAAATCGTCATCAAGAGTTGGCCCCATGATCGGATGTCCCGCACAGTGTTCTGCTATTGCTCGCCCTTTTATGCTCTTCCGAGTGACATATTTCAATTCATATCCTGCCAAGATTATTGCCCATCGCGACATTCTCCCATTCAGCACAGCCTTCTCAAACAAGTATTTCAGTGGATCCATCCGAGCCACCACCCAAACTTCATAACTCAGCAGAATGTGTCTTAACTTCTTTGCAGCCCACACAAGAGCGAAACACGATTTCTCAATCGGGGAATAACGTGTTTCATAATCATGCAACTTTTTGCTGAGGTAGTATATGGCATACTCACCTCCTTGTCCATCATCCTGAGCCAACATACATCCCAATGCTTCCTCAAATACTGATAAATAAAGCAATAAGGGTCTTCCCAACCTAGGAGGCTGTAGAATTGGTGGTTTTAAAAGGTACTCTTTCACTGCATCGAAAGCTCGTTGGCATTGGTCATTCCATTCTCTGCTTTCTCCTTTCTTCAGTAACTTGAAGATTGGTTCACAAGTAGTGGTCATTTTGGCTATGAAACGGCTGATATACTGCAATCGCCCCAGGAATCCTCTGATCTCTTTCTCAGTTTTTGGAGGCGCCATTTCAAGGATGGCTTTGATCTTCATCGGATCTATTTCAATACCTCTGCTACTCACCACGTAACCCAGTAATTTCCCAGTTGTTACCCCAAAAGTGCATTTTTGCGGGTTCAACCTCAGCTTATATCTCCTGATTCTATCAAAGAACTTCTTCAGATTGGCCCAGTGTTCTTCTCTAGTTTCTGACTTCACAATCATGTCATCAACATATACCTCCACCTCTTTGTGCATCATGTCGTGTAAGAGTGTTGTAGCCATCCTCTGGTAAGTCGCTCCTGCATTCTTCAGGCCAAAAGGCATGACTGTGTAGCCATAGATTCCCCACTCTGTCACAAAGGTTGTCTTACTTACATCTTCCGGAGCCATCTTAATCTGATTGTAGCCTGAGAACCCATCCATGAATGACATCATTGCGCTTCTAGCTGTATTATCCACCAGGACATCAATGTGAGGCAACGGGAAATCGTCTTTCGGGCATGCTTTGTTGAGATCCCTGTAGTCTACACACATTCGTATCTTCCCATCTTTCTTTGGAACCGGTACAATATTGGCCACCCAGTCAGTTCGTGTCATCGTCTGAATGAACCCCACCTTGAGAAGTTTAGTGACTTCATCTTTGATTTTTATCATCAACTCAGGCTTCATGCGGCGAAACTTCTGCTTCACTGGCTTAGCGTCTTCTTTTATTGGTATGTGATGCTGTGCTATCTCAGGGTCAATACCAGGCATATCTTGATAAGACCAGGCGAACACATCGTTATACTCATGCAACAAAGCTGTCAATTTGCCCCGCTCTTCTTCAGATAAGGTGGAACCAATTCGTATTTCTTTATGATTCTCATTAATACCTAAGTCTATTAAAATAGTCTCTTCTTGAATAGGTATTACTTTCCTTTCTTGATCTTTTTTAATTAATTCTTCAATGTAATCAATATCCTGTGATAATGCAGTTTCATCATAGAAAGGCTCATCGAGATACGCGGAATTAAAGATGTTATTTCCAACAAAAGGGGTGGTCACATTTTTGGGTTTGAGCTTATTCTCAGTTATGATGCTAGTTACAATTTCAACCCCCTTTTTCCATTCCCATGTGCTGGTACTTCCATCAGCAGAAGTGATCAAATTGGCGGAGTCGTCAGCAGCATCTTCATCAGTCAAGGCATTAATCCTCTCAGTCTGCTTGGGTTCCAGTAGTGCTTGCATCGTTTCCCCTTCCAGAAGATCCTTCCAGTCTTCAGTCTTAGACTCTTCCTTCTTCGCATCAGTCATCCTTTCTTCCTCAATCTTCAGCACTGCTTTGAAAAAGATTTCCAATCCTGGGACCATTTTTCCGGTCATACGATCGAACCAAGGTTCTGGGAATCCACAGTAAGGAAAGTCATCTCCTTCTTTAACAAAGTTCCCATTGAGTATGCCCTTGTTGACCGGCAAACTGTTATTTTCGCCATTGTATCCCACACCAAGACGATTATCCTGCGGTTTGAAATTAGGAAACTCAGCTACTCCTTGATTATACTTTCCCAAACCCATCCCAGGCATAAAATTCATCTTTCTCATGAGGTGAGCAGCAATATGACCAACACCTTCCCCAAGATTTGGTGGAATCATTTCTATCCCATACGGTCCTTCTTTTTCAATAACCTGTATAATCTCAAATCCCCTCCAAGCCATTTCAGCTTCTTCCCCCTTTACCTCGCAGACCGGAGCAGTGATTTCACCATCCCCGTGTATTATCAGAATTCCTTCTTTCCATGGGAGTTTAATCTTCTGATGAACAGTAGAGGGTACGGCTCCTAGTGGGTGTAACCAGGTTCTACCCAATAGGAGGTTGAAATTGGTATTAATGTCCATCACGCAGAATTCTACTTCGGACTCGACTGGTCCCACAATACATGCGGCTTTGAAGGTCCCCACAATCTTGCGACATCCATTATCATAGGCTCGCACAGTCAAGGCGGATGGCGTAAGCTGCTCTTCAGTGAGTCCTAACTTGGAGGCAGTGCGCATTGGGCAGACATTTAAGGCAGATCCATTGTCCACTAGGACCACCGGTATTTTCTTTCCTCTGCACTCCACGGTGATATACAAGGGCTTGGCGTGTGCCACTCCTTCAGTTGGCAAATCTTCTGTTGAGAATGTCAATACAGCTTCACTTTCTGGGTTTGTACCCATCAGTGCTACAACTTGCTCTGGTGAAATTTCCATAGGTACTTCTTTTCTGGCAAGGGCCTCCAAAACAGCTTGTCGATGCCTTTTGGATGCTACCAAGAGTCCCCATATAGAGATATTTGCCTGAGTTTTCTTTAATTGTTTCAGCACACGATCCTCATCATCTTCTTCATCTGACTTCTTATTATTCCTTTCTAGCTCAGCTTCTCTTCCTGGGTGATCTCCCTCCAGGTAAGAAGGTTTGAAATGCCTCCCAGATCGAGTCAAATGCAGAATTCCATCCTCATCATCCATAGAACCCCAGAAATCCCTTTTCTTGACATTGACTTCGTCACAGTCCTTCCAAGCATCAACATCTAATACCATTATTTCCCTTATAAGATCGGAGGGATCCCGTATCTCGGTGCCTTGTTCTATAAGCCCCACATTCCTCTGGTATTCTGGTAAAGGGTTCTGATGGATGTTTGGTTCGGCCCCTGCTCCTGGCTTGGGAATCTTCTTATTATCAATCAAGTCCTGGATCTCATGCCTCAGCCTGGCACAGTTGTCTGTCTTATGCCCTGCCATTTGATGGAAATGACAAAATTCATTCAAATTATATCGTGGTGGGAGAGGATTAGGCAGGGGACGCGGTGCTAAGGCTTGCAGATGTCCTCTCCTCATCAAATTGGCGAAAGCTTTAGATAGAGACATTCCCAGATCATCGAATTCTCTTCTAGCCCCTTGGTTCACAGCAGCTACTGTACTTGAGTTTGGAAGCGGATTGGCAACCCTGTTTCCTCCCTGACTGCTACCATTTCCTCCAGCCCCGTAAGTTTTCTTCATTGCCTTCCCTTCATACCTATCCACCTGACCGCTGCTTATGGCTTGTTCGATACGGGTCCCACAATCATACAGCTGCTCAAAATTCATGACAGGGGATGCTAACAATCGGTTGAAATACACAGGCTGTAAATTTTTTATGATCAAATTGACTTGATCTCTTTCTGTGGGCCTGTTCACCATCTTGATCGCCTTCTTCCTCCATCTGATTAGGAAGTCAGAGAATGTCTCCCCAGACTTTTGTACCGTCATCTCAAGATCCCGCAAGGTTGTGTCCAGCATGGTATTATAATTATACTGGTCCTTGAAAAGCTTCATTAAGGTTTCCCAAGACGAGACTTGTGCATCATCCAGACCATAGTACCATTTAGAGGCTTCTCCGACAAGTGATAATGGAAAGGCAGCCACAGCTTGGGCTTCGTTCATCCCTTTCATTCTTACAATGCTCATATATTGGCGAATGTGCTGTTTGGGATCTCCACCCCCATCAAACTTTTCCGTGTCAGCAATTTTGAATTTGGATGGCAAATTTGCTAAAGGATCAGAGGACGACCCTCCAACAAACATGAAATCATCCATACCTTGAGATTTTCGCATTGCTGCGTGCATCTTTTCCACTTTCTCTTTCATCTCCTCCTGCCCTGCCGTGTACTTCTCCCATTTTTCCCATTCTTTTTTCTTCTTTAAATAATCAGCATAATCATCTTCCTCCCACATTTCACTTTCAACTCCCTTTTTTTTCTTCTTTTCCCTTGCCTTTTTTATCCCCTGAGGCCCCTTCCTCCTTTCTTTCTGCTGAAGGTATCTCTTCACTTGTCGTTTCTCCTTCTGGCTTTTCGTTCTCTTTTTCTTTCTCCAAGACTTGGAGGCGATTTTCTATCCCAGACAAACGCCCATCCAATTTTCCCATTGTTGCCTCCATTCTGGTCAACACTTCCATCATTGCGAAGTCTGCCATGGCCCTATCTTTTCTTAATCTGTTTGTTGTCGGCGACCTAACCCAAGCAGTACTGAGGTCTTGTGATCTTGTTGAGCGACCAATTGTGTTCTGCCAGTCGAGAATTGTTTAGGTTCCACCCCAACATAATTAACATTTTAAGAATCCATTTATCTTATGCCAATTTTCGTCATGTCTACTAATTCTTCAGAGAATCAGCATAAGATAAATCAAGAGAAATCCAATGTCATTGTGAATTTAAGCCCTTTACAATGCACTCATCCTACTCTCAATTGGATCTCAGCCCCCCCCTTTTTTTTTTATTATATATATATTTTTTTTTTGTTGGGCATGAGTTCCTTACACAATTTTTGTACAATCCTCACACTAAATGGGCTTAAATTCAAATAACATTGGGCTTCAAGGTTATTACCCAGGCCAGATTCAATAGTTAAATCCAAATCCACATGCCGAGTGGGTCGGTTAGTTCAAAGTAGGCCACATCATTGTTTAATTTCTTTTCCTTAAAGGCCCAATTACTTGTTTCAATCTTGCAATAAGTTTTTCAAACCTATCAGAAATTCAAATCAACCTGGGCTCCTATTCTTATTGACGGACGAGTATTGGGCTAATAGCCCAATAACACTCAACTTGTTTCCATGGGTACTTGGTACGTCCAAGTCCCTGGGCCCAAACATGGAAGCCTATCTCTCACCCAACTACCCAAGATTCCTACCGACACAGACACTGTGGCTGACATGTTGAGTCTTAGCCACTTGTTATCAAAACGGTGATACTGGCCGACAAATGCAAATCTCGAGAGGATTAAAATAACTCCCAAACCCTAATACCGTTGGATCCTCTGATGACGCGTTGGGTGCCCTAATAGCGCATTAATTGTCAAAAAACCCTCTTTATGACCCCTAACCTTTCTAAAAAACCAAGACTGGATTGCCAGTGACTCACAGTTCCCCTTCAATCATCCAGCTCTCAAAACTCTTCCCAAGACTTCACTCTCATGGCATCTTCCTCTTCCTCTCCAAACCACCTAGACCTAAACATTGTGCCAGAAGTATTGCCGGCGCCAGAAACACAGACAAACATTTGGCGCCCGGTATTCCCAACCGGTGACCAACCAGTCATGGTGAGTGATACCTTGGTGTACAACCCTACAAACGCAGCTGCAGTGGGTGCAGAGCTCATCACTCCTCGCGATGAGGTGCTACTGAGTACGAGGTCGGATGTGGATATCATGAAGAGTGCCTTGGCCCTAAATGTTCAGGCAACCACAATTGCCGCTAACCTGACTCGACGCCTATATGCTAGGGGCATGGAAATACAGAGGTTGAACGACCATATCCAACGCCTCCAGCGAACACTTAACAGATCTAACCGGACAATGAGGTCCCTAAGAGGAGAGAACGACGAACTGAAAAGAATGATAGATTCCTATGCTACAGGCCTTGTGCCCAGGGTTGTGCAGCTAGAAGGGTTCGGGGAACAGATTCGAGAACAACTTGAAAGGCTTCAGAAACAATCTGAAGCAGGGCCTTCAAATTCCCCTCAGGGTGCTGCTAACAAGTAGCAATTCTCTCTCTCTTTCTCTCTTTCTTTTTTTTTTTTGATTTCTGGTTTTTGGACTTTTGGATGTACAACACCCCCCTCTTTTTTTTATTTTTCTTTGTGTGTATAAATTCTCTCTCTTTTTTTTTCTTTTGTGGGAGTACAACAAAAAACAAACCGATGAACACAAAGGAAGCCTATCATTTATTCACCTAAAATGATCGGAATACATAGCTAAAACCGGCAAAACACACTTACATGGAACAAACCTCTAAAGACCTAAGAGTAAAGGAAATACATCAACACAAGTGACATTATAAAAAATGTCACAAATGAAACCGCCACCTCCACTGGAACCCCCTCACGTAAACAGAAGCTGACCATTAAGATGAAAAGGATGAAGTGCAAGACGACAGCTATAAGGCACTCAGAAGAAGTCATGGTTGCAGAGACGCAGATCTAAGAGGTATAACAATGGGTACTTAGGGAACAAACCTACAACGGCTAGAGATAGCAAATCCCAAAAAGCTAGAAAGAGTGCACTCCAAAGGCTATAACTAGTAGGTTTCCAATGATTATGAACAGTAATCTCTATACAGTAGGCACATGCAGTGGTCTCATAACTCTCTAATAGGTGTGAACTAATTGCAAGATTGACTCTTTGTTTGGGTTTTAATTAAAAGACTTTAAACAATATTGGGCCTCGCCCCATTACCAATCCTAGAAATGATAAAAAAACCTTTATACAATTTTGGGCCTTGCCCCATACCCGGTCCTAAAAATGAAAATGATGCATGTCACACATTCACACAAGATTGTACAGAAAAAGTAAATTTACCCATGTTTTTAACGTGCAGTTCAAACCAAGGGTCTCCTTATATCCTCCGCCTTCAATGGGTTACCCAAGCTAGGATGCCCGAGAGCAATCCGTTAACGTACTCACAAGCTTATCACAGGCTAGTGGCACAGGCTGTGGGCTGATGGAGCAGATAAGAATTACCCAAGAATCGAGTGGAATCTGGGAACCCTCACCCAACTACCATCGGGGTTTAGACACAGGCCGGTGTGTGTGTGCAGTATTTTATTGTAAAAAACAACATTATATATTTTTTTTTTTCAAAAAAAACATTTATTCATTTTTTTTTTGGTTTTCGTATTAAATTAAAATATTAATTATGGTCAATGAATACTTTGAGGTTGAGCTCAGTCCCCAGCAGAGTCGCCACTGTGGTCGCACCGACCTGTTTCCATCGCCGCCACGCGCGCTCGCGCGTTTCCTCAGTTCACCTGTATTTACCTGCTTTTTTTGCTTTCTGATGGTGCTAATCCATTTAGGATTAGCGTGCAAATGAGAGTCGCCACCTGGAAGAGTCCAGGACCAATTTTATTGACCAGAGATGGGTTCGTAGCTAAGGTACATGTTGGGAAGGTGTTAGGCACCCAACAATGCCCGGTAATAAACCGGCCCTCATTCTTGTATTCATTGACCATATTTAATATTTTAATAAAATCCGGAACACCTGTTAATCATACAATAAATAAATGGCACACACGAATGATGGATTAATGGCATAGGATAAATAAACAAAGCATAAATATTTAATAACAAAGTATAGAAGCTTTAACGGAATGAAAATAAGAGAAAACGCACTGTCGCGAGTACTCGCGGTCTTACCATGCGTACGCATGGTATTATCATGCGTACGCATGGTCTCACCATGCGTACGCACCTACCATGCATATGCATAATAAATTTATGCGTACGCATGACATTTCGCGAGTACTCATGGTTTCACCAAATTATCTTCTCCGCGAATTTGGACTTCCCGAAGAACATTATTGGCCAAAAATGGACAGTGTATACAATAAATCAACTTCTAAACATCCTACATAATTATATAAATAAATAAATATTACGTACCTCTTAAAAATAAAGCAAATTGAAATTAAATCCTTCCCTCAGGTCCACCGTCAACCCGGCAGCGTCTCCCCTGTTGCGCAAAACAAGCTTTTCCCAGTCTCACTGGTCTAACTCTCTGTTATATTTTCCTCTCTTTTCTCTCAGTTTATTTCTCTCACCTTTCCCATATTTCTCTCACCCTCAAAATAACTAGCAGTTACTCAAAATGCAGCTTCTCCTTATTTCTCTATCTATTTTCTCTCACTGACCTCCCCTGTTTCTGCCTTCTCCCTCCGTCCTCTCCCCCGTCCTCCTGAGCTCCCAAGAGCTCTGCTATTTATAGGAAAAATCACCTGGGCGAGGTCGTCATCCATGACCTCAAACCCCATCCTCTTTGACCCCCCCACGTTCCCTTTGCTCAATGGTCGGGCCAACCCAAGCATAAATCATTCCCCCGACAACAACTTTCGGCCGAAGTGGAGAGCAGGCATCATTCAGATGAGAAAAATAGAATCTCATGCGTACGCATATTATTTTATGCGTACGCATGGCTATTCATGCGTACGCATGAAACCACCATGCGTACGCATATTATAAATATGCGTACGCACCACACTCCCCGGCTGTCTAATTTAATCGTTTGAACTCCCATTTGCTTGCTTTGCGCGTAGAAAGAGACCCGAGTAGACGGCAAACATTGTGGACCTCATCATCGGGAAATCATCATCAAATGTAGGGACAAAATGGGGTGTCTACACAACCAAATCAGCAAAGCACAATAGTATTAATTCTTGCAACAGAAACAAAAAAGAGTAAAATCATCTTTGGCCAAAAATCTGAAATCATTTCCATACCATTGCAACATAAACAAAAAATGGAAAATAAAGGTCTAACATAAGGGGTCATCTTTGGCCATGGGTGTAATTTATTTGAACAGGTGGAGTGATAGGTTCCTCAAGTACAACAGCAGTGCTAAACCTGTGGATGCTTCTCCCCCTGCTAGAATTCCTTCCTGGAGATTTTAGTTTAAACATTGAATTAATTCTCAATAAGAAAATATGCTCATAGTGACAAAGGCAGTACTCTAATGAATGAATAAAAAGGTGAGAAAACTAATGAAGTCAATTTTTCCAAAGAAACAGAAGTCCCCTGTTTGGTTGTTGAGAAAACAGGGAAAAAGAAAAGAAAACAAGATTTTTAATCTATGTTGTGCTTTGATTTGGTTGGAGAAAATATGAAACTTAATTAAATCAACTTCTATTATATTTGGCTCAGTTGAATGGCCTTTCTTTTTTTCTCATGTCCCAAACGACAAATAATCCAAGTTTCAAAACTTTAATTTCTTTTCATTTCCCACATTCTCTTAACAACAAAGGCGAGCAACAGAGTAAAACTAATAAAAGAATTAAAGAGAAGAAAAGGAAAATAAAAAATGAAAAAAAAATCCATGGTACATCAATAATTCCTGCAGTTCTTTCTGATTTTAACTGGTGTTTTTTGTGTGCGGGGTAAAAAGAATTATTGAGTCAAAAAGCCTCTTTATTGTTGTCCCCCTTCTGACAGCGTCCAAAGAAGAAGGAACCCATAACCCACCATTCAAAATTCATCAATTCATGAGAAAGAGAGAGAGATGGAAATTCAAGAACAGATGATGCAAACAAAGTGAGATGATGCATCTATGTGTTTATGTCTATGTGTGTGTGTGCTATATCAAGTGTAGAGAAATTAGTCAATACCCAGATATTGCTACAAGACATCAATCACAGACCCACTTAAAATTTATCAAAATTTCAAAACTTTCCAAAGAAAAAGGAGGACTTTACTCCATCAGAAAAAGGATGGAATTCAATTCACAGCAAACCCAAAGGTGAATTATGCAGAAGACAAGATGAGATATTACCCGTTCCAAAAACTTTTGAACCTCTAAAATCATCCATCCATCCATCCATCCACACACACACACACATACTGATTCACATTTTTTTTTCTGTACATTAAGAAGTCGGTAATCTCAATATAAATATATAAAATTTGTTGGTGCTTTAATTTACATCAAAACAAACTCAAAATTTTTATTATTTGGATGTAAATGGGAGTTTCTTTACCAGCTTTAGAACGAATATTAGCTTTCCAGTCTTGCACTTTGTTAGCAACATGATCGATATCAGGAACTCGATTAAAAATCCTGAACATACCTTCACTTTCACACAAAGGCTTACTCAAATTTTACCATACTACATATTACTACAAATACCGAGTGCACCTTTCATCAAATTTCTAACCAAACTGGAAAAATTTCATGAAAATGAGATAACAAACCTATAGAAATTCACATCGCAAAGAATAGAACTTTCTTACCTAATCAAATGAATAAACCAGCAAAACCAATCAAAATGAAGGGGGGAAAAAGTTCACAATTTGATACCCAGCCAAATTGATACACTGTTAAGAAACTCTAAGCTTGACTCCAAAATCCAGCAAAACCAATCTGTGAATAAACCACCAAAACCAATCAACAATTATATGTAAGCTTATGCTTGACTCGAAAATCTGAAAGTCCATAGATATAACAACATAGCCTAAAGCCACATAGATCCAAAGGGAAACTTAGGGTTCTTGAAAGGATGCTCAAAGATAAAAAATAAAAAAAAAATCACAGAGCCTAAACCCACATAGATCCAAACGGCATTGATATATCTAAACCCATATAGATCCAAAATCTATTTTGGATCCAAACGGCATTGATATATCTAAACCCACATAGATCCAAACTTTGTTCTTAAAATGATGCCAAAAAAAAAAAAAAAAAAAAAAAAGAAGAAAAAACAGAGCCTAAACCCACATAGATCTAAACGGCATTGATATATGTAAACCCACATAGATCCAAAATCTGTTTTGTTTCTCTTTCTACACTTTAGAATAAAATTGGATAAGAAAAAATTACAAAGAGGAAGTGTGAAGGGAATCTGACAAACAAACTTAGGGTTTTTGAAAGGATTCTAAAAAAACACACAAAAAATGAGGGGTTGGGGGAGGGGGATTCAATGCAGAAAATTGAAAATTGAAAGAAGAAAACATTAAGGCGAAGAGAAATACCTGAAGAGAAGGAAAGAGAAGAGTCTGGAGACGTTTTACGTCAGAGTGAGAATCGTATTTCGTCTGGAAACAAGTTCAGCAAATGAAAAAACAAAACCCACTCCACACTCACTCCATCTTCACTTCAAAACCCTCATCCTCCTCAAACCCTCACTCCTAAATCCTTCTCAAACCCTCACTCCATATCAGCCGAGGTGTTATAGAGAGCGATGTATAGAATCGAGCGATGGACGATGGAGAGTTTCTTCCTTGAGCAGCAGGTGTAGCGCCTTAGGGGTCGAGAGCAGCCAGCCCTAGAGGTACCTCTCTATCCATAATCGATGTGTGGAATCAGGTAATAGAGGGTCAATGCGTGCAGAAGGACAATGGAGGTTTGATTTAGGAATTTCAGTCGTGGGTGAAGCTCAAAAGCATAAAAAATGCTTATGGTTTTCTTAAAAAGAAAATGTTCAAAACCCACTTAACCCACGGAAGAGGGAAACAAGCCGCCAAAATTTTCGCGTGAATTGTAAAGTCAGGTCCTTGTTATTCAAGGCGCGCCAAAAACGCCGTCGTAAATGTTATATATAAGTATACTAGAATGGACCCGCGCGATGCGCGGGAACCAAACAGTAACATCATTTAAAGTACTTAAATAAGTACTAAAAATGCTATTATTCTCTTTCGGTCTAGTTAAACAGGATTATTAGGAAAAAGAGATTTCACAATCAATGTGAAATAAAAAAAATAGTTAAACTTAAGTGGTCAAGTTTTCAAGTTTGCCAAACAACCTTTCAGTGTTAATCCTATAGTCAAGATTATTCTTTTGACAACTTGTATTAGATACTTACCTAAAAAAAAAAAAAAAAAAAAAAAAAAACCTTATATTAGAGGAATGAAAAAGAAAGTTGTATTGGGGGAAGGGAAGAAAAAAAATATAAAAAAAAAAAAAAAGAGGGAGGAAGAAGGAATGGATAGGGGAAAGATAGATATGTGCTGCACACGCCTCTTTTTTTTTAATTTTTGTTTTTCTTTTTCCTCCTCTTTTGTTTTTTCCTCTCCACCGTCACACTCTTTCTTCCTCCTCTTTTTTTCTTTCTCCATAGTCACTCTCTTTCTCTCTCCTTTTATCTCCCTCCCTCTTTTTTGCTCCTCTTTTGTTTTTTTTCTCTCCACCGTCACACTCTTTCTTCCTCCTCTTTTTTTTTTTCTCTACAGTCACA
>JBBPBK010000219.1:0-347664 GCA_039720395.1 Liquidambar formosana
ATAGGGAGAGAGAATGAGTTAAGAAGAAAGGTGAATTGGGGCACCTTCACACCCACTTACCTGAGCGCAATTAGCTCTCAAGCATTTAGCCATTTTCAGACATAAGCAGCCCTATTTGCCATGGGACAAATACCACACCTATTTGCACCCTTACAAGTGCTCAAAACCATGCAAAAAACACTAACATGCAAATCTGGGACAGATAGTATTATGACCTAAAATCATCCACTAAGCATGCCAATAGCAAAAAACAGCGAACAATAATAAGTCCTAAACATATTCCTAGAACCATATCATGCATAAAAACCCCTAAAACATACTAACATGCATGCAAAACTATTCATGTTTACTCCATATGAAAAACATATACAGCAAACACGAAGAAAACCAAATAAAAAAGTCTACTTTATCATGCTATATGAAAACAAACACGAAACATAGACTCTAAACCCCTAAACTCACAAATATGCTTAAAAACATACAAACATACTTTAATCATGCTAAAACCAAACTAAACAGAAATTAATCATGCATATTAACTAACTAAAGCAATATAACATGATGAAAATCCTAACTCTAACATGCAATGACACTAATCCTAGCACAAGGACAACAGGAGCACAAGAATCACAACTATGCATTAAAAACCTAAAGGACAGCCCTAAAGCATGCTAAACAGTAGATAAAAAATAGATATTCCATGTATATTAACTAGCTAGAGTGTTAATACATGATAAAAAAGTTACCTTTAACATGCAATAAGCCTAACCCATATGAAAACCTAGTTTAAGCTTGAATAGAGAAGGAGAATACCTTAGGAAGGGCCTTCCTTGTGTTTGTAATTGTTCGTGGCTCCTCAGGTCTTTAGAGTGAATCAAACCAACACGAATCCTCCTCTTTGTCAAAGTGGTATCTCAGCAAAGAGATCAAAACTCACTCAACTTTGAAAGAAATAGAAAACAAAAAGAGAACAAGAGAAAGAAAAAGTGATTCTCGTCACTTTGCAGCAGCAGCAACTTCAATCGCGTTTTGGGTATGAAAACGTTGGATTTGGACAAAGCTTGTGAAATACAAAGTTGTAGAGAATTGAATTATCTTTCTAACAAGACTAATTTCATCAAATTCTGACTTCGGATGAAAAAGTTATGATTAAAATACGACTGCTGGTTTTCAGAAAATCTGCTGCTGATTATGACGAATTTCACTCCCTCCAAACCCTCTTCTCTTCCCCCTTGTTTAAAGACATTAAGAGAGTATTTATAGCTGAAATCTGGAGTTTCCCTTTCCTTCCTGGACTAGGTTTCCTTGGAGAATAATCAAAAGGTATTTTATAATGATAAAAGACTTCTAATCTGAATAGGAAAAGGAAATTGTCTTTTATAAAAATTGGGAGACTGACCGCTAACACGCATGCACATGTATCGTATGTGCGTACACACACTCATCACATACGTACACGTGTTAGTGTCATGATAAAAATGGCTAATTTAATAAAATAATTTTCTTTTCATTTTAACCAAAAATCTCATGCTGTGATTTGCACTAATTCTTCAAGGATAATTCGTAAATAACCACACTAAACTCATCATCAGGGCCACGGGACTTAAGATGACAACTGGTACAAAATGATGACTAATGAAAGTCAATTTGAAAAGATTTGGTTGGTAATTGTGAGTCAATTAGAGCTAACCCAAGGAAGAGTCAATTAACCAACTTGAACTACATCGAGCCATTTTAATCCCGAGCTATTGACTTACCAAATTGACACTAAAAATACCTCTTATGCATCCATATGAACTCCAATTGACAATTTGGAGATCATTCCAAGGTCAAATGAAAAGTTTGGGACTTAAAAGACGATTATGCCCCTCAAGTCACAAAAGCTCTTATTATCCCTCAAGATCAACTCCAATTTGAACCAAAATTCATATCCATTGTCCTTGTGACTCTAGAAAACTAATGCAAGTGACTAGACTCAAAAACAAAACAAAAACATGTATGAAATGATGAGCCCTAGTAAGGTGGTGCAAAAATGGGGTGTGACAGAAGCCCCTCATTGGCGAACAAGTTACACTTGTGAACCAATGATAAAGAACAACCCATTTTTGGCCAAAAAGCCTGGAGAAATCACACACTGTAACCAAACAATGATGGGAGGTTGAAAACCTGAGACTGAAATAAGGAAGTGTACTTAAGTCATGAGTATACTTAAACCACTAGGGGTTGATGATTGTCAAGAGAAGCATATTCAAGCCACTACGAATGAACATACTTTTGAAATGGAGAAATATATTCTAGTCACGAATATATTTAACCAAGTGATGAGAATGAGATCTGAGAAGTACGTTCAAGTGATGAACGTACCTTGGAAATGGAGAAGTATATTCAGGTCACGAATATATTTAACCAAGTGAGTGACAAAAAATCTGAGAAGTATACTCAAATGATGAGTATACCACTGAAATGGAGAAATATATTCAGGTCACGAATATATTTAACCAAGTAATCTGAGAATGAAATCTGAGAAGTATACTCAAGTGGTGAGCATACCATTGAAATGGAGAAATATATCCAAGCGATGGATATCTTTAACCAAGTAGGATAAGAATAATTTGAGAGGTGTATTCAAGTGATGAGTGTACTTTTGAAATGGAGAAATATATTCAGGTCACGAACATATTTAACCAAGTGATGAAAAAGATGCTGAGAAATATACTCAAGTGATGAGTATACTTAATGATTGAAAAAGACTGAGAAGTACGTTCAAGTGATGAACATACTTTTGAAATGGAGAAATGTATCCAAGTGATGGATATATTTAACCAAGTAAGCTGAGAAGTACACTCAAGTGATGAACATACCATTGAAATGGAGAAATATATCCAAACGACGGATATATTTAACCAAGTAAGATAAGAATAATCTGAGAAGTGTACTCAAGTGATGAGTACACCATTGAAATGGAGAAATATATTCTAGTCACGAATATACTTAACCAAGTAAGTGACAAGTATGTTTGAGTGATAAACATACCATTGAAATAGAGAAATATATCCAAGTGATGGATATACTTAACCAAGTAAGTGACAAGTATGTTTAAGTGATAAACATACCATTGAAATAGAGAAATATATCCAAGCGATGGATATACTTAAGCAAGTAAGATAGAGAGTAATCTGAGAAGTGTACTCAAGTGATGAGTACACCATTGAAATGGAGAAATATATTCTAGTCATGAATATATTTAACCAAGTAAGTGACAAATAATCTGAGAAGTATGTTCAAGTGATGAACATACTATTGAAATGGAGAAATATACCCAAGCGATGGATATACTTAACCAAGTAAGTGGCAAAATATCTGAGAAGTATACTCAAGTGATGAGTATACCATTGAAATGGAAAAAATATACCCAAGTGGTGGATATACTTAACCAAGTAAGTGACAAATGATCTGAGAAGTATGTTCAAGTGATGAACATACCATTGAAATGGAGAAGTATACCCAAGCGATGGATATACTTAACCAAGTAGGATAAGAATAATCTGAGAAGTGTATTCAAGTGATGAGTGTACTTTTGAAATGGAGAAATATATTCAGGTCACGAACATATTTAACCAAGTGATGAAAAAGATGCTGAGAAATATACTCAAGTGATGAGTATACTTAATGATTGAAAAAGACTGAGAAGTACGTTCAAGTGATGAACACACTTTTGAAATGGAGAAATGTATCCAAGTGATGGATATATTTAACCAAGTAAGCTGAGAAGTACACTCAAGTGATGAACATACCATTGAAATGGAGAAATATATCCAAACGACGGATATATTTAACCAAGTAAGATAAGAATAATCTGAGAAGTGTACTCAAGTGATGAGTACACCATTGAAATGGAGAAATATATTCTAGTCACGAATATACTTAACCAAGTAAGTGACAAGTATGTTTGAGTGATAAACATACCATTGAAATAGAGAAATATATCCAAGTGATGGATATACTTAACCAAGTAAGTGACAAGTATGTTTAAGTGATAAACATACCATTGAAATAGAGAAATATATCCAAGCGATGGATATACTTAAGCAAGTAAGATAGAGAGTAATCTGAGAAGTGTACTCAAGTGATGAGTACACCATTGAAATGGAGAAATATATTCTAGTCATGAATATATTTAACCAAGTAAGTGACAAATAATCTGAGAAGTATGTTCAAGTGATGAACATACTATTGAAATGGAGAAATATACCCAAGCGATGGATATACTTAACCAAGTAAGTGGCAAAATATCTGAGAAGTATACTCAAGTGATGAGTATACCATTGAAATGGAAAAAATATACCCAAGTGGTGGATATACTTAACCAAGTAAGTGACAAATGATCTGAGAAGTATGTTCAAGTGATGAACATACCATTGAAATGGAGAAGTATACCCAAGCGATGGATATACTTAACCAAGTAAGTGACGAAATATCTGAGAAGTATACTCGAGTGATGAGTATACCATTGAAATGGAGAAATATATTCAAGTGATGAATATATTTAACCAAGTAAGTGATAATGAGGATCTGAAACTAGGAAGCATATTCAATGGGTGAACATGCTTTTGAAATGGAAGAATATATTCAAGTGATGAATATATTCAACCAAGTATGATAGAGAATGAGAATTTGAAGCTGAGAAGCATATTCAAAGAGTGAATATACTTTTGAAATGGAAGAATATATTCAAGTGATGAGTATATTCAACCAAGTGGGATGGAAAATCAAGAATTTGAAACTGAGGAGTATATTCAAAGGGTGAATACACTTTTGAAATGGAAGAATATATTCAAGTGATGAATACATTCAACCAAGTGAGATGAAAAATCAAGATTTGACATGAGGATATATGATCAATTTATCAAGATTAAACAAGCATGGTGCAAGAGGAAAGTGTCTTAACACATTGTCACTTGAGTTGGCATGGCACAGGGGAAATATATTCAACCCTTTTGAACATAAAATCAATTCAAGGAATTGATTTCAAGATGGAATTTGATTGATTTTAAGCTCAAAAAGTGTTGAATATTTCATTTGGAAGGAGGTTTGATCACGCGTCAAGGCGAGACAAAGCGAGAAGCAAAACCAAAACAAAGTGGCTTGGGTGACCACCAGGCGTCGGGAGGCTAGCCGCCCAGGCCTGGGTGGTTACCCGAGCCCGAAGCGGAAATCCCACTTTGAATAGGAAACTTCCTATTCTGATGGGTTTTTTCCTATTTGAACTTGGATTTGTGACCTTTTCCCTATAAAAACACATCCAAGAGGTTCCTAAACCTACTTGTATTCATTCATTAGAAGTTATGGAGGCTCTAGACAAATTTTTAGGAGGGTTTTTGAGAGTTATGAGTGCTGAAGCAAAATCTGAGTTCAAGTGCTTTGGCTTGGATCCATTGCTCTCCTTGAGGCATGTGAGGCTTGAAACGAACCTCTTGACTGCTGCTACATATTTTTGGGATCCTCAAGTTCATGTGTTCCGCTTCAACTATGAAGAACTGTACCTAACCATGGAGGAATTCTGTGCATTGTATGGAGTTTCAACGGTAGGTCCTTTCATTCTCCCTACTCCTCGCCCAAGCTTTCTTACTTCTTTCTCCAATCTACTTGGGATTCACTCACAATATGCCTCTACGTTTGTAAAGGACCATATGGTAGACTTGATGAAATTGGCAACCTCTTTTTTAGCTTGTGATAGTAAAGGTATTCTGAATTTTACCTTTCCTATTAAGCATGCTCTTGCCTTTTGCCTCATTGGTCGTTTCCTTATTTCCACTGGTACTCCACATGTTCCCATTCAAATCTGTGACTTGATTCCTCTCCTTGCCAAGGGCCATAACTTGATTCCCATGGTGCTAGCTGAAACCCTGAATGGTTTGGATAAAGTCCATGAGGACCCAAAGGTTTCCTTAGGAGGTAGCCCCATTATACTGCAGATGTGGTTGCTTGAAAGACTGAATTTCTTGTCACCAGTTGCCATTACACCGTACAAGCCCTAGCATTACTGCCTTCGCCGCATTGAACTGCCTGGGCAATTTTCATTGAGAGATTGGCTAGGTTACTTCCAAACCCTTTCATGGAGGAACATCAAGTGGTTTGTCTTTATATGGGGCTGTAGTGAACAGGTGCTTCTGCGAACTTCTGGATGCGCCATGGTGAGACTCATAGGACTGAGGTCTACTTCCTTCTATTGGCCTTCAAGGGTTCTTCGTCAGATGGGTGCCATGCAAACCATACCCACTTCCTTGAAAGGTGACTATCCTGTGGTGCCCGCGGGTCTTTCTGTAGTGACTTGGGCGAAGGACCGATGGCCTAGCAAGTTGATACTAACCCAAGTTACGAATACTGATGGTCCGTATATGATGAGCCCCGAGTATAAGGAATGGTTGAAAAGCAATTTAGGTGAGAGAGAGACTACTCGAAGAGAAAGGATTTTTGGACTTATCAAGAACAATGAACTTGGACCTTGCAGAGAAGATATTATGGAAGCAGTGACAACATCTTATGAACATGACTTGAGGAAGAAAAGAAGACATGCAAGAGAGGAGAAGAAAGCTGAAGAGCGAGCTGCAAAGAAGCCCAAGAAAAACTGAAGACTCAATAGAATAGGATATTTATGGCATATTTATAGTTCTTTTACTTAATACCAATGAATTGCTATGTTAATCAATTTTAGTTTCGAATAAATTGCCAATACTAAATCGAATTTGGGATTTTGTTGTTTGATTTAGACCGCACCCAAGGTAACTTTATGGGTTGCCTACGTATCTCCATGGTTTTTTTTTTCTTCTTTTTTTTTTTTTTGTTTTTTTGTTTTTTGTTTTTTTTGTTTTTTTTATTTTTTTGTTTTTTTGTTTTTTTGTTTTTTTTTTGAATGGAGAATCAGGTCTTACGTAGTTCTCATGCCTTAACTTTTGCCTAGGCCGCCCTTACGGGTTTTCAACCTAGCAGGCCTCAAACATGATATTTTTTCAATTGGTCCAAATTAGTTGGACGAGCGAACTCAATTCCATCTAAATCCATGAGGCGAACAGCCCCTGCTGGCAATATCTCTTTGATAATGTATGGCCCAGCCCAACTTGGCTTGAATTTTCCCCGCGGATCGAACACTGGAGCTCTGATTTCTTTCAGCACTACATCCCCTTTCTTTAGACCTCGATCTTTGACATGCTTGTTGAATGCTCTGGCAACTCTCCGTTGATACCCCTGAACATGATACAGCGCCCTTAAACGCCTTTCATCCAGCAAAGCTAACTCATCATAGCGGCTCTTAACCCAGTCCACTTCTGTTATCTGGCTCTCCACGGCAACTCTTAGTGAAGGAACTTCCAATTCAACTGGCAACACGGCCTCCATTCCATAAACTAGAGAATAAGGGGTAGCCCCTGTTGACGATCTTATTGATGTTCTGTAACCCCATAGAGCCAATGGCAACTTCTCATGCCAGTCTGTGTGTGAGTCCGCAGTCTTCTGTAGTATCTTCTTGATGTTCTTGTTAGCTGCTTCCACCGCTCCATTAGTCTGAGGACGGTATGGTGACGACAGATGGTGGGCTATGCCGTACTTTTGCAAGAGCTCATGGGTTTCTTTCTGAAAGTGCTGGCCATTGTCTGAGATAACTTCATGCGGTACCCCATATCGATAGATGATGCTGTGCTGTATGAACTGTGCTACCTTCTTGGAATTCAAGGTCTTGAAGGACGCTGCTTCCACCCACTTAGTGAAGTAGTCGATGGCAACCAGGATGTATTCATGCCCATTTGACGCCTTTGGCTTGATCTGTCCGATGATATCTATCCCCCATACCGCGAATGGCCATGGTGACGACATACTTGTTAAAGGCATAGAAGGCAAATGTTGTCCACTGGCGAACAGTTGGCATTTGTGGCACTTCTTGACATGTGCGTGGCAGTCTCTTTCCATGGTAGACCAATAATAGCCTAACCTCATGATTTTCTTAGCTAACATATAGCCATTCATATGCGGAGCCCCTGTCCCTTCATGGATTTCTTTAATCAGATGCTCGGCTTCTTCCTCGGTGACACACAGCAGGTGGATCCCGTTGTATGATCTCCGATATAGCTTTCCTCCACAAAGTACATAGTGACTCGCCAACCGCCTTAGGGTTTTTCTATCGATACGAGATGCTCCTTCTGGGTATTCCCTTTCTTCAATGAACTTCTTTATGTCATGGAACCACGGACGGCCATCATTTACCTCTCCTCCTCGGATTGCACAACAGTACATAGGCTTGTCTCGGCATTCTATCACCAACGGCTTCACATTTCCCCTTTCAGGTATCTCCACCATGGATGCTAGGGTCGCCAAGGCATCGGCGAACTGGTTCTTGTTTCTTGAAAGGTAGTTGAACTCTATCTCTGAGAACTCCTTGGTTAGAGCTTCCAGATAGGCATGGTAAGGCAACAATTTCTCATCTCGAGTTTTCCATTCCCCTTTTATCTGACAAATGATTAGCGCCGAGTCCCCGAACACTTCCAATTCTTTGATCCCCAATTCAAGTGCCGCTTCCAATGCTAGGATACAGGCCTCATATTCAGCAATGTTGTTGGTGGCTTCGAACCCCAACTTGACCGCCAACGGTGTAACTGCCTCTTCGGGTGAGACCAGCAGGACTCCTATCCCATAACCTTTCTTATTGGCTGCCCCATCGAAGTACACTCTCCAAATTTTTCTGCCAATCTCTAGCACGTCCTCGTCTAGGAACTGATCGTTGAATGGAGCAGATGATGACACAGGACAGCTGGCTAGGTAGTCTGCGATGACGCTCCCCTTGATAGACTTCTGATTCACGTACTTGATGTCGAATTCGTTGAGGAGAATTGACCATCGAGCAGTTCTGAATGACAATACTGGCCTTTCTACCAGGTACTTCAACGGGTCTATGCGACTTATCAAGAACACTTCGAAGGACATCATGTAGTGTTGGAGTTTCTACGTCGCCCATACTAGTGCCACACAAGCCTTTTCAATTGCATTGTACTTCACTTCATAGTCTGTCATTTTCTTGCTTAAGTAATAAATGGCATTTTCCTTTGTAGACCCTTCAAGATATTGAGCTAACATAGCTCCCGTCGCGGTTTCGGTGACCGTTAAGTATAACAAAAGTGGCGCACCTTGCCGTGGGGGAACTAAGATTGGAGGATTGCTCAAGTATCTCTTAATGGTCTCAAAGGCCTCTTGGCATTCTTCGTTCCACACTTTTGGCACACCTTTCTTAAGCAATTTGAAGATTGGTTCGCAAACCATGGTCAAGTTGGCAATGAATCGGCTTATGTATTGAACTCTTCCCAGAAAACCTCGGATCTGCTTCTCAGTGCTAGGCGGCTCCATCTCCACAATAGCTTTTATCTTCCCTGGGTCCACTTCGATACCTCTCTGAGTGATCATAAACCCCAATAGCTTGCCTGCAGTGACGCCGAAAGCACACTTCTGTGGGTTGAGACGGAGATTGTACTTTTTTGCTCGCTCTAAGAATTTCTCTAGTGCCTTGAAATGCCCTTCCCTATCCACGGACTTCACGATCATATCATCGACGTAAACCTCGACTTCCTTATGGATCATATCATGCAATAGGGTCGTAGCTGCTCTTTGGTAAGTAGCCCCAGCGTTTCTTAAGCCAAAAGGCATTACTTTGTAACAGTACGTTCCCCATTGCGTGATAAAGGCTGTTTTCTCCATGTCTTGAGGCGCCATCTTTATCTGGTTATACCCGGAGAATCCGTCCATGAAGGAGAGGAGTGCATGTCCCACCGTGCTATCTACCAACACATCGATATGGGGTAAAGGAAAGTCATCCTTAGGGCTCGCGGCGTTGAGATCTCGGAAATCGACACACATCCTCACTTTCCCATCTTTTTTAGGCACAGGCACTATATTTGACAACCATTCGGGGTACTCCACACTTGGAAGAAACCCGCGTCTAGTTGTTTAGTTACCTCTTCTTTTACTTTTAGAGCCCATTCTGGTTTTAATCTTCTGAGTTTCTGCTTTACCGGCTTCTTTAGGGAATTAGTGGGGATATAGTGTTGCACAATATCGGGGTCGATGCCAGGCATGTCTTCATAAGACCATGCAAAAGCCATAATGTTGGCTTTCAAGAGAGAGATCATCTTTTCTTTTTCAACGGGGGAGAGGGTTTTCCCAATTTTAACTATTCTTGGCAATTCATTCGTCCCTAAGTTGATTGATTCCAATTCATCCATATTAGGTTCGGTGACGCCCCTTTTCCTTTGCTCAACGAGCTCCGGGGGGACATCGTTCCTAGGATCTATATCCATGCCATAAATATCCATAGAGGAGAGAAAAGAGACACTGCATATATAGAGAAAGAAAGCACACTTTATTGACTAGGAATAATGGGAATGACACACAAAAGAAAGAAGGAAAACAAACAAATCTGTATCAATACTATGACTCCACAAAGTGAGTAAAGTAGATACATCTTATTGAATTAGGGAAATATTACTAAACTAAGACACCTACAAGCTGCTATCAGGTAGGCCAAGGTCTTCTTCTTCATGGATCTCCGCAATGACACCACATTCAAGGTACCAATTCAGGAATGGCACGGTAGCATGGCTAATGGATGAACCCTGGAGTTCTTCAATGGTCGAGTCTTCCACGGTGAGGATCATGTCTTGGAACATTTCAGTCATAGCCCCTGCATCAAGGTTCTCTGCCCAGTCTTCCTCTTTCAAGCTTCCATATAGATCTTGGATAGAGTGGTACCAACTTGTCAAACTTTGAGGATTCGGCCCTTCTGTGAAGTATCTATCACCAAAACTTTTATCTGCCACGGCTGGGTCGGAACTTGGATAAAAAGTATATGGGATGTACTGCTGATTCAGGTAGCGGTATCGCTGCTGATTCAGGTTGTATCTCACATATAGGCACACCTGCGAGTTTCAATTCATAGTCCCCTTGAAGCGTTACTATGGCTCCTTCATATGGAAACTTCACCTTTTGATGGAGTGAAGATGGCACAGCCCCAGCAGGATGGATCCAAGGTCGGCCCAACAACAAGTTGAAACATGACGGCACATCCAACACTTGGAATTCTACCCTAAATTCAGTGGGTCCCATGATAAGAGGCAAAGTAACTACCCCTATTACTTCTCGGCGGGTGTTGTCATAAGCTCTTACGGTCTGCCCAGATGGCGTGAAATCAGTGGGTCCCAAACCCAAAACAGTGGCAGTTCGGAGAGGACATACATTCAGTGCGGACCCATTGTTGATAAGAACGGTGGGAACCCTCTTCCCCATAGTGTCAACGGTCACATAGAGAGCTTGAGAATGGCTCGGCCCACTTTTAGGTAGGTCTACATCGGTGAACACGATGGTTGAGTTCTTGGGAGTTGGATTCACCAAATGTACCAATCCCTCGGGGGATGTGTCAACAGGCACTTGTATCTGATTCAACAGTTTCAACACGGTCTGTCTGTGCTTATGCGAGGCCATGAGCAAGCCCCAAATAGTAATGTTGGCATTGGTCTTCTTCAGCTGCCTAAGCACTTCATCCTCTTCTTCTTGCAAGCTAGGACGCCTCTGCCCTTCCAAATCTTCCAACGGATTTTCAGATTCTAGGTGGGGGGGCTTGAAATGACGACCCCCTCTGGTTATATGGTCCAACTCATCATCGCTAGCCCATATGTCGTGGACTTCCTCGGAGTCATTCATCAAGTCATCCCATTCTATCATGTCGATGCTCTCCATCTCTGTCGGCAAGTCATCCCAACCTGAAGGGACTATCGGCTCATCTGATATCGGACTTGGGCTTGAGTACAGCACATAGTAATCATATTTCCCCGACGATTCACCTAATAGGCCAACCTGAGGATCCTCTGCTTCATATCTTTCTTTCAGCTCTTGTTGAATAGATTTCTTTGGCAACAACAAAACCTTTTGGTCAATGAGGTCTTGGATGATCTTCTTTAGTATAGAACAAGCCTCGGTGTCATGGCCGGGTGCACGATGGTATTGGCAATATTGGTGAGGGGTTGATGGTCTTGGCTTTGGTGGAAGTGGCATGATAAGGCTGTTATTGCGGCAAATGGTGAAGAGACGGGTTAAGGTCATGGGGAGCGGAGTGTATTGTCTTATGGGATGGCGAGGGCAAGAGGATTCAACCCCAATGGCATTTATGGTGTTAGGTGGGGGTGTGTTGTTGTGTGATGGGAGAGGATTACGGGTGACATTTGGACGGGTTGGTGGTGAAATGACTTGCTTGTCAATGAAGTCTTGGACTTGGTGGCGAAGACGAATACAGCGATTGGTGGCATGGCCTTTGGATTGATGGTACTTGCAGTACTCATTCTCATTGTAGCTCTTGGGTAAGGGATTTGGTGGAGGTCTTGGGTCGAGTGGCTTCAATAAGTCACGACTTATGAGCTTTTCAAGGACTCTTTCGAGTGGCATGAATAGGTCAGTGAATTGGCGAGGTGGGTTGACATCATTAAGAGAAAAGGGTTGGATTGGTTGAGTTATGGTGTTGACCTCGGCATTGTTCTTCCCAGTAAAGTTTGTCTTGCGACTCCTCACTTCCTCAGTCTTGATTGTCCCATCATTGATAGCATCTTCAACCTGCGTGCCAGCCCCAATGAGAGCTTTGAAATTTGGGAAATAGTGGGCAAATAGGTGCTTGTGATACACGGGCAGCAGGTTCTTAACCACTAACTGAATTTGGTCCTCCTCATTCGACCTATCCGTCATTCTCGACGCCTTTTGTCTCCACCTTGTAATGTAAGCGGAGAAAGTTTCATGAGCCCCTTGCTTGGTAGTTTCTAGGTCCCTTCGAGTAACGTCCACCTCTGTGTTATACTTGTAGTGCTCTGAAAACTCATTGCATATGTCTTCCCAAGTCCGGGTTCTATTCTCATCCAAGGATAAGAACCATTTCAAAGCAGAAGTGGCCAAGGTTTCATGGAACATTTGAGCTAAAAGCTCGTCAGTAGCCCCTCGAGGGTGCATAGCTCGCACGTACATCTTCAAATGAGTCTTAGGGCAACCCATCCCATCGAACTTTTCTAACTCCGGCATCTTGAATTGTAGTGGAATACGAGCCGTTGGAAACAGGGATAGAGTCCGCACATCGACCATGTCATCAGCCCTGCGAATCCCTTTTATAGTTCTCTCCAATGCTTCTACCTTGCTAGCTAACACGGAATCACTGCTAGAACCTTTCCCCTTGGCTTCCCCTTCTAGGTCGGTGACCTCAGGTTTCGAGCTACTTTCCCCCCTTGTCTTGGTGTTCTCATTGGATTGAGGTCCCTCTTCGGTGCCAGCCCCATGAGGTATACCCGAGGAATGGGCCTTAGAGCCATTTTGTTCAAGATCTGCCATCTTCTGTTGGTTCCCTTGAGCTATTTTCAATGCGGTATCGGATGTCTCGGCGGTATGGTCAAGCTTGGTCATGATGGCTTCCAGGCAAGCCTCAAGGTCAAAGTGCCCCTCACTAGTTCTTTCGTCGACCATGTCTGTCTGATGGGTAGACTCAACACTCACTAGACGCCCTTGTGGATTGCGGATCCAAGCCAGCACGTCTATGGATAGAAAAGTTTTAACCTTTAGCCTAAGGATCTGCCCTAAACCTCCATATTTTCCTTAATGAATTCGGTCTCTACACCATGTTCAATTAATTCATTCCTTTTATCCAATTACCTTTACAGGGGTCATGGATTAAGGGTATGTTTTAAAGAATAGGGCATAGAGTCCTTCAATTAGGTTTAATTAATCCCCTAGGACTAGCACATCACAAACATAGCTTTACATCCTATTTCCTTAATTTATTCCTCCTAACCCATGGCCTTAATGAAGGCTAGGGTTTAAAGGTCTATATTAAGGGCATAAGATATAAAGCCTCACACCACAAACACGGCATAGCATCGTTACAAACAATTGTGGGTGCATAAAGGTGAGACCGTAGTGTCCTACAAGTCTGTCTATATGGACTAATGATAAGGGTAGGCTAGGGTCCTTCACTTGCTTGAGCAATCCTTATACCTAACCACATGTGGCATCAGGAACGCCGCGTGGGTCCAGCAGTACGTGATTAACTCATTTAATATACCCAAGGGCAAGCCCAAGGGTACTAGGCAAGAGAGGTTGATAGCTTTCGCCCCAACACATGGAATCAGGAAAACCAAGGTTGAGACTAGGCCGATCGTTGGCAAGGATACATCGAGGGACATCGATCCTAACATGCAAGAGTTTGCGCACACAATGCAATAAATGAAAGCACACAATCAAGCAGATGCAATGTGATTGATTTTAATTAAACATAAGAAATTAACCTAGCCCAATTAAACTTTATAGAGTCTAGCCCACAAATCCCCAGTGGAGTCGCCAAACTGTGAACCCCGGAAATTGGGCCCACGAGGGATTGAAAAGAAAGTGGGTTTGAAAAAGAAAAAGGAAAGGAGTCACCACCTTATTTTTTAAAGGAAACAAGGAAAACCCTAAAAATAGTTTGTTTTAGGAAAACAATTTGAATGACTCCATAAAAAAGGAAAGGCAAAAACCAATCTTTTGAAAACCAAAGAAATCGGGGATTCGGAGGCTAAGTTATGACATGGGAAGGTTCTAGGCAAAGCCTATAGGCACCCATGTCACCCTTTCGGTCTCTCAGTTCATTTGGGCTAAATTAAAGTCTTTCCATACAAAAATCAGCAAGTATATCATCACAAGAATTGCATGCATATCATATATTTCATTCATCCATCCATGCATAATAAGCAAATAAAAACAGAAAATAAAAAGAAGAAAAGAAAACATAAATAAACCTAGGATGCTTGGATCCTAGAACGGACTTGAGCCTCACGAAGAGCGCCTACGTACCATGCAACGAAATACATGGATCAAAGTCCACGTAGTTCGATTAGAATTAGGGTTAAGACCTAATATAAACCTATGGTTAAAACCCTAGGTTTCCTTATTTGATCAAAAGAGTTGAATTTGATAGAAAGTTTGATTTTAGGAAAGAAATCCACAAAATGGAAACTTTAATAAAAACCAGAATTTTGTTGGTTAAGGAAACCTCTAATTAAACCATAGGATCATATTAAAAATTAACCCTAAATAGGGAGAAGAGAATGAGTTAAGAAGAAAGGTGAATTGGGGCACCTTCACACCCACTTACCTGAGCGCAATTAGCTCCAAGCATTTAGCCATTTCAGACATAAGCAGCCCTATTTGCCATGGGACAAATACCACACCTATTTGCACCCTTACAAGTGCTCAAAACCATGCAAAAACACTAACATGCAAATCTGGACAGAATAGTATTATGACCTAAAATCATCCACTAAGCATGCCAATAGCAAAAACAGCGAACAATAATAAGTCCTAACATATTCCTAGAACCATATCATGCATAAAAACCCTAAAACATACTAACATGCATGCAAAACTATCATGTTTACTCCATATGAAAAACATATACAGCAAACACGAAGAAAAACCAATAAAAAAGTCTACTTTATCATGCTATATGAAAACAAACACGAAACAATGACTCTAAAACCCTAAACTCACAAATATGCTTAAAAACTCACAAGACATACTTTAATCATGCTAAAACCAAACTAAACAGAAATTAAATCATGCATGTTAACTAACTAAAGCAATATAACATGATGAAAATCCTAACTCTAACATGCAATGACACTTATCCTAGCACAAGGACAAACAGGAGCACAAGAATCATAACTATGCATTAAAAACCTAAAGGACAGCCCTAAAGCATGCTAAACAGTAGATAAAAAATAGATATTCCATGTATATTAACTAGCTAGAGTGTTAATACATGATAAAAAAGTTACCTTTAACATGCAATAAGCCTAACCCATATGAAAACCTAGTTTAAGCTTGAATAGAGAAGGAGAATACCTTAGGAAGGGCCTTCCTTTGTGTTTGTAATTGTTCGTGGCTCCTCAGGTCTTTAGAGTGAATCAAACCAACACGAATCCTCCTCTTTGTCAAAGTGGTATCACAGCAAAGAGATCAAAACTCACTCAACTTTGAAAGGAAATAGAAAACAAAAAGAGAACAAGAGAAAAGAAAAGTGATTTTCGTCACTTTGCAGCAGCAGCAACTTCAATCGCGTTTTTGGGTATGAAAACGTTGGATTTGGACAAAGCTTGTGAATACAAAGTTGTAGAGAATTGAATTATCTTTCTAACAAGACCAATTTCATCAAAGTCTGACTTCGGATGAAAAAGTTATGATTAAAATACGACTGCTGGTTTTCAGAAAATCTGCTGCTGAATTATGACGAATTTCACTCCCTCCAAACCCTCTTCTCCTCCCCCTTGTTTAAAGACATTAAGAGAGTATTTATAGCTGAAATCTGGAGTTTCCCTTTCCTTCCTGGACTAGGTTTCCTTGGAGAATAATCAAAAGGTATTTTATAATGATAAAAGACTTCTAATCTGAATAGGAAAAGGAAATTGTCTTTTATAAAAATTGGGAGACTGACCGCTAACACGCATGCACATGTCTTGTATGTGCGTACACACACTCATCACATACGTACACGTGTTAGTGTCATGATAAAAATGGCTAATTTAATAAAATAATTTTCTTTTCATTTTAACCAAAAATCTCATGCTGTGATTCGCACTAATTCTTCAAGGATAATCCGTAAATAACCACACTAAACTCATCATCAGGGCCACGGGACTTAAGTACCTCATATGCATCCATATGAACTCCAATTGACAATTTGGAGATCATTCCAAGGTCAAATGAAAAGTTTGGGACTTAAAAGACGATTATGCCCCTCAAGTCACAAAAGCTCTTATTATCCCTCAAGATCAACTCCAATTTGAACCAAAATTCATATCCATTGTCCTTGTGACTCTAGAAAACTAATACAAGTGACTAGACTCAAAATCAAAACAAAAACATGCATGAAATGATGAGCCCTAGTAAGGTGGTGCAAAAATGGGGTGTGACAGAAGCCCCTCATTGGCGAACAAGTTACACTTGTGAACCAATGATAAAGAACAACCCATTTTTGGCCAAAAAGCCCGGAGAAATCACACACTGATACCAACAATGATGGGAGGTTGAAAACCTGAGACTGAAATAAGGAAGTGTACTCAAGTCATGAGTATACTTATACCACTGGGGGTTAAGAATTGATAAGAGAAGCATATTCAAGCCACTACGAATGAACATACTTTTGAAACGGAGAAATATATTCTAGTCACGAATATATTTAACCAAGTGAGTGACAAAATATCTGAGAAGTATACTCAAGTGATGAGTATACCACTGAAATGGAGAAATATATTCAGGTCACGAATATATTTAACCAAGTAATGTGAGAATGAAATCTGAGAAGTATACTCAAGTGGTGAGCATACCATTGAAATGGAGAAATATATCCAAGCGATGGATATATTTTACCAAGTAATCTGAGAATGAAATCTGATAAGTATACTCAAGTGGTGAGCATACCATTGAAATGGAGAAATATATCCAAGCGATGGATATATTTAACCAAGTAATCTGAGAATGAAATCTGAGAAGTATACTCAAGTGGTGAGCATACCATTGAAATGGAGAAATATATCCAAGCGATGGATATATTTAACCAAGTAATCTGAGAATGAAATTTGAGAAGTATACTCAAGTGGTGAGCATACCATTGAAATGGAGAAATATATCCAAGCGATGGATATATTTAACCAAGTAATCTGAGAATGAAATCTGAGAAGTATACTCAAGTGGTGAGCATACCATTGAAATGGAGAAATATATCCAAACGACGGATATATTTAACCAAGTAAGATAAGAATAATCTGAGAAGTATACTCAAGTGGTGAGCATACCATTGAAATGGAGAAATATATCCAAGCGGTGGATATATTTAACCAAGTAATTGACAAGTATGTTTAAGTGATAAACATACCATTGAAATAGAGAAATATATCCAAGTGATGGATATACTTAACCAAGTAAGTGACAAGTATGTTTAAGTGATAAACATACCATTGAAATAGAGAAATATATCCAAGCGATGGATGTACTTAAGCAAGTAAGATAGAGAATAATCTGAGAAGTATACTCAAGTGATGAGTATACCATTGAAATGGAGAAATATATTCAAGTGATGAATATATTTAACCAAGTAAGTGACAAATAATCTGAGAAGTATGTTCAAGTGATGAACATACCATTAAAATGGAGAAATATACCCAAGCGATGGATATACTTAACCAAGTAAGTGACCAAATATCTGAGAAGTATACTCAAGTGATGAGTATACCATTGAAATGGAGAAATATACCCAAGCGATGGATATACTTAACCAAGTAAGTGATAATGAGGATCTGAAACTAGGAAGCATATTCAATGGGCGAACATGCTTTTGAAATGGAAGAATATATTCAAGTGATGAATATATTCAACCAAGTATGATAGAAAATGAGAATTTGAAACTGAGAAGCATATTCAAAGGGTGAATACACTTTTGAAATGGAAGAACACATTCAAGCGATGAATATATTCAACCAAGTAGGATGAAAAATCAAGATTTGAAATGAGGATATATGATCAATTTATCAAGATTGAACAGGCATGGTGCAAGAGGACAGTGACTTAACACATTGTCACTTGAGTTGGCATGACACAGGGGAAATATATTCAACCCTTTTGAACATAAAATCAATTCAAGGAATTGATTTCAAGATGGAATTTGATTGATTTTAAGCTCAAAAAGTGTTGAATATCTCATTTGGAAGGAGGTTTGATCACGCGTCAAGGCGAGACAAAGCGAGGGAGAAAGCCAAAACAAGGTGGCTTGGGTGACCACCAGGCCTCGGGAGGCTAGCCGCCCAGGCCTGGGTGGTTACCCGAGCCCGAAGCGGAAATCCCACTTTGAATAGGAAACTTCCTATTCTGATGGGTTTTTTCCTATTTGAACTTGGATTTGTGACCTTTTCCCTATAAAAACACATTCAAGAGGTTCCTAAACCTACTTGTATTCATTCATTAGAAATTATGGAGGCTCTAGACAAATTTTTAGGAGGGTTTTTGAGAGTTATGAGTGCTGAAGCAAAATCTGAGTTCAAGTGCTTTGGCTTGGATCCATTGCTCTCCTTGAGGCATGTGAGGCTTGAAACGAACCTCTTGACTGCTGCTACATATTTTTGGGATCCTCAAGTTCATGTGTTCCGCTTCAACTATGAAGAACTATGCCCAACCATGGAGGAATTCTGTGCATTGTATGGAGTTTCAACGGTAGGTCCTTTCATTCTCCCTACTCCTCGCCCAAGCTTTCTTACTTCTTTCTCCAATCTACTTGGGATTCACTCACAATATGCCTCTACGTTTGTAAAGGACCATATGGTAGACTTGATGAAATTGGCAACCTCTTTTTTAGCTTGTGATAGTAAAGGTATTCTGAATTTTACCTTTCCTATTAAGCATGCACTTGCCTTTTGCCTCATTGGTCGTTTTCTTATTTCCACTGGTACTCCACATGTTCCCGTTCAAATCTGTGACTTGATTCCTCTCCTTGCCAAGGGCCATAACTTGATTCCCATGGTGCTAGCTGAAACCCTGAATGGTTTGGATAAAACTCATGAGGACCCAAAGGTTCCTTTAGGAGGTAGCCCCATTCTACTGCAGATGTGGTTGCTTAAAAGACTGAATTTCTTGTCACCAGTTGCCATTACACCATACAAGCCCCAGCATTACTGCCTTCGCCGCATTGAATTACCTGGGCAATTTTCATTGAGAGATTGGCTAGGTTACTACCAAACCCTTTCTTGGAGGAGTGTCAAGTGGTTTGTATTCATATGGGGCTGCAGTGACCAGGTGCTTCTGCGGACTTCTGGATGCGCCATGGTGAGACTCATAGGACTGAGGTCTACTTCCTTCTATTGGCCGTCAGATGGGCGCCATGCAAACCATACCCACTTCCTTGAAAGGTGACTATCCTGTGGTGCCCGCGGGTCTTTCTGTAGTGACTTGGGCGAAGGACCGATGGCCTAGCAAGTTGATACTAACCCAAGTTACGAATACTGATGGTCCATATATGACGAGCTCCGAGTATAAGGAATGGTTGAAAAGCAATTTAGGTGAGAGAGAGACTACTCGAAGAGAAAGGATTTTTGGACTTATCAAGAACAACGAACTTGGATCTTGCAGAGAAGATATTATGGAAGCAGTGACAACAGCTTATGAACATGACTTGAGGAAGAAAAGAAGACATGAAAGAGAGAAGAAGAAAGCTGAGGAGCGAGCTGCAAAGAGGCTCAAGAAAATAGAATAGGATATTTATGGCATTTTTACAGTTCTTTTACTTAATACCAATGAATTGCTATGTCAATCAATTTTAGTTTTGAATAAATTGCCAATAATAAATCAAATTTGGGATTTTCTTATTTGATTTAGACCGCACCCAAGGTAACTTTATGGGTTGCCTACGTATCTCCATGGTTTTTTCTTTTTTTTTTTTTTTTTTTTTTTTTTTTTTTTGTTTTTTTGTTTTTTTGTTTTTGAATGGAGAATCAGGTCTTACGTAGTTCTTATGCCTTAACTTTTGCCTAGGCCGCCCTTACGGGTTTTCAACCTAGCAGGCTTCAAACATGATATTTCTTCAATTGATCCAAATTAGTTGGACGAGCGAACTCAATTCCATCTAAATCCATGAGGCGAACAGCCCCTGCTGGCAATATCTCTTTGATAATGTATGGCCCACCCCAACTTGGCTTGAATTTTCCCCGCGGATCGAACACTGGAGCTCTGATTTCTTTCAGCACTACATCCCCTTTCTTTAGACCTCGATCTTTGACATGCTTGTTGAATGCTCTGGCAACTCTCCGTTGATACCCCTGAACATGATACAGCGCCCTTAAACGCCTTTCATCTAGCAAAGCTAACTCATCATAGCGGCTCTTAACCCAGTCCACTTCTGTTATCTGGCTCTCCACGGCAACTCTTAGTGAAGGAACTTCCAATTCAACTGGCAACACGGCCTCCATTCCATAAACTAGAGAATAAGGGGTAGCCCCTGTTGACGACCTTATTGATGTTCTGTAACCCCATAGAGCCAATGGCAACTTCTCATGCCAGTCTGTGTGTGAGTCCGCAGTCTTCTGTAGTATCTTCTTGATGTTCTTGTTAGCTGCTTCCACCGCTCCATTAGTCTGAGGACGGTGTCACACCCCATTTTTGCCACCTTAGCTAGGGTTTGCCATTGCATGTGTCTTTTTGTTTCCTTTTTGGGTCTAGTCTTTTGCATTGAGTTTCTAGGGTCCTAAGGATGATGTGTATGAATTTTGGTTCGATTTGGAGTTGATCTCGAGGGTTAATAAGAACTTTTGTGACTTGAGGGGCATAATCGTCTTTTAGGTCACGAACTTTCTATTTAACCTTGAAATGATCTCCAAGTTGTCAATTGGAGTTCATGAGAATGCATTTGAGGTATTTATGGGTTCAATTTGATGAATTGATGGTTCGGGATTAAAATGGCTCAATACGGTTCAAGTTGGTTAAAAGACCCACTTCGGGTTGGCTCAAATTGGCTTATGATTTTCACTCTATGACTACTCATGTGACCTTGATAAGTCTTAATTTCATCCCCAAATGTGTTTAGGGAGGTTGAATTTCGAATTGGAAAGCATTCGGTGCGGCCCTATGTGCATACCTAAGCTAAGCGATGGTGAGGCATAGCGGTTAACCACCTTTGTAGGACCCAACCATGCAGCCATGGCTAGGGTTTCTTGCCCCCAAGTGACTCAAATTACATTCCCCTTCGAAACACGGTCGTTTTGGCTTTCGTTTCGTCAAAATCGGAGTTCATTTGGGCCCTGAAACACATTTGGAAGCTGAAAGGGGTCAAAAATGGGCTGAGGATGACATGGCCTCGGGTGACCACCCAGGCCTGGGCGGCTAGCCGCCTGGGCCCAGGCTGCTAGCCGCCCAGCCCCAGGTGGTCACCCGAGCCACTTTCCTTTTTTGAGCTTTGACGCGGCTCCCTCCCTATTTTCTCGGATTTGCTCGCCTCCAGCCGCCATTTAACCCTAATTTCAGCCCTTTTTGACCTACTTGAGCCCCAAGGTAACCTCTAAGAGCCCTTGGATCAATCCCTAGGGTTTTAATCCCAACCATTGAGGGTTTTCCCTCAATCCCTATAAATACCCCCTTATACTTCAGCAATAGGGGAGGCAATTTCTGAAGTGTGAGTGAGACTTGGAGGCTATGGCAGCCATCCTTAGGGTAGTTTAACTTAAACTTTGAGTAAGAGAGTGTGAGAGAAGGCTTGAAGGAGGGCTGGAGCATTGCTTGAAGGCTTGAAGGAGGTTGTTTCCAGCAGCACATAAGAGGAGGAGGACTCTCTACAGCAGCCACCATAGGTAAGCCTCTTCCCCTTTCTCTCTTTCATTCAAACTAGGGTTTTTGCATAAGATAGCATTATTCCATGTTCAAGCTTGTGTTTTTATTGTGTTTTGCTACTTCTATTAGTTAGTGTGCATGTTTAGGATCATATTCATGGGCTGTTTAGTATGCTAGGATGTTATTCCATGTGATTTACTGCATGCTTGGGACTTTAGGGTTTCCTTAGTGCTGAAAATGGTTTTCTGCATGAAATAACTCTTTTGCATATTAAAGCTTGTGTTTTTATTGTGTTTTGCTACTTCTATTAGTTAGTGTGTGTGTTTAGGATCATATTCATGGGCTGTTTAGTATGCTAGGATGTTATTCCATGTGATTTACTGCATGCTTGGGACTTTAGGGCTTCCTTAGTGTTGAAAATGGTTTTCTGCATGAAATAACTCTTTTGCATATTAAAGCTTGTGTTTTTATTGTGTTTTGCTACTTCTATTAGTTAGTGTGCATGTTTAGGATCATATTCATGGGCTGTTTAGTATGCTAGGATGTTATTCCATGTGATTTACTGCATGCTTGGGACTTTAGGGTTTCCTTAGTGCTAAAAATGGTTCTCTGCATGAAATAGCTCTTTTGCATATTAAAGCTTGTGTTTTTATTGTTTTTTGCTATTTCTATTAGTTAGTATGCATGTTTAGGATCATGTTTATGGGCTGTTTAGTATGTTCGAAGGTTCTTTCATGTGATTTTATGCATCATTGTGATTCTAGGGTTTCTATCATCCTTGTGTGGGTTTAGTTGCATATAGCATGATTAGTTAGGGATTTTCTCTGTTTTTTCTTCATAGTTGCTGCATATGTGTTCCATATTAGGTAACTATGATATTTCTAGCATTCATATAGTTGATTTTAGGGTTTTTTGCATGTCATTGCATGTAGGGTTGAATTAGGGTTTTAGTTAGCTTATGATTCATGTTGTTGCATGACTTGTGGTTGATTTTAAGCCTTATTTCAATTCTGTCCAGATCTGTTATTTGTCCTTGATATGATATTCCTAGCATAGTTGATATATATGTGCTGCATATTTGATAACTATGATATTCCTAGCATTCATATAGTTGATTTTAGGGTTTTTTGCATGTCATTGCATGTAGGGTTGAATTAGGGTTTTAGTTAGCTTATGATTCATGTTGTTGCATGACTTGTGGTTGATTTTAAGCCTTATTTCAATTCTGTCCAGATCTGTTATTTGTCTTTGATATGATATTTTGAGCATGTGTTAGCCCATGTTTGGGCACGATAATGGCTTGATTTGGAATCTAGCTTGGTTGGTTGGTATTTTTGGTATGTTTTGCATGGAAATTGCAGGTGCTTTGACAAGTACAACAGGTGCAACTACCCCACCAATGTGGGGTGGTTATTTTGGCTATTGTGAGATGAAATCTTACAAATAAGGTAATTACCCTATGCAATAGGGTGGTTACTTTGACAGGTTGCTTTCGCTTAAGGTAAGTAGGGTGTGAGGGTGCCCCAATTCACCCTTCTTTCCTTCCTTTGAAACTTTCCCTTTCTCCCCCCCTAGGGTTGTTTCCTAATAGAGGGGTATGGTAGATTCTATAGTTTCCTTTCAATAAAAGATACCTTTTAAATCAAAGTTTCCATCTTTTATCAAAATTCCATATTTTACCAAAAATCTTTTGAGAATCATTTATTTTGGAAACTTACCATGTTTTTACTTGAAAGGAAACTTAGGGTTTACCATAGGCCTTGATTAGGTTATAACCCTATTCCCTTTCGAACTACGTGGACTTTGATCCATGTATTTCCATACATGGTACGTAGGCGCTCTTCGTGATGTTCAAGTCCGCCCTAGGATACTAAGTATCCTAGGTTTTCTTCTCCCCCCTCTTTCTTTTTCTGTTTTTCTTTGATTTACTTGATTATATGGATGAATGGATGAATGATATGCATGCTGTCCTGTGATGATAACTGTTGATTTGTGTGTGATTAAGACTTTGATTTAGCCCAATTAAATTAAGAGACCGTTTAGGGCGATATGGGTGCCTATAGGCTTTGCCTAGAACCTTCCCATATCGTAACTTAGCCTCCGAATCCCCGATTTCTCTGGTTTCCAAAAGATCATTTGCCTTTCCATTTTTAAATATGGAGTCAATCTTTTGTTTTCCTAAAACAAAACTGTTTTTTAGGGTTTTCCTTATTTCCTTTAAAAAATAAGGTGGCGACTCCTTTTCCTTTTTCAAACCTAAAACCCCTCGTGGGCCTTAACTCTTTTTCAGGGTCCACAGACTGGCGACTCCACTGGGGACTTGTGGGCTAGACTCTATATAATTTGATTGGGCTAAGTTAATTTCTTTTGTTTAATTAAAATCAATCACATTGCATCTGCTTGATTGTGTGCTTTCATTTATTGCATTGTGTGCGCAAACTCTTGCATGCTAGGATCGATGTCCCTTGCCACTGACGGGCCTAGCCTCAACCTTGGTTTTCCTGATTCCATGTGTTGGGGCGAAAGCTCTCAACCTCTCTTGCCAAGTACCCTTGGGCTTGCCCTTGGGTATATGAAATGAGTTAATCACGTACTGCTGGACCCACGCGGCGTTCCTGATGCCACATGTGGTTAGGTATAAAGATTGCTCAAGCAAGTGAAGGACCCCAGCCTACCCTTATCATTAGTCCATATAGACAGACTTGTAGGGCACTATGGTCTCACCTTTATGCACCCACACTTGATTGTAATGATATCATGCCGTGCTTGTGTTGTGTTGCTATGCTCAAAAGTTGTGTTCTAGGCTTAGGTTTATTTTAACCATGTGTAGTGATTGACACTTGATATATGGTCTCACCTACGTACCCTTAGTAAGTACATCCACCCTTCACACAAGGGGCTCCCAAAAGGAAGGATGGACTAATTAAAGGTATGTGAGCTAAGACCATTTAATCATGGGCTTTTAAATAAACCAATAGGGGCTTGTTTGGAGTGAAGTGTTTGATTAAGGGTTAAGAAGTAGGGGCTTATTCATCTTTATGTCTTTAGTATGTCACCTTACCTTCCGTCTTAAGGACACTTTTGAGGATGAGGTGTCTAACTAAGGAGATATCCTGTTTAAACCTAGCTCATAGTTTGCTTACACTTGGGGGAAAGCGACTCTTGATGGTTTTGCGATTGTTAATGGTTAAAACCTAAGACTAAGTGACTCACCTTCATGTCCTTAGTACGTCACCTCACACTTCATGGTACCCTTGGAGATGAGATGTCTACTTAAGGGCATGCTTTATAAGATCACATTTATCAATTTAGCACAGTCATGGAAATATTGTTAAAATGTTTTGGTCATAGCCTAAAAAGGGGATTTTGTTCTTGAAGGGGGGTTGGATTAAACCCGTGACAACTTATTAAGGTTGGACTCAAATTTTGAACCCGAGATGGCTAACAAAGGGACTAGTGAAAGGAACTTTGACCTTGAGGCTTGTTTGAAAGCCATCATGACCAAGCTTGATTACACCACTGATGTATCTGAGAGAGCATTGAAAATGGCCCAAGATATCCAACATAAGATATCGGAACCCGAACAGAATAATGGTCGTACCCCAGGGGATAACACCGAAGATGGGACTCAGTCTGGAGAAGGCACTAAGACCAATGAAGGAGGAAGTACTAAACCTAAGGGGAGTGAACCACCTGAAATTTTTAACCTAGAAGGGGGAAGTAAGGGGAAGACCTCTGATACAGACTCTGTGTTGGCTAGCAAGGTAGAAGCATTGGAGAGAACTATAAAGGGAATCCGTAGGACGGATGACATGGTAGATGTACGTACCCTATCTTTGTTTCCTCGAGCTCGTATTCCACTACAATTTAAGATGCCCGAATTAGAAAAGTTTGATGGAACGGGTTGTCCTAAGACTCATTTGAAAATGTATGTGCGAGCTATGCACCCTCGAGGGGCCACCGACGAGCTTTTGGCTCAAATGTTCCATGAAACCTTGGCCACTTCCGCTTTGAAATGGTTTTTATCATTGGATGAGAATAGGACTCGGACTTGGGAGGACATATGCAATGAATTCTCGGAGCACTACAAGTACAATACGGAGGTGGACGTTACTCGAAGAGACTTGGAGACTACAAAACAAGGGGCTAGTGAAACCTTCTCTGGATTCATTACAAGGTGGAGACGAAAGGCTTCTCAAATGGTGAACCGACCCAATGAAGAAGAGCAGATTCAGATGGTAGTTAAGAACCTCCTCCCTATCTACCATAAGCATCTATTTGCAAGCTATTTTCCAAACTTTAAGGCCTTGATTGGGGCTGCAACTCAAGTAGAAGATGCCATTGGTGACGGTACAATTGAGGAAGATGAGACATTAGGGAACTCCCGAATTGGAAGTAATGGAAAGACACATAGGCATGTTAATGCCATATCTCCCCAACAATCCCGCCAATTTACCGAACTCTACATGCCATTAAGCGATGTTTTTGAGAAGTTGAAGGTGAAAGGTTTGCTTCAACCCCTTGAGCTAGCACCGCTGCCTAACCCATTACCTCGTCGCTTTAAAGAGAATGAGTATTGTGACTTCCACCAAGGCAAGGGGCATAGCACTGATCGATGCCCAAGGTTGAAACATGAAATCCAAGACCTCTTTGACAAGGGAATTGTCTCTCCACCTAAGGCACCCAATCATTCACTCTAAAGGCAATCCATTTAGTGCTTACTGTCGCACCAATTTTGTCATGACTGTTTGTGATAAAGAGTTTAGGTTGTTTGTCCTACAGAAGACTTAGGGTTTATTTCTTTGTTTTCTAGTTATTTGATTGTTTTCGTCTTTCAAGTCAAATGTCCTTTGAAGTTTTGAGTCTTTTGAGTCCTAGTCATTGTCAATGTGTTCTCCTTCATTCCTTCAATAAAAAATTTTGATTTCAATAATTCCATTCTCTCTCTATTTCTCTTCTCCTCAATCAATTGACAATCAAAGTGGCATGAAAATATTTCCTAAGAAGCTCGAAAGCTCTTCCCACTAAAAGAGCAAACATAATGAATGATGAATGAGCTGCAATTGATTAACTTGGAAACAATGAGAAGTCCAAAATGGTAAACATAGGGGCCACCCGCCCACTATACTACATGAAGACCTAAGCCAAGCAACTTGAGAAGATCTTGAAACCCTTGCAAGAAGCAATTCAGAGAAGAAATTAGCATGGTAAGCTTTTGGAGATGTTTATTTCCTTCTCCCTCAAAAAAAGTCAAAAGAAAAAATTGTGAAAAGAAAAAAGAGGGAAAAGTGCACAAAAAAACAAAAAAAGTACAAAAAGAAGAGGGAGGGGATTAACATCCAAAAGCCTCAAGAAGGAGAATCAACAACAATCAAGAGAGTTTTATGATCAAAGAAGACTACAACCCATGTTCGTGACTTGTTGGAGAAGTTCAAGCCAAGTAAAGGGTGGTCCTTATGTGGTTATGTGTAGAGCCTAAGCCCGCTAGGTTGAAAACCTGAAAAGGTGACCTAGGCAAAAGTTAGGGTTATTGAAAAAATGAAGAATGAATCTCTTGAACTACGAGGACCTGATTCTCCACCAAAAAAAAAGAAATGTTTGTTTTGTAAATGTCTTGTGAAGATCAATGTGGAGATACGTAGGCAGCCCATAAAGTTACTTTGGGTACGGTTTAATTCATTGAAAAAAAAAAGAGAAAAAGAAAGAGGCTTTACATATAACCAACCATTGAAGGCAATTCTTTGTGACTAAGTTAAGAAGAAACGGTCTTATTCATCAAATTAGTGAGCTAAAATACTACATGCCACCGAGAAAGTTAATTTGATTATTCTTCTTGTTCTTGTTTGGTTTGAGTCCTTCGGATGTCCCCTCATTTACCTCCTTTGCCTCTCTTGAGTCTTGTGTATTTCTAGTGGTCATAGACCTCGTCCTTTGAAAGTGTTCAGTCATAATGATTCATTTGTGGGGTCCATCAAACTCTATATCTTCTTACCTTCTGACTTAAACTCTTGTCATGGATTTAATGATGGAAAAGGGGTAGCAGTAATCACTGTGAAACGATTTGCCTTAGCTGTAGGCATATGATTTCATGAGATTGGGGCTGATTTATTTTGCTCAATTGAAGAACGTGAATGTGCTATGAACCCAGGGGCTGATTATGCTTGTTGGAGAAGAATTTGAATGAATGCTGGGGCTGGTTTGTCTTGTTCAGAGAACTTAAATGAATTGATGAAGAGAATGGGCTGGGGCTTCATGAGTTGAATTTCTTTGTGCTAGTGAGAAAGGAAAGAATGGAAAAAAGAAAAAAGGTAAAGAAGAAGAGCCCGCTAGGTTGAAAACCCGAAAGGGCGGCCTAGGCAAAAATTAGGGCAACCCGCTAGGTTGAAAACCCGTAAGGGCAATCTAGGCAAAAGTTAGGGTTTTGAAAAAAGAGAAGCGAAAAAAGAAGAAGAGAAGAAGAGGTGATTCCACTCCATTCCTATACCTTGAAAAAGAATTCATGGGTTTGATCCGATCCTCCTAAATTGCATTGTTTCCTAAGAAGGACCACCATTTTATAAACAAAGAAAAATGCTTCTGAAAATTCCATGATTGTGCTAAGTATGTAAAGAGGTCTTTAAGGAAAAAGAATGATAGGTTTGCAAAACCATTTCTAGATAATCTTTCTGTGCATGAACTTGTGCTCATAAATCTGTGTGAATCAATTTTACTTGAGTTGATTGATTAATTGATGTGTGCATTAGTAATATGCAGTGTTCATTGAGTTTTGGAGGTTCATTTTCCCATGATCATATTTGATTAGCTTTCGTTTTTGGTTGTGTGGTTGATAGTTTCTCTCCATATGGTGTTGGCTTAGTCCTTATACCATTCCTGTCTTATGAATAGTGACTCCCCACTTAACTAGTGTCTTCGTAGGCTCTCTCGAGTATTCACATGTACTCACCCTGAGTATCCACATATACTCACCCCGAGTATTCACCAGTACTCACCTCGAGTATTCACATATACTCACCCCGAGTATTCACCAGTACTCACCTCGAGTATTCACATCACCAATACTCACCCTGAGTATTCACCCATACTCATCCCTGAGTATTCACCAATACTCACCCTGAGTATTCACCCCTACTCATCCCCGAGTATTCACATGTACTCGTCCCTGAGTATTCATATGTACTCACTCTGAGTATTCATCTCTACTCGTCCCTAAATATTCACCAATACTCTTCTCTCGAGCATTGACCCTTGTTCGTACTGATTCCAAACCCCTTCATCATGCCTCCTCTATTCATATGTTATTGTTTTAGGTATTGACTTTTACCTATGCAATCTCTCGGCATTCTTTGAGTATTGATCCCTATTCATCACCAACAGTGACTTTTGTTCATATAGTGAGTATTGACTCCTACTCATTTCAAGCATTGACCTTTGCTTATATACATTTTACCTTGAGTATTGACCCTTGTTCATATAATTTTCTTCGTGAGTATTGACTCCTACTCGTTTCAAGCATTGACCTTTGCTTGTATACATTTTATCTTGAGCATTGACCCTTGCTCGAATAATTTTCTCTATGAGTATTGAATCCTACTCATTTCAAGCATTGACCTTTGCTTAGATACATTTTATCTTGAGCATTGACCCTTGCTCGAATGATTTTCTCTGTGAGTATTGAATCCTACTCATTTCAAGCATTGACTTTTGCTTATATACATTTTATCTTGAGCATTGACCCTTGCTCGTGTGATTTTCTCTGTGAGTATTGAATCCTACTCATTTCAAGCATTGACCATTGCTTATATACATTTTATCTTGAGCATTGACCCTTGCTCGAGTGATTTTCTCTGTGAGTATTGAATCCTACTCATTTCAAGCAATGACCCTTGCTCGTAAGCTTTTCTTTGTGAGTATTGATCTTTACTCATAGCAAGCATTGACCCTTGCTTGTGTGTGTTTAAGTATTGACTTCTATTCATGGGATTTCTTTTTAGATTTTCAGTATGGATATTGAATTCTATCCATCATGGGTTCTCATTTGAGTAATGACTCTTACCCATACGATGTCTTATTGGCTCTCCTGAGTATTGACCTATACTCATTCCGAGTACTGATATATACTCATCCTAAGTATTGACCCATCCTTACCCTGAATATTGTTGCATATTCATGTATTGACCCATACTCATTCTAATCATTAAAGCATTTTTGTCTCGAGTATTGACTAGTACTCACCCTGAATGTTGACCTTCACTTCAAATACTGATTCCTATTCCCTTTGAGTATGACTAGTATTCACTCCGAGTGTTGACCTCCACTCATATTTATCCCTACTCTTTTCAAGTATTGACTGTTACTCATCCTGAGTGTTGACTTTCACTCCCAATACTGATCTTTATTCTCTTTGAGTATTGACTTGTACTCATCCTAGGTGTTGACCTTCACTTAGAGTTGCATCTACTTGTCCTAGGTATTGACCTTTACCTAGACATTGACTTCTAATTGCTTAAGATATGTGATGAATTCCATAGGATGATGGAGTTCTCCATTTGAATTTGATGCAATTACTCTCCCAAGCAAAAATGGGATGTTCTTTTATCATTGGTTCGCAAGTGAAACTTGCTGCACCAATGAGGGGCTTCTGTCACACCCCATTTTTGCCACCTTAGCTAGGGTTTGCCATTGCATGTGTCTTTTTGTTTCCTTTTTGGGTCTAGTCTTTTGCATTGAGTTTCTAGGGTCCTAAGGATGATGTGTATGAATTTTGGTTCGATTTGGAGTTGATCTCGAGGGTTAATAAGAACTTTTGTGACTTGAGGGGCATAATCGTCTTTTAGGTCACGAACTTTCTATTTAACCTTGAAATGATCTCCAAGTTGTCAATTGGAGTTCATGAGAATGCATTTGAGGTATTTATGGGTTCAATTTGATGAATTGATGGTTCGGGATTAAAATGGCTCAATACGGTTCAAGTTGGTTAAAAGACCCACTTCGGGTTGGCTCAAATTGGCTTATGATTTTCACTCTATGACTACTCATGTGACCTTGATAAGTCTTAATTTCATCCCCAAATGTGTTTAGGGAGGTTGAATTTCGAATTGGAAAGCATTCGGTGCGGCCCTATGTGCATACCTAAGCTAAGCGATGGTGAGGCATAGCGGTTAACCACCTTTGTAGGACCCAACCATGCAGCCATGGCTAGGGTTTCTTGCCCCCAAGTGACTCAAATTACATTCCCCTTCGAAACACGGTCGTTTTGGCTTTCGTTTCGTCAAAATCGGAGTTCATTTGGGCCCTGAAACACATTTGGAAGCTGAAAGGGGTCAAAAATGGGCTGAGGATGACATGGCCTCGGGTGACCACCCAGGCCTGGGCGGCTAGCCGCCTGGGCCCAGGCTGCTAGCCGCCCAGCCCCAGGTGGTCACCCGAGCCACTTTCCTTTTTTGAGCTTTGACGCGGCTCCCTCCCTATTTTCTCGGATTTGCTCGCCTCCAGCCGCCATTTAACCCTAATTTCAGCCCTTTTTGACCTACTTGAGCCCCAAGGTAACCTCTAAGAGCCCTTGGATCAATCCCTAGGGTTTTAATCCCAACCATTGAGGGTTTTCCCTCAATCCCTATAAATACCCCCTTATACTTCAGCAATAGGGGAGGCAATTTCTGAAGTGTGAGTGAGACTTAGAGGCTATGGCAGCCATCCTTAGGGTAGTTTAACTTAAACTTTGAGTGAGAGAGTGTGAGAGAAGGCTTGAAGGAGGGCTGGAGCATTGCTTGAAGGCTTGAAGGAGGTTGTTTCCAGCAGCACATAAGAGGAGGAGGACTCTCTACAGCAGCCACCATAGGTAAGCCTCTTCCCCTTTCTCTCTTTCATTCAAACTAGGGTTTTTGCATAAGATAGCATTATTCCATGTTCAAGCTTGTGTTTTTATTGTGTTTTGCTACTTCTATTAGTTAGTGTGCATGTTTAGGATCATATTCATGGGCTGTTTAGTATGCTAGGATGTTATTCCATGTGATTTACTGCATGCTTGGGACTTTAGGGTTTCCTTAGTGCTGAAAATGGTTTTCTGCATGAAATAACTCTTTTGCATATTAAAGCTTGTGTTTTTATTGTGTTTTGCTACTTCTATTAGTTAGTGTGCGTGTTTAGGATCATATTCATGGGCTGTTTAGTATGCTAGGATGTTATTCCATGTGATTTACTGCATGCTTGGGACTTTAGGGCTTCCTTAGTGTTGAAAATGGTTTTCTGCATGAAATAACTCTTTTGCATATTAAAGCTTGTGTTTTTATTGTGTTTTGCTACTTCTATTAGTTAGTGTGCATGTTTAGGATCATATTCATGGGCTGTTTAGTATGCTAGGATGTTATTCCATGTGATTTACTGCATGCTTGGGACTTTAGGGTTTCCTTAGTGCTAAAAATGGTTCTCTGCATGAAATAGCTCTTTTGCATATTAAAGCTTGTGTTTTTATTGTTTTTTGCTATTTCTATTAGTTAGTATGCATGTTTAGGATCATGTTTATGGGCTGTTTAGTATGTTCGAAGGTTCTTTCATGTGATTTTATGCATCATTGTGATTCTAGGGTTTCTATCATCCTTGTGTGGGTTTAGTTGCATATAGCATGATTAGTTAGGGATTTTCTCTGTTTTTTCTTCATAGTTGCTGCATATGTGTTCCATATTAGGTAACTATGATATTTCTAGCATTCATATAGTTGATTTTAGGGTTTTTTGCATGTCATTGCATGTAGGGTTGAATTAGGGTTTTAGTTAGCTTATGATTCATGTTGTTGCATGACTTGTGGTTGATTTTAAGCCTTATTTCAATTCTGTCCAGATTTGTTATTTGTCCTTGATATGATATTCCTAGCATAGTTGATATATATGTGCTGCATATTTGATAACTATGATATTCCTAGCATTCATATAGTTGATTTTAGGGTTTTTTGCATGTCATTGCATGTAGGGTTGAATTAGGGTTTTAGTTAGCTTATGATTCATGTTGTTGCATGACTTGTGGTTGATTTTAAGCCTTATTTCAATTCTGTCCAGATCTGTTATTTGTCTTTGATATGATATTTTGAGCATGTGTTAGCCCATGTTTGGGCACGATAATGGCTTGATTTGGAATCTAGCTTGGTTGGTTGGTATTTTTGGTATGTTTTGCATGGAAATTGCAGGTGCTTTGACAAGTACAACAGGTGCAACTACCCCACCAATGTGGGGTGGTTATTTTGGCTATTGTGAGATGAAATCTTACAAATAAGGTAATTACCCTATGCAATAGGGTGGTTACTTTGACAGGTTGCTTTCGCTTAAGGTAAGTAGGGTGTGAGGGTGCCCCAATTCACCCTTCTTTCCTTCCTTTGAAACTTTCCCTTTCTCCCCCCCTAGGGTTGTTTCCTAATAGAGGGGTATGGTAGATTCTATAGTTTCCTTTCAATAAAAGATACCTTTTAAATCAAAGTTTCCATCTTTTATCAAAATTCCATATTTTACCAAAAATCTTTTGAGAATCATTTATTTTGGAAACTTACCATGTTTTTACTTGAAAGGAAACTTAGGGTTTACCATAGGCCTTGATTAGGTTATAACCCTATTCCCTTTCGAACTACGTGGACTTTGATCCATGTATTTCCATACATGGTACGTAGGCGCTCTTCGTGATGTTCAAGTCCGCCCTAGGATACTAAGTATCCTAGGTTTTCTTCTCCCCCCTCTTTCTTTTTCTGTTTTTCTTTGATTTACTTGATTATATGGATGAATGGATGAATGATATGCATGCTGTCCTGTGATGATAACTGTTGATTTGTGTGTGATTAAGACTTTGATTTAGCCCAATTAAATTAAGAGACCGTTTAGGGCGATATGGGTGCCTATAGGCTTTGCCTAGAACCTTCCCATATCGTAACTTAGCCTCCGAATCCCCGATTTCTCTGGTTTCCAAAAGATCATTTGCCTTTCCATTTTTAAATATGGAGTCAATCTTTTGTTTTCCTAAAACAAAACTGTTTTTTAGGGTTTTCCTTATTTCCTTTAAAAAATAAGGTGGCGACTCCTTTTCCTTTTTCAAACCTAAAACCCCTCGTGGGCCTTAACTCTTTTTCAGGGTCCACAGACGGTATGGTGACGACAGATGGTGGGCTATGCTGTACTTTTGCAAGAGCTCATGGGTTTCTTTCTGAAAGTGCTGGCCATTGTCTGAGATAACTTTATGCGGTACCCCATATCGATAGATGATGCTGTGCTGTATGAACTGTGCTACCTTCTTGGAATTCAAGGTCTTGAAGGACGCTGCTTCCACCCACTTAGTGAAGTAGTCGATGGCGACCAGGATGTATTTATGCCCATTTGATGCCTTTGGCTTGATCTGTCCGATGATATCTATCCCCCATACCGCGAATGGCCAAGGTGATGACATACTCGTTAAAGGCATAGAAGGCAAATGTTGTCCACTGGCGAACAGTTGGCATTTGTGGCACTTCTTGACATGTGTGTGGACGTCTCTTTCCATGGTAGACCAATAATAGCCTAACCTCATGATTTTCTTAGCTAACATATAGCCATTCATATGCGGAGCCCCTGTCCCTTCATGGATTTCTTTAATCAGATGCTCGGCTTCCTCCTCGGTGACACACAGCAGGTGGATCCCGTCGTATGACCTTCGATATAGCTTTCCTCCACAAAGTACATAGTGACTTGCCAATCGCCTTAGGGTTTTTCTATCAATGCGAGATGCTCCTTCTGGGTACTCCCTTTCTTCAATGAACTTCATTATGTCATGGAACCACGGGTGGCCATCATTTACCTCTCTTCCTCGGATTGCACAACAGTACACAGGCTTGTCTCGGCATTCTATCACCAACGGCTTCACATTTCCCCCTTCAGGTATCTCCACCATGGATGCTAGGGTCGCCAAGGCATCGGCGAACTGGTTCTTATTCCTTGAAAGGTAGTTAAATTCTATCTCTGAGAACTCCTTGGTTAGAGCTTCCAGGTAGGCATGGTAGGGTAGCAGCTTCTCATCTCGAGTTTTCCATTCCCCTTTTATCTGACAAATGATTAGCGCCGAGTCCCCGAACGCTTCTAATTCTTTGATCCCCAATTCAAGTGCCGCTTCCAGTGCTAGGATACAGGCCTCATACTCAGCAATGTTGTTGGTAGCTTCGAACCCCAACTTGACCGCCAACGGTGTAAATGCCTCTTCGGGTGAGACCAGCAGGACTCCTATCCCATAACCTTTCTTATTGGCTGCCCCATCGAAGTATACTCTCCAAGTTTTTCTACCAATCTCTAGCACGTCCTCATCTGGGAATTAATCGTTGAACGGAGCGGATGATGACACCGGACAGCTGGCTAGGTAGTCTGCGATGACGCTTCCTTTGATAGACTTCTTATTCACGTACTTGATGTCGAATTCATTGAGGAGAATTGACCATCGAGCAGTTCTGAATGACAATACTGGCCTTTCTACCAGGTACTTCAACGGGTCCATGCGACTTATCAAGAACACTTCGAAGGACATCATGTAGTGCCGGAGTTTCTGCGTCGCCCATACTAGTGCTACACAAGCTTTTTCAATTGCATTGTACTTCACTTCATAGTCTGTCATTTTCTTGCTTAGGTAGTAGATGGCATTCTCCTTTGTAGACCTTTCGAGATATTGAGCTAACAAAGCTCCCGTCGCGGTTTCGGTGACCGTTAAGTATAACAAAAGCGGCGCACCTTGCCGTGGGGGAACTAAGATTGGAGGATTGCTCAAGTATCTCTTAATGGTCTCAAAGGCCTCTTGGCATTCTTCGTTCCATACTTTTGGCACACCTTTCTTAAGCAATTTGAAGATTGGTTCGCAAACCATGGTTAAGTTGGCAATGAATCGGCTTATGTATTGAACTCTTCCCAGAAAACCCCGGATCTACTTCTCAGTGCTAGGCGGCTCCATCTCCACAATAGCTTTTATCTTCCCTGGGTCCACTTCGATACCTCTCTGAGTGATCATAAACCCCAATAACTTGCCTGCAGTGACACCAAAAGCGCACTTCTGTGGGTTGAGACGGAGATTGTACTTTTTTGCTCGCTCTAGGAATTTCTCTAGTGCCTTGAAATGCCCTTCTCTATCCACGGACTTTACGATCATATCATCGACATAAACCTCGACTTCCTTATGGATCATATCATGCAATAGGGTCGTAGCTGCTCTTTGGTAAGTAGCCCCAGCGTTTCTTAAGCCAAAAGGCATTACCTTGTAACAGTACGTTCCCCATTGCGTGATAAAGGCTGTTTTCTCCATGTCTTGAGGCGCCATCTTTATCTGGTTATACCCGGAGAATCCGTCCATGAAGGAGAGGAGTGCATGTCCCACTGTACTATCCACCAACACGTCGATATGGGGTAAAGGAAAGTTATCCTTAGGGCTCGCGACGTTGAGATCTCGGAAGTCGACACACATCCTCACTTTCCCATCTTTTTTAGGCACAGGCACTATATTCGACAACCACTCGGGGTACTCCACAACTTGAAGGAAACCCGCGTCTAGTTGTTTAGTTACCTCTTCTTTTACTTTTAGGGCCCATTCTGGTTTTAATCTTCTGAGTTTCTGCTTTACCGGCTTCTTTAGGGAATTGGTGGGGATATAGTGTTGCACAATATCGGGGTCAATGCCAGGCATGTCTTCATAAGACCATGCAAAAGCCATAATGTTGACTTTCAAGAGGGAGATCATCTTTTCTTTTTCAACGGGGGAGAGGGTTTTCCCAATTTTAACTATTCTTGGCAATTCATTCGTCCCTAAGTTGATTGATTCCAATTCATCCATATTAGGTTCGGTGATGCCCCTTTTCCTTTGCTCAACGAGCTCCGGGGGGACATTGTTCCTAGGATCTATATCCATGCCATAAATATCCATAGAGGAGAGAAAAGAGACACTGCATATATAGAGAAAGAAAGCACACTTTATTGACTAGGAATAATGGGAATGACACACAAAAGAAAGAAGGAAAACAAACAAATCTGTATCAATACTATGACTCCACAAAGTGAGTAAAGTAGATACATCTTATTGAATTAGGGAAATATTACTAAACTAAGACACCTACAAGCTGCTATCAGGTAGGCCAAGGTCTTCTTCTTCATGGATCTCTGCAACGACACCACATTCAGGGTACCAATTCAGGAGTGGCAAGGTAGCATGGCTAATGGACGAACCCTGGAGTTCTTCAATGGTCGAGTCTTCCATGATGAGGATCATGTCTTGGAACATTTCAGTCATAGCCCCTGCATCAAGGTTCTTTACCCATTCCTCCTCTTTCTTTTCCCAGAACTCATCATTGATGGCATCATCATCCACCATTTCAGCTGTGATTGGATACCATTCGGTGAAGAAGATTTCAAAACCCGGAACTCGGATCTTGGTAGCTTGGTCAAAGGTGGGCTCTGGAAACCCGCAATATAGAAAATCATCCCCTTCTTTGACGAAGTAACCATTCAAAGTAGGTCGATATGGCGAGATCTTCAGGTCTGGCACCCTTCCCTCGGCTTTGGCTCTTACTTTCTCTTTGTTCCTCTTCAGCATTTCCGCATGATCATTTCTAGAGGGCTCATATCCTAGCTCGAAGGTGTATGAGGTGACACGGCTTTGAATAGACGTAGGGATCCCTTGTTGGCGACGCCCTAGCCCCATGCCTGGAAAGAAACTCATCTTTCTCATTATTTCACCGACGTGCAAGTTGCCATGGGGGCAAAAGTCCAAGGGTATTAATTCACCCTTTTCGAGTTCTTTTTCAATGCATTGGACATAGTCAAACCCAGATAGCGGTATCGCTGCTGATTTAGGTTGTATCTCACATATAGGCACACCTGCGAGTTTCAATTCATAGTCCCCTTGAAGTGTTACTATGGCTCCTTTATAAGGAAACTTCGCCTTTTGATGGAGTGAAGATGGCACAGCCCCAGCAGGATGGATCCAAGGTCGGCCCAACAACAAGTTGAAACATGACGGCACATCCAACACTTGGAATTCTACCCTAAATTCAGTGGGTCCCATGATAAGAGGCAAAGTAACTACCCCTATTACTTCTCGACGGGTGTTGTCATAAGCTCTTACGGTCTGCCCAGATGGCGTGAAATCAGTGGGTCCCAAACCCAAAACAGTGGTAGTTCGGAGAGGACATACATTCAGTGCGGACCCATTGTCGATAAGAACGGTGGGAACCCTCTTCCCCATAGTGTCAACGGTCACATAGAGAGCTTGAGAATGGCTCGGCCTGCTTTTAGGTAGGTCTACATCGGTGAACACGATGGTTGAGTTCTTGGGAGTTGGATTCACCAAATGTACCAATCCCTCGTGGGATGTGTCAACAAGCACTTGTATCTGATTCAACAGTTTCAACACGGTCTGTCTGTGCTTATGCGAGGCCATGAGCAAGCCCCAAATAGTAATGTTGGCATTAGTCTTCTTCAGCTGCCTAAGCACTTCATCCTCTTCTTCTTGCAAGTTAGGACGCCTCTGCCCTTCCAAATCTTCCAACGGATTTTCAGATTCTAGGTGGGGGGGCTTGAAATGACGACCCCCTCTGGTTATATGGTCCAACTCATCATCGCTAGCCCATATGTCATGGACTTCCTCGGAGTCATTCATTAAGTCATCCCATTCTATCATGTCAATGCTCTCCATCTCTGTCGGCAAGTCATCCCAACCTGAAGGGACTATCGGCTCATCTGATATCGGACTTGGGCTTGAGTACAGCACATAGTAATCATATTTCCCCGACGCTTCACCTAATAGGCCAACCTGAGGATCCCCTGCTTCATATCTTTCTTTCAGCTCTTGTTGGATAGATTTCTTTGGCAACAACAAAACCTTTTGGTCAATGAGGTCTTGGATGATCTTCTTTAGTACAGAATAAGCCTCGGTGTCATGGCCGGGTGCACGATGGTATTGGCAATATTGGTGAGGGATTGATGGTCTTGGCTTTGGTGGAAGTGGCATGATAAAACTGTTATTGCGGCAAATGGTGAAGAGACGGGTTAAGGTCATGGGGAGCGGAGTGTATTGTCTTATGGGATGGCGAGGGCGAGAGGATTCAACCCCAATGGCACTTATGGTGTTAGGTGGGGGTGTGTTGTTGTGTGATGGGAGAGGATTACGGGTGACATTTGGACTGGTTAGTGGTGAAATGACTTGCTTGTCAATGAGGTCTTGGACTTGGTGGCGAAGGCGAATACAGCGATTGGTGGCATGGCCTTTGGATTGGTGGTACTTGCAGTACTCATTCTCATTGTAGCTCTTGGGTAAGGGATTTGGTGGAGGTCTTGGGTCGAGTGGCTTCAATAGGTCACGACTTATGAGCTTTTCAAGGACTCTTTCGAGTGGCATGAATAGGTCAGTGAATTGGCGAGGTGGGTTGACATCATTGAGAGAAAAGGGTTGGATTGGTTGAGTTATGGTGTTGACCTCGGCATTGTTCTTCCCAGTAAAGTTTTTCTTGCGACTCCTCACTTCCTCAGTCTTGATTGTCCCATCATTGATAGCATCTTCAACCTGCGTGCCAGCCCCAATGAGAGCTTTGAAATTGGGGAAATAGTGGGCAAATAAGTGCTTGTGGTACACGGGCAGCAGGTTCTTAACCACTAACTGAATTTGGTCCTCCTCATTCGGCCTATCCGTCATTCTCGACGCCTTTTGTCTCCACCTTGTAATGTAAGCGGAGAAAGTTTCATGAGCCCCTTGCTTGGTGGTTTCTAGGTCCCTTCGAGTAACGTCCACCTCTGTGTTATACTTGTAGTGCTCTGAAAACTCATTGCATATGTCTTCCCAAGTCCGCGTTCTATTCTCATCCAAGGATAAGAACCATTTCAAAGCAGAAGTGGCCAAGGTTTCATGGAACATTTGAGCTAAAAGCTCGTCAGTAGCCCCTCGAGGGTGCATAGCTCGCACGTACATCTTCAAATGAGTCTTAGGGCAACCCGTCCCATCGAAATTTTCTAACTCCGGCATCTTGAATTGTAGTGGAATACGAGCCGTTGGAAACAGGGATAGAGTCCGCACATCGACCATGTCATCAGCCCTGCGAATCCCTTTTATAGTTCTCTCCAATGCTTCTACCTTGCTAGCTAACACGGAATCACTACTAGAACCTTTCCCCTTGGCTTCCCCTTCTAGGTCGGTGACCTCAGGTTTCGAGCTACTTTCCCCCCTTGTCTTGGTGTTCTCATTGGATTGAGGTCCCTCTTCGGTGCCAGCCCCATGAGGTATACCCGAGGAATGGGCCTTAGAGCCATTTTGTTCAAGATCCGCCATCTTCTGTTGGTTCTCTTGAGCCATTTTCAATGCGGTATCGGATGTCTCGGCGGTATGGTCAAGCTTGGCCATGATGGCTTTCAGGCAAGCCTCAAGGTCAAAGTGCCCCTCACTAGTTCTTTCGTCGGCCATGTCTGTCTGATGGGTAGACTCAACACTCACTAGACGCCCTTGTGGATTGCGGATCCAAGCCAGCACGTCTATGGATAGAAAAGTTTTAACCTTTAGCCTAAGGACTTGTCCTAAACCTCCATATTTTCCTTAATGAACACGGTTTCTATACCATGTTCAATTAATTCATTCCTTTTATCCAATTACCTTTACAGGGATCATGGATTAAGGGTATGTTTTAAAGAATAGGGCATAGAGTCCTTTAACTAGGTTTAATTGATCCCCTAGGACTAGCACATCACAAACATAGCTTTACATCCTATTTCCTTAATTTATTCCTCCTAACCCATGGCCTTAACGAAGGCTAGGGTTTAAAGGTCTATGTTAAGGGCATAAGATATAAAGCCTCACACCACAAACACGGCATAGCATCATTACAAACAATTGTGGGTGCATAAAGGTGAGACCGTAGTGTCCTACAAGTCTGTCTATATGGACTAATGATAAGGGTAGGCTAGGGTCCTTCACTTGCTTGAGCAATCCTTATACCTAACCACATGTGGCATCAGGAACGCCGCGTGGGTCCAGCAGTACGTGATTAACTCATTTAATATACCCAAGGGCAAGCCCAAGGGTACTAGGCAAGAGAGGTTGATAGCTTTCGCCCCAACACATAGAATCAGGAAAACCAAGGTTGAGACTAGGCCGATCGTTGGCAAGGATACATCGAGGGACATCGATCCTAGCATGCAAGAGTTTGCGCACACAATGCAATAAATGAAAGCACACAATCAAGCGGATGCAATGTGATTGATTTTAATTAAACATAAGAAATTAACTTAGCCCAATTAAACTTTATAGAGTCTAGCCCACAACATCCCCAGTGGAGTCGCCAAACTGTGAACCCCGGAAATTGGGCCCACGAGGGATTGAAAAGAAAGTGGGTTTGAAAAAGAAAAAGGAAAGGAGTCGCCACCTTATTTTTTAAAGGAAACAAGGAAAACCCTAAAAATAGTTTGTTTTAGGAAAACAATTTGAATGACTCCATAAAAAAGGAAAGGCAAAAACCAATCTTTTGAAAACCAAAGAAATCGGGGATTCGGAGGCTAAGTTATGACATGGGAAGGTTCTAGGCAAAGCCTATAGGCACCCATGTCACCCTTTCGGTCTCTCAGTTCATTTGGGCTAAATTAAAGTCTTTCCATACAAAAATCAGCAAGTATATCATCACAAGAATTGCATGCATATCATATATTTCATTCATCCATCCATGCATAATAAGCAAATAAAAACAGAAAATAAAAAGAAGAAAAGAAAACATAAATAAACCTAGGATGCTTGGATCCTAGAACGGACTTGAGCCTCACGAAGAGCGCCTACGTACCATGCAACGAAATACATGGATCAAAGTCCACGTAGTTCGATTAGAATTAAGGTTAAATCCTAATACAAACCTATGGTAAAAACCGTAGGTTTCTTTATTTGATCAAAAGAGTTGAATATGATAGAAAGTTTGATTTTAGGAAAGAAATCCACAAAATGGAAACTTTAATAAAAACCAGAATTTTGTTGGTTAAGGAAACCTCTAATTAAACCATAGGATCATATTAAAAATTAACCCTAAATAGGGAGAAGAGAATGAGTTAAGAAGAAAGGTGAATTGGGGCACCTTCACACCCACTTACCTGAGCGCAATTAGCTCCAAGCATTTAGCCATTTCAGACATAAGCAGCCCTATTTGCCATGGGACAAATACCACACCTATTTGCACCCTTACAAGTGCTCAAAACCATGCAAAAACACTAACATGCAAATCTGGACAGAATAGTATTATGACCTAAAATCATCCACTAAGCATGCCAATAGCAAAAACAGCGAACAATAATAAGTCCTAACATATTCCTAGAACCATATCATGCATAAAAACCCTAAAACATACTAACATGCATGCAAAACTATCATGTTTACTCCATATGAAAAACATATACAGCAAACACGAAGAAAAACCAATAAAAAAGTCTACTTTATCATGCTATATGAAAACAAACACGAAACAATGACTCTAAAACCCTAAACTCACAAATATGCTTAAAAACTCACAAGACATACTTTAATCATGCTAAAACCAAACTAAACAGAAATTAAATCATGCATGTTAACTAACTAAAGCAATATAACATGATGAAAATCCTAACTCTAACATGCAATGACACTTATCCTAGCACAAGGACAAACAGGAGCACAAGAATCATAACTATGCATTAAAAACCTAAAGGACAGCCCTAAAGCATGCTAAACAGTAGATAAAAAATAGATATTCCATGTATATTAACTAGCTAGAGTGTTAATACATGATAAAAAAGTTACCTTTAACATGCAATAAGCCTAACCCATATGAAAACCTAGTTTAAGCTTGAATAGAGAAGGAGAATACCTTAGGAAGGGCCTTCCTTTGTGTTTGTAATTGTTCGTGGCTCCTCAGGTCTTTAGAGTGAATCAAACCAACACGAATCCTCCTCTTTGTCAAAGTGGTATCACAGCAAAGAGATCAAAACTCACTCAACTTTGAAAGGAAATAGAAAACAAAAAGAGAACAAGAGAAAAGAAAAGTGATTTTCGTCACTTTGCAGCAGCAGCAACTTCAATCGCGTTTTTGGGTATGAAAACGTTGGATTTGGACAAAGCTTGTGAAATACACAGTTGTAGAGAATTGAATTATCTTTCTAACAAGACCAATTTCATCAAATTCTGACTTCGGATGAAAAAGTTATGATTAAAATACGACTGCTGATTTTCAGAAAATCTGCTGCTGAATTATGACGAATTTCACTCCCTCCAAACCCTCTTCTCCTCCCCCTTGTTTAAAGACATTAAGAGAGTATTTATAGCTGAAATCTGGAGTTTCCCTTTCCTTCCTGGACTAGGTTTCCTTGGAGAATAATCAAAAGGTATTTTATAATGATAAAAGACTTCTAATCTGAATAGGAAAAAGAAATTGTCTTTTATAAAAATTGGGAGACTGACCGCTAACACGCATGCACATGTATTGTATGTGCGTACACACACTCATCACATACGTACACGTGTTAGTGTCATGATAAAAATGGCTAATTTAATAAAATAATTTTCTTTTCATTTTAACCAAAAATCTCATGCTGTGATTCGCACTAATTCTTCAAGGATAATCCGTAAATAACCACACTAAACTCATCATCAGGGCCACGGGACTTAAGTACCTCATATGCATCCATATGAACTCCAATTGACAATTTGGAGATCATTCCAAGGTCAAATGAAAAGTTTGGGACTTAAAAGACGATTATGCCCCTCAAGTCACAAAAGCTCTTATTATCCCTCAAGATCAACTCCAATTTGAACCAAAATTCATATCCATTGTCCTTGTGACTCTAGAAAACTAATGCAAGTGACTAGACTCAAAAACAAAACAAAAACATGCATGAAATGATGAACCCTAGTAAGGTGGTGCAAAAATGGGGTGTGACACTTTAATATGCAAAAGAGTTATTTCATGTAGAAAACCAATTTCAGCACTAAGGAAACCCTAGAGTCCCAAACATGCAGTAAATCACATGGAATAACATCCTAGCATACTAAACAGCCCATGAATATTATCCTAAATATGCACACTAGCTAATAGACGCAATAAGATATGATAAAGACACAAACTTGAACATGAAATAATGACTATTCCATGTAAAACCCTAGAAAAGACTCTAAAAAACCCTAAAAACACAAACACTTATAAAACCACATAGAATGACATTATATCATGCAAAACCAGCCATAAACAATATCCTAATCATGTATTCTAAGCATTAGAAGCATCAACACATGATAAAACAATAAGCTTTAAACATGAAATAATGCAAAGCTATGCAAAAAACCCTAGTTTGAATGAAAGAGAGAAAGGGGGAGGGGTATACCTATGGTGGCTGCTGTAGAGAGTCCTCCTCCTCTTATGTGCTGCTGGAAACCACCTCCTTCAAGCCTTCAAGCAATGCTCCAGCCCTCCTTCAAGCCTTTTCTCACACTCTCTCACTCAAAGTTTAGGTTAAACTACCCTAAGGATGGCTGCCATAGCCTCCAATGTCCCTCTCACTTCAGAAAATTTCCCTCTCTCCCCGTCCCCCTATTGCTGAAGTATAAGGGGGTATTTATAGGGATTGAGGGAAAACCCTCAATGGTTGGGATTAAAACCCTAGGGATTGATCCAAGGGCTCTTAGAGGTTCCCTTGGGGCTCAAGTAGGTCAAATAGGGCTGAAATTAGGGTTAAATGGCGACTAGAGGCAAGCAAATCCGAGGAAATAGGGAGGGAGCCGCGTCAAAGCTCAAAAAAGGAAAGTGGCTCGGGTGACCACCTGGGGCTGGGCGGCTAGCCGCCTGGGCCCAGGCGGCTAGCCGCCCAGGTCTGGGTGGTCACCCGAGGCCATGTCATCTTATGCCCTATTTTGACTCCTTCGACTTCCAAATGTGTTTCAGGGCTCAAATCAACTCCGATTTTGACGAAACGAAAGCCAAAACGACCGTGTTTCGAAGGGGAATGTAATTTGATTCACTTGAGGGCAAGAAACCCTAGCCATGGTGTCACACCCCATTTTTGTCACCTTAGCTAGGGTTTGTCATTGCATGTGTCTTTTTGTTTCCTTTTTGAGTCTAGTCTTTTGCATTGAGTTTCTAGGGTCCTAAGGATGTTGTGTATGAATTTTGGTTCGATTTGGAGTTGATCTCGAGGGTTAATAAGAACTTTTGTGACTTGAGGGGCATAATCGTCTTTTTTATCACAAACTTTCCATTTGACCTTGAAATGATCTCCAAGTTGCCAATTGGAGTTCATATGGTTGTATTTGAGGTATTTGTGGGTTCAATTCGATGAATTGAAGGTTCGGGATTAGAATGGCTCAATAAGGCTCAGGTTGGCTAAAAGACCTACTTCGGGTTAGCTCGAATTGGTTCATGATTTTCACTCTATGACTACTCATTTGACCTTGATTGGTCTTGATTTCATCCCCAAATGTGTTTAGGGAGGTTGAATTTCGAATTGGAAAGCATTCGGTGCGACCCTATGTGCATACCTAAGCTAAGCGATGGTGAGGCATAGCGGTTAACCACCTTTGTAGGACCCAACCATGCAGCCATGGCTAGGGTTTCTCGCCCTCAAGTGACTCAAATTACATTCCCCTTCGAAACACGGTCGTTTTGGCTTTCGTTTCATCAAAATCGGAGTTGATTTGGGCCCTGAAACACTTTTGGAAGCTGAAAGGGTCAAATTTGGGCTGAAGCTGACATGGCCTCGGGTGACCACCCAGGCCTGGGCGGCTAGCCGCCTGGGCCCAGGCTGCTAGCCGCCCAGCCCCAGGTGGTCACCCGAGCCACTTTCCTTTTTTGAGCCTTGACGCGGCTCCTTCCCTATTTCCTCGGATTTGCTCGCCTTTAGCCGCCATTTAACCCTAATTTCAGCCCTTTTTGACCTACTTGAGCCCCAAGGTAACCTCTAAGAGCCCTTGGATCAATCCCTAGGGTTTTAATCCCAACCATTGAGGGTTTTCCCTCAATCCCTATAAATACCCCCTTATACTTCAGCAATGGGGGAGGCACTTGGAGACACTTTGGAGGCCACTTGGAGGGAATTTCTGAAATTGGAGGCTATGGCAGCCATCCTTAGGGTAGTTTAACCTAAACTTTGAGTGAGAGAGTGTGAGAGTAAGCTTGGAGGAGGGCTGGAGCATTGCTTGAAGGCTTGAAGGAAGGAACTCCCAGCAGTACGCAAGAGAAGGAGGACTCCCTACAGCAGCAAAAGGATACTTCACCATAGGTATTCCCCCCTTCCTCCTCTTCTCTCTTTTAAAGTTAGGGTTTTTGCATAGAATAGGATGATTGCATATCAAAGCTTGTGTTTTTATCACGTCTTGTTGCTTCCATGCATGTTTAGGATCATATTTGTGGGCTGTTTAGTATGCTAGGATGTTATTCCATGTGATTTACTGCATGTTTGGGACTTTAGGGTTTTCTTAGGTGCTTAAAATGGTTTTCTGCATGAAATAACTCTTTGGTATATTAGAGCTTGTGTTTTTATCACGTCTTGTTGCTTCCATGCATGTTTAGGATCATATTTGTGGGCTGTTTAGTATGCTAGGATGTTATTCCATGTGATTTACTGCATGTTTGGGACTTTAGGGTTTCTTAGGTGCTTAAAATGGTTTTCTGCATGAAATAACTCTTTGGCATATTAGAGCTTATGTTTTTATTGTGTTTTGTTGCTTCCATTGGAATGTATGCATGATTAGGATAATATTTATGGGCTGTTTAGTATGCTAGGATGATGTTCCATGTGATTTGCTGCATGTTTGGGATTCTAGGGTTTCCTTAGTGCTGAAATGGAATTTATGTTTAGAATAGCTATATTTCATGTGCAAGCTTGTATTTTTCTCATGTGTGGATGCTTCTATTGATTAATATGCATGATTAGCATGATGTCTATGATGGGCTTTGCATGATTTAAAGTTATTCAATGTGTTTTTTAGCACAATTGTGATTCTAGGGTTTTTATCATCCTTGTGTGAGTTTAGTTGCATATAGCATGATAGCTTAGGGTTTTTCTTTGTGTTTTCTTCATAGTTGATATATATGTGCTGCATATTTGATAACTATGATATTTCTAGCATTCATAGTAGTTGATTTTAGTGTTTTTTGCATGTCATTGCATGTAGGGTTGAATTAGGGTTTTAGTTAGCTTATGATTCATGTTGTTGCATGACTTGTGGTTGATTTTAAGCCTTATTTCAATTCTGTCCAGATCTGTTATTTGTCCTTGATATGATATTGTGAGCATGTGTTAGCCCATGTTTGGGCATGATAATGGCTTGATTTGGAATCTAGCTTGTTTGGTTGGCATTTTTGGTATGTTTGCATGGAAATTGCAGGTGCTTTGACAGGTACAACAGGTGCAACTACCCCACCAATGTGGGGTGGTTATTTTGGCTATTGTGAGATGAAATCTTACAAATAAGGTAATTACCCTATGCAATAGGGTGGTTACTTTGACAGGTTGCTTTTGCTTAAGGTAAGTAGGGTATGAGGGTGCCCCAATTCACCCTTCTTCCCTTTCTTTGAAACTTTCCCTTTCTCCCCCCTAGGGTTGTTTCCTAATAGGGGAATATGGTGATTCCTATAGTATCCTTTCAATAAAAAAATACTTTTTAAATCAAAGTTTCCATCTTTTATCAAAATTCTATATTTTACCAAAAATCTTTTGAGAATCATTTATTTTGGAAACTTACCATGTTTTACTTGAAAGGAAACTTAGGGTTTACCATAGGCCTTGATTAGGTTATAACCCTATTCCCTTTCGAACTACGTGGACTTTGATCCATGTATTTCCATACATGGTACGTAGGCGCTCTTCGTGATGTTCAAGTCCGCCCTAGGATACTAAGTATCCTAGGTTTTCTCCTCTCCCCCTTTCTTTTTTCTGTTTTTCTTTGATTTACTAGATTGTATGGATGAATGAATAAATGATATGCATGCTATCTTGTGATGATAATTGTTGATTTGTGTATGATTAAGACTTTGATTTAGCCCAATTAAATTAAGAGACCGTTTAGGGCGATATGGGTGCCTATAGGCTTTGCCTAGAACCTTCCCATATCGTAACTTAGCCTCCGAATCCCCAAATTCTCTGGTTTCCAAAAGACTTTTCGCCTTACCATTTTTAAATATGGAGTCAATCTTTTGTTTTCCTAAAACAAAACTGTTTTTTAGGGTTTTCCTTGTTTCCTTTAAAAAATAAGGTGGCGACTCCTTTTCCTTTTTCAAACTTCAAACCCATTCGTGGGCCTGCTTTCCTGGGTCCACAGACTGGCGACTTTTAAACCCTCCTGTGGGCCTTAACAATTTCTGGGGTTCACACATGGCTGCATGGTTGGGCCCTACAAAGGTGGTTAACCGCTATGCCTCACCATCGCTTAGCTTAGGTATGTACATAGGGTCGCACCAAATGCTTTCCAATTCGAAATTCAACCTCCCTAAACACATTTGGGGATGAAATTAAGACTAATCAAGGTCAAATGAGTAGTCATAGAGTGAAAATCATGAACCAATTCGGGTGAACCCGAAGTAGGTCTCTTAGCCAACCTGAGCCTTGTTGAGCCATTCTAATCCCGAACCTTCAATTCATCGAATTGAACCCACAAATACCTCAAATGCAACCATATGAACTCCAATTAGCAACTTGGAGATCATTCTAAGGTCAAATGGAAAGTTTGTGACCAAAAAGACGATTATGCCCCTCAAGTCACAAAAGTTCTTATTAACCCTCAAGATCAACTCCAAATCGAACCAAAATTCATACACACCATCCTTAGGACCCTAGAAACTCAATGCAAAAGACTAGACTCAAAAAGGAAACAAAAAGACATATGCAACGACAAGCCCTAGCTAAGGTGGCAAAAATGGGGTGTGACACCCTCGTGCTCGTCGACCCTGCAAGTGTTCACCTATTAAACAGAGTCTCTATCAAAAAGAAAAGGCTAGGAGGGCGTCAAAGACTTACCCCCTGAGGAGGGAGGCCTGTCACCCTGGGTCTCATCAGATATTGGAGGCAGAAAGTGTCATATGCAATGTCAGGGGAAGTGAACTCCTCCGCATCCCAGCCTCTCAGGGCATCCCACAACTCGTCCCCCTCCATCAAGTTAGCATGCCTCATGTTAAGTGGTGGAGGCATTGGAACCATGGCTGCGTTCACATCACCCATGACTTGTCGTAAGACACGCTCCCCTAGGTACCAGTACCTACCCACGGGGCCTTCCAAGAGCACCCTCTTGCCAGTTAGCATCAGGCTAGGAATGCATCGCTTGGGTAGCATTGGTACCCATATCTTCCATGGATTCCATTCAATCTGTTCAAAAATCCAAAATGAGAAGTTGAAAGTAAAAAGAAAAAAAAGAAAAGAATAGGGAGAGAATTTCACCATGTCAGCAGTGAGGCCTGCTAGGTGAGCTCTAGCATAGGCGTAATCATGACGATTCGCCGCCCGGATGGACACATAACTAGGGGAGTAATTCTTGAGGGTAGGCCATTCAATGGTTTCCTCAGCAAGGGATGGACGACATAGGTTGAGGTACTCATAGCACCAAACCTGTCAAAAGTTGAGAAAAGAGTCAAAAAGAAAAGATAATATAAGAAAAAATAAAAAGAAATGAAAGGGAAGTAGCATTACCTCCCAAACAAAGGGCATCCCGCCGAAGTCCTTGGTCACACCGCGTGACATGTCACACATTGTGCGATACATGGTGGCTAGAGTAGCCCCTCCTCAGTTGAATTTCCTGATCTTGTCAACATCCTCCATGCTTGCAAGAAGACCCAAAGGGGCTAGGTCGCCCGTCACAGCAAAGAATGTGCATGAGATCATGTACAGAAGGAATGCCCTTGTAATACAATCAGGGCTCGCACCCTCGCTCTCCCTTTGTTTGGCAAACTTGTTGAAAAGCCAAGTGCGTCGCACTGCTTTCTTGATTACCTCGATTTCCATCCCAAGGTAAGCTAGGAGATAATCCTCATCCGTGTGAGCCTCTTCATAGAATTCCAAGCTCTTGCCTTTAATGCTTAAGCCAGTGATCATGGTGAAGTCCTTGGGGGTTAGTGTCATCTCCCCAAAGCTAAAGTGGAATGTATTGGTGGTGTCCCACCATAGCTCAGACAAGGCTAGCAAGGCTTGCCTATCACATTGGTCATTCCACAAAGAGTCTAGGAATGAACCAAAACTGGCCTTTTCGACATAGCCCTTGGTAATGGGTTGGAAGTTTTCCATGTTCCACCACCATTCAATGAGTCCTTTGATGGAGGACCTAGTGCGCATGTCCTGAAAGTTGGGCTATAGCCGTTGAAAATACCTTGAGAGTTAGTTGAAAGAACATGGAACTAATAAGCTTACACTAGCAATTGATTTCAAATTGTTTTCTAAAAGATGTCAAAAAGTTGTTTTTATTCATGAAATGAATTGCTAATGTATGTTTATGAGTTTACTTGTTCATGTGCCTTAATTTGGCAAGGATTGAACACTTTTTTATCACTTGGGCATTTTATCGAACACTTGGCGGGCGACACCTCCCAAGCCTTGAAACAAAAGAATTTTGTATGATCAATCCTTGCTAAATCATAGCATATTACTCACTTGAATGTTTACTTGTTGATATACATTGATTTGGTAAAGATTGAACATCTTTATTTCACTTGAACATTTTATCGAACACTTGGCGGGTGCCATTTTTCAAGCTTTCAAATGAAAAGAATTTGTGTGTTCAATTATTGCCAAATCAAGGGATATCACTCAATAACCCAAGGGGTATTCAAAAGAAGTAGAAGGGAATGCAATTTCATCAAAAGAATCGAAAGATTCAAAAGAAAAGTGTTAAGTTGGGTAAACTTACTTCTTGTTGGGAATGGAGGAATGGGAGATGCTTGTCGGGTTCAAGCAACACCCTATCTTGTGGAGTATCGTAGAGTGGTGCCTTGTACGTGCTTTTGACCCCATAGAATGGATACTTGGTGCTTGAGTCCTTGCTTGATGACATTCTTGATGATGGAGTTGGGTTTGTGAAAAATGGGTTTGATTTGGTTTGATTTCCAAAGATGATGTGAATTGGTTGTTTTGTTTGTTAAATGGGCTTGATTTGTTGTTGTTTGATGTGCATTTGATGTTTGGATTGAATGTTTTTGAAGTAGGAATGAGAGAATGAGAGAAGGAGAAGATAGGATGTGAGTTTAGAGAGAGAAACTCTCTAATTTTCGGGCTAGGAGAATGTGGGAATGAGGATGCAAGAGTTGGGTTTTATAAAACCCAGATTTTTTGACGAGGGCCTCGGGTAACCGTCCCCCCTTGGACGGTCAGCCGTCTTGCCCTGGACGGTTGACCATCTGAGGGCAGATGGTCACCCTAGCCCGCTTTGCCCGTTTGCCCCGTCTCGCGCGCTTGCGACCTCTAAACTTCTCCAAATTGACTTCTTGTGCAATCCTTGAGTTATGGGATGAATATAGCCCTCAAGTTTATCAAGTTTCAATGAAATTTTTGAATCTTGGGTGATTGTATTCGCCCGCATAACGAGGAATTGTAATGGCCATGATAAATGGCTTTCTCATGAAATGAGCTTGGTGTTGAATTGATTGACTTGCAAGTCTTGGAATTCAATTCTCTAGGAGATTATAGTGAAATCATATCATGTGATAAAGATAATTTCACATGAAATGACTTGCTAATCATGTGATAAAGATAACTTCACATAAAATGACGATTCATAAGCTATGCTAGTTACGAAGTAACTTGCTATCTTTGTGAAGAGGGCATGAAATGCACTTTGTTTTTCAATCAATTGACTTTCAAAATCAATGTTGTATTATGTGATAAAGATAATTTCACATGAAATGACATGAAATAAGCTTGATTTTCAATCAATTAACTCTCAATTCAATGTCACTTCCTGTGTTAAAGATAATTTCACATGAAATGATAAGTAATGAACTTGATGTTGAGTTGAAGGACTCTCAATACATTATCGATCATTTCATGTGATAAAGACAATTTCACATGAAATGAACTTGATTTGGAGTTGAATGACTCCCAGTACATTGTCATTCCATGTGATAAGGATAGTTTCACATGAAATGATAAGAAATGAGCTTGATTTTGAATCAATTGACTTGCAATTGGGTCTCATATCATGTGATAAAGACAATTTCACATGAAATGACGATTCATGAGTTATGAAATAACTCCCTGTCTTTGTTGTTTCCATAGAAAGTGGCATAATTTCACATGAAATGATGATTCAAGAGTTATGAAATAACTCCCCATCTCTGTTGTTTCCACTGAAAGTGGCATGAAATCATAATTTCACTTGAAATGATGAGTCATGAGTTATGAGATAACTCACTACCTTTGTTATCCCCAGTGAGACTGGCATGAAATGCACTTGGTTTTGAATTGATGGACATTCAATTCAAATTAAATTCACATGAAATGATGACTTATGAGTTATGAAATAACTCGTTTTGGATATGCCAATGAAATTGGTAGGATACCTTGTGATGCACTAGTGCAACTAGCTTTGCATCATGAGAAGACCATGTGGATATCACTAATGCAATTAGTGTATGGTAAAGGCATTTGCATGAGCGCACCAACGAAGTTGGCATGCATAGAAATGCATTCAATTCTTTGCTTCGATGAAATCGTCGCATGCTTGGATATGACGAAGTCTATCCTTATGGTTCTATTTGAGTTTGTTGGTATTAATGAGATTAACCCATCAAACAAAAATGTGTTGTTATATCACTAATGCAATTAGTGCAGGCATTTGCATGAGCGCACCAACGAAGTTGGCATGCATAGAAATGCGTTCAATTCTTTGCTTCGATGAAATCGTCGCATGCTTGGATATGACGAAGTCTATCCTTTTGGTTCCATTTGAGTTTGTTGGTATTAATGAGATTAATCCATCAAACAAAAATGGGTTGTTCTTTGATCATTGGCTCGCAAGTGAAACTTGTTCACCAATGAGGGGCTTCTGTCACACCCCATTTTTGTCACCTTAGTTAGGGCATATCATTCCATGTCGGATTTTGAGTCCTTGTCGAGTCTAGTCTTTTGCATTGAGTTTCTATGGCGTTGAATATCATGTGTATGAATTTTGAAGTGATTTGGAGTTCATTTCGATAGTCAATAAGAACTTTTGCGACTTTAAGGGCATAATCGTCTTTTAAGTCGTATATTTTCCATTTGACCTTGAAATGAATCCCGAGTCATTCCCTCGAGTTCATATGAGTATATAGAGTCTATATATAGGTTCAATTTCATGAATTAATGGTTTAAGATCAATTTGGCTCGTAATAGTTCGGGTTGGCTAAAAGACCCTTTCTTGGTTTGCTCAAATTGACTCATAAGACCCAATCAATTTTCTCTCATTTAACTTCAATTGGGCTTTATTTATGTCCTAAACATGTTTAGAAAGATCAATTTTCGATTGGGAAAGCATTCGGTTCGACCTTGTGTACAAACCCAGCTTAGCGACGGTGAAGCACTATGGTTAACCACCTTTGTAAAACCTAACCATGCACCCATGGTTGAGGATTTTTGTCCTAAAATGCCTAAAAATGTGTTTCCCTTCGAAACACGGTCGTTTTGGCTTTTATTTTGTCAAAATCGGACTTAATTTGAAGATTTTAGGACTTCTACAGCAAATGGGAGTCAAAACCGGAGTGAAAATAGGAGGACTCTCGGGTAACCGTTCGGGGCTGGACGGTCAGCCGTCTAGGCCCAGACGGCTAACCGTCCAGGCCTAGATGGTCACCCGAGAGACTCCTACTTTAAGTCAACTTCTGACTCTATCTTCCCTCTTTTGACAGTTTCCTCCGCCAAAACAACTTGTCTGAGCTTAGGAGTGTGTAGGTTTGAGTTGTTTGAGCACCAAGAGAGTCTCTAATAGCCCTAGGATCATTGTTTAATGAATTAATCTTAGCCATTGGTCTAGGGGGTCAGTTCTCTATATAAAGGACATGATATTCAGCACATAGGGGGAGGTTAATGGCACTTTACACTTAGAGAGAGAGGGAGCTACGAGTTTGGAGAGCTAGAAGGACTTCAAGAGAAGGCTCTTCAACCCCAAGCAAGCAAGGAAACAAGAGGTTTGAAGACAAGGAAGAGTCTACAAGAGGTAAGCCTATCCTTTTAATGCTGAAGATGATTTTCCTGCTTCTCCTTCTTCTCTTTCTTCTTCTTCTTTTAAGATAGTTATGGTGCATGAGATTGTTCTTCTTATGGATGGAATTCAATGTTTATGTGATGTTATATGAATGGTTTTAGGATAGTTTATGGCTTTATATGCTTGATAATCCCTAGTTTACCAAGGATTTGATAGCCTTATTCGTTCGATCCTCTTAAATCATGCATAGTTCACATGTTTAGGTTGCTGTGATTGTTATCATGATTTGATGCTCCTGTTAGTTAATATATGCTATATGAATGATATTCATGATGATTTGAGCATGTCTTAGAGTTGTTTCATAGGTTTTAATGCATAGTTGTGAGATTAGGGTTTCGATAACCCTGAAATCGCATAGGTCTTATACAGCATGCTTAGCTTAGCTTTTTGAGTTGTTGCTCATCATAGTCATTCTATATATGCTGCATATAGTTGAATCATGCTAGGTTTGCATTCATGTAGTATGTTTTATAGGTTTTTTGGAGATATTATCCTTTTCTAAGGATAATTATCCTTTTCGTTGAGTGAGGTTTTGCATGAGAGTCTTCTGTGATGTGTTTAAGCATGAAATCACTTCTATTGTGTTCTAGGGTATATATTTTACGTAGGATATGCTGATTGCACCTCCCCATAATGACTTTCTTACGTGAAATTATCTTAGGATAGTTTCGCTTAAGAAAGCTCGCCATAGGAAGGCTTATTTTCATATTTTACATGAAATATCATCTTTTTGGTTAGAATGTGCTTTGTTATCATGTTTATTGATATTATTGGAGTCTCTTATGCTTGTTAGTGTGTCTTTGGTAGGTTTTTATGCATGTTAGTCGAGTCATTGCATGTAGGATTGAGTTAGGGTCCTTAGTTATTCATTATTCTTGTTGTTTGCATGATTAATGGATGATTTTAGGCCTTGTCATGGTTCTGTCCAGATTAGTATTTTGTTTTCTTTGCATGATTTTGTGCACTTGTAAGGGTGCAAACAGGTACAATGCTTGTCCTATTGCAAATAGGGCTGCAATGGTCTGAAATGGCTAATGCTAGGAGCTTTTGCGCTCAGGTAAGTAGGGTTTGAAGGTGCCCCAATTCACCTTTCTTTTTCTTTCTTTTCTCTTCTCCCTCCTAGGGTTACTTCTTAATACAAGTCTATGGTTTTAATCAAAGGTTTCCTTCAATAATAAATTCTGTTTTTTTTATCAAGGTTTCCATTTTGTGGAAGTTTTCCTAAATTCAAACTTGTTTATTCAATTCTCTTTCAAATAAGGAAACCTAGGGTTTTTACCATAGGTTTGTGTCACACCCCATTTTTGCCACCATAGCTAGGGTTTGTCATCGCATGTGTCATTTTGCTTCCTTTTTTAGTCTAGTCTTTTGCATTGAGTTTCAAGGGTCCTAAGGATGGTGTGTATGAATTTTGGTTCGATTTGGAGTTGATCTTGAGGGTTAATAAGAACTTTTGTGACTTGAGGGGCATAATCGTCTTTTTGGTCACAAACTTTCCATTTGACGTTGAAATGATCTCCAAGTTGCCAATTGGAGTTCATATGGTTGCATTTGAGGTATTTGCAGGTTCAATTCGATGAATTGAAGGTTCGGGATTAGAATGGCTCAACAATGCTCAGGTTGGCTAAGAGACCTACTTCGGGTTAGCCCGAATTGGCTCATGATTTTCACTCCATGACTACTCATGTGACCTTGATTAGTCTTAATTTCATCCCCAAATGTGTTTAGGGAGGTTGAATTTCGAATTGGAAAGCATTCGGTGCGACCCTATGTGCATACCTAAGCTAAGCGATGGTGAGGCATAGCGGTTAACCACCTTTGTAGGACCCAACCATGCAGCCATGGCTAGGGTTTCTTGCCCTCAAGTGACTCAAATTACATTCCCCTTCGAAACACGGTCGTTTTGGCTTTCGTTTCGTCAAAATCGGAGTTGATTTGAGCCCTGAAACACATTTGGAAGCCGAAAGGGTCAAAAATGGGCATAAGCTGACAAGGCCTCGGGTGACCACCCAGGCCTGGGCGGCTAGCCGCCTGGGCCCAGGAGGCTAGCTGCCCAGTCCCAGGTGGTCACCCGAGCCTCTTTCCTTTTTCGAGCTTTGACGTGGCTCCCATCCTATTTTCTCGGATTTGCACGCCTCCAACCGCCCTTTAACCCTAATTTCAGCCCTTTTTGACCTACTTGAGCCCCAAGGGAACCTCTAAGAGCCCTTGGATCAATCCCTAGGGTTTTAATCCCAACCATTGAGGGTTTCCCCTCAATCCCTATAAATACCCCCTTATACTTCAGCAATAGGAGAGGCAATTTCTGAAGTAGAGAGGCATGTGTGAGACTTGGAGGCTATGGCAGCCATCCTTAGGGTAGTTTAACCTAAATTTTGAGTGAGAGAGTGAGAGAGAAGGCTTGAAGGAGGGCTGGAGCATTGCTTGAAGGCTTGAAGGAGGTTGTTTCTAGCAGCACATAAGAGGAGGAGGACTCTCTATAGCAGCCACCATAGGTATACCCCTCCCCCTTTCTCTCTTTCATTCAAACTAGGGTTCTTTGCATAGCTTTGCATTATTTCATGTTTGAAGCTTATTGTTTTATCATGTGTTGATGCTTCTAATGCTTAGAATGCATGATTAGAATATTGTTTATGGCTGGTTTTGCATGATATAATGTCATTCTATGTGGTTTTATGAGTGTTTGTGTTTTTAGGGTTTTTAGAGTCTTTTCTAGGGTTTTGCATTAAATAGTCATTATCTCATGGTCAAGTTTATGTCTTTATCATGTCTTGTTGCTTCTATTAGCTAGTATGCATGTTTAGGATGATATTCATGGGCTGTTTAGTATGCTAGGATGTTATTCCATGTGATTTACTGCATGTTTGGGACTTTAGGGTTTCCTTAGTGCTGAAATTGGTTTTCTGCATGAAATAACTCTTTTGCATATTAAAGCTTATGTTTTTATCATGTCTTGTTGCTTCTATTAGCTAGTATGCATGTTTAGGATGATATTTGTGGGCTGTTTAGTATGCTAGGATGCTATTCCAGGTGATTTATTGCATGTTTGGGATTCTAGGGTTTCCTTAGTGCTGAAATTGAGTTTATGCTTAGAATAGCTATATTTCATGTGTAAGCTTGTATTTTTATCATGTGTTGATGCTTCTATCGATTAATATGCATGATTAGAATGATGTCTATGATGAGTTTTGCATGATTTAGGGTTATTCTATGTGATTTTGAGCACAATTGTGATTCTAGGGTTTCATTCATCCTTGTTTTAGGAAAGTTGCATATAGCATGATAGCTTAGGGATTTTCTCTGTTTTTTCTTCATAGTTGCTGCATATGTGTTCCATATTAGGTAACTATGATATTTTTAGCATTCATATAGTTGATTTTAGGGTTTTTTGCATGTCATTGCATATAGGGCTGAATTGGGGTTTTAGTTAGCTTATGATTCATGTTGTTTGCATGACTTGTGGTTGATTTTAAGCTCTATTTCAATTCTGTCCAGATCTGTTATTTGTCCTTGATATGATATTTTGAGCACGTGTTAGCCTATGTTTAAGCATGATAATGGCTTGATTTGGAATCTAGCTTGGTTGGTTGGTATTTTGCTATGTTTAGCATGGAAATTGCAGGTGCTTTGACAGGTACAACAGGTGCAACTACCCCGCCAATGTGGGGTGGTTATTTTGGCTATTGTGAGATGAAATCTTACAAATAAGGTAATTGCCCTATGCAATAGGGTGGTTATTTTGACAGGTTGCTTTTGCTTAAAGGTAAGTAGGGTATGAAAGTGCCCCAATTCACCCTTCTTTCCTTTCCTTGAAACTTTCCCTTTCTCCCCCCTAGGGTTGTTTCCTAATAGAGGGGTATGGTAGATTCTATAGTATCCTTTCATTAAAAAGATACCTTTTAAATCAAAGTTTCCATCTTTATCAAATTTCATATTTACCAAAAATCTTTTGAGAATCATTTATTTTGGAAACTTACCATGTTTTACTTGAAAGGAAACTTAGGGTTTACCATAGGCCTTGATTAGGTTATAACCCTATTCCTTTTCGAACTACGTGGACTTTGATCCATGTATTTCCATACATGGTACGTAGGCGCTCTTCGTGAGGTTCAAGTCCGCCCTAGGATACTAAGTATCCTAGGTTTTCTCCCCTCCCTCTTTCTTTTTCTGTTTTTCTTTGATTTACTTGATTATATGGATGAATGAATGAATGATATGCATGCTGTCTTGTGATGATAATTGTTGATTTGTGTGTGATTAAGACTTTGATTTAGCCCAATTAAATTAAGAGACCGTTTAGGGCGATATGGGTGCCTATAGGCTTTGCCTAGAACCTTCCCATATCGTAACTTAGCCTCCGAATCCCCTATTTCTCTGGTTTCCAAAAGACTTTTTTGCCTTACCATTTTTAAATATGGAGTCAATCTTTTGTTTTCCTAAAACAAAACCGTTTTTTAGGGTTTTCCTTGTTTCCTTCAAAAAATAAGGTGGCGACTCCCTTTTTCTTTTTCAAACAAACCAATCTTTTTGTCGATCCCTCGTGGGCCCAATTTCCGGGGTCCACAGACTGGCGACTCCGCTGGGGACTTGTGGGCTAGACTCTATACAATTTGATTGGGCTAAGTTAATTTCTTTTGTTTAATTAAAATAAATCACATTGCATTCGCTTGATTGTGTGCTTTCATTTATTGCATTGTGTGCGCAAACTCTTGCATGTTAGGATCGATGTCCCTTGCTACTGACGGGCCTAGCCTCAACCTTGGTTTTCCTGATTCCATGAGTTGGGGCAAAAGCTCTCAACCTCTCTTGCCAAGTACCCTTGGGCTTGCCCTTGGGTATATTAAATGAGTTAATCACGTACTGCTGGACCTACGCGGCGTTCCTGATGCCACATGTGGTTAGGTATAAAGATTGCTCAAGCAAGTGAAGGACCCCAACCTACCCTTATCATTAGTCCATATAGACAGACTTGTAGGGCACTATGGTTTCACCCTTATGCACCCACATTGTTTGTAATGATATCATGACCGTGTTTGTGATGTGCTTAATGAACATTTAATAAGAGAACCTTTGCACCCTATATCCTTAATATGTACCTTTCGCCCATGACCCTTGCAAAGGTGTGTCACACCCCATTTTTGCACCACCTTACTAGGGCTCATCATTTCATGCATGTTTTTGTTTTGTTTTTGAGTCTAGTCACTTGCATTAGTTTTCTAGAGTCACAAGGACAATGAATATGAATTTTGGTTCAAATTGGAGTTAATCTTGAGGGATAATAAGAGCTTTTGTGACTTGAGGGGCATAATCGTCTTTTAAGTCCCAAACTTTTCATTTGACCTTGGAATGATCTCCAAATTGTCAATTGGAGTTCATATGGATGCATAAGAGGTATTTTTAGTGTCAATTTGGTAAGTCAATGGCTCGGGATTAAAATGGCTCGATGTGGTTCAAGTTGGTTAATTGACCCTTCCTTGGGTTAGCTCTAATTGACTCACAATTACCAACCAAATCTTTTCAAATTGACTTTCATTAGTCATCATTTTACCCTCAAAAGTGTTTCATGAAGTTCAATTTTGATATGGCCTGATGATGAGTTTAGTGTGGTTATTTACGGATTATCCTTGAAGAATTAGTGCGAATCACAGCATGAGATTTTTGGTTAAAATGAAAAGAAAATTATTTTATTAAATTAGCCATTTTTATCATGACACTAACACATGTACGTATGTGATGAGTGTGTGTATGCACATACGATACATGTGCATGCGTGTTAGCGGTCAGTCTCCCAATTTTTATAAAAGACAATTTCCTTTTCCTATTCAGATTAGAAGTCTTTTATCATTATAAAATACCTTTTGATTATTCTCCAAGGAAACCTAGTCCAGGAAGGAAAGGGAAACTCCAGATTTCAGCTATAAATACTCTCTTAATGTCTTTAAACAAAGGAGAGGAGAAGAGGGTTTGGAGGGAGTGAAATTCGTCATAATTCAGCAGCAGATTTTCTGAAAACCAGAAGTCGTATTTTAATCATAACTTTTTCATCCGAAGTCAGAATTTGATGAAATTGGTCTCGTTAGAAAGATAATTCAATTCTCTACAACTTTTTATTTCACAAGCTTTGTCCAAATCCAACGTTTTCATACCCAAAAACGCGATTGAAGTTGCTGCTGCTGCAAAGTGACGAGAATCACTTTTTCTTTTCTCTTGTTCTCTTTTTGTTTTCTATTTCTTTTCAAAGTTGAGTGAGTTTTGATCTCTTTGCTGTGATACCACTTTGACAAAGAGGAGGATTCGTGTTGGTTTGATTCACTCTAAAGACCTGAGGAGCCACGAACAATTACAAACACAAGGAAGGCCCTTCCTAAGGTATTCTCCTTCTCTATTCAAGCTTAAACTAGGTTTTCATATGGGTTAGGCCTATTGCATGTTAAAGGTAACTTTTTTATCATGTATTAACACTCTAGCTAGTTAATATACATGGAATATCTATTTTTTATCTACTGATTAGCATGCTTTAGGGCTGTCCTTTAGGTTTTTAATGTATAGTTGTGATTCTTGTGCTCCTGTTTGTCCTTGTGCTAGGATTAGTGTCATTGCATGATAGAGTTAGGATTTTCATCATGTTATATTGCTTTAGTTAGTTAATATGCATGATATAATTTCTGTTTAGTTTGGTTTTAGCATGATTAAAGTATGTTTTGTATGTTTTTAAGCATATTTGTGAGTTTAGGGTTTTAGAGTCATTGTTTCGTGTTTGTTTTCATATAGCATGATAAAGTAGACTTTTTTATTTGGTTTTTCTTCGTGTTTGCTGTATATGTTTTTCATATGGAGTAAACATGATAGTTTTGCATGCATGTTAGTATGTTTTAGGGTTTTTATGCATGATATGGTTCTAGGAATATGTTAGGACTTATTATTGTTCGCTGTTTTTGCTATTGGCATGCTTAGTGGATGATTTTAGGTCATAATACTATTCTGTCCAGATTTGCATGTTAGTGTTTTTGCATAGTTTTGAGCACTTGTAAGGGTGCAAATAGGTGTGGTATTTGTCCCATGGCAAATAGGGCTGCTTATGTCTGAAATCGCTAAATGCTTGGAGCTAATTGCGCTCAGGTAAGTGGGTGTGAAGGTGCCCCAATTCACCTTTCTTCTTAACTCATTCTCTTCTCCCTATCTAGGGTTAATTTTTAATACAAGTCCTATGGTTTAATTAGAGGTTTCCTTAACCAACAAAATTCTGGTTTTTATTAAAGTTTCCATTTTGTGGATTTCTTTCCTAAAATCAAACTTTCTATCAAATTCAACTCTTTTGATCAAATAAGGAAACCTAGGGTTTTAACCATAGGTTTATATTAGGTCTTAACCCTAATTCTAATCGAACTACGTGGACTTTGATCCATGTATTTCGTTGCATGGTACGTAGGCGCTCTTCGTGAGGCTCAAGTCCGTTCTAGGATCCAAGCATCCTAGGTTTATTTATGTTTTCTTTTCTTCTTTTTATTTTCTGTTTTTATTTGCTTATTATGCATGGATGGATGAATGAAATATATGATATGCATGCAATTCTTGTGATGATATACTTGCTGATTTTTGTATGGAAAGACTTTAATTTAGCCCAAATGAACTGAGAGACCGAAAGGGTGACATGGGTGCCTATAGGCTTTGCCTAGAACCTTCCCATGTCATAACTTAGCCTCCGAATCCCCGATTTCTTTGGTTTTCAAAAGATTGGTTTTTGCCTTTCCTTTTTTTATGGAGTCATTCAAATTGTTTTCCTAAAACAACCTGATTTTTAGGGTTTTCCTTGTTTCCTTTAAAAAAATAAGGTGGCGACTCCTTTCCTTTTTCTTTTTCAAACCCACTTTCTTTTCAATCCCTCGTGGGCCCAATTTCCGGGGTTCACAAGGTGATTGGATCAAAAGGGACTAATTGAGTATATATGGTGTGAAGTCATTGAGACAAATATGGAAGCCTAAGACATACCCTTAGGATGAGAGACTGATTGTTCCTTTCCATAGAGGAGTGAGAGGACGTACTGGCTTGGATCCGCGACCAGCAAGGGCGCTTAGTGAAGATTGATTCTACCAACCAGTTAGATATGGCAGATGAAGCAACTAGTGAAGGGGGTTTTGATGTTGAGACTTGTTTGAAGGCTATCATGACCAAGCTTGATTACACCATTGATGTATCCGAGAGAGCATTGAAAATGGCCCAAGATATCCAACATAAGATGTCGGAACCCGAACAGAATAATGGCTGTACCCCGGGGGATAGCACTGAAAATGGGACCCAGTCTGGAGAAGGCACTAAGACCAATGAGGGAGGGAGTACTAAGCCCAAGGGGAATGAATCACCTGAAATTTTTAACCTAGAGGGGGGAAGTAAGGGGAAGACCTCTGATACAGATTCTGTGTTGGCTAGCAAGGTAGAAGCCTTGGAAAGAACTATAAAAGGAATTCGTAGGACAGATGACATGGTGGATGTACGTACCCTATCTTTGTTTCCTCAAGCTTGTATTCCACTACAATTCAAGATGCCTGAATTAGAAAAGTTTAATGGAACTGGTTGCCCTAAGACCCATTTAAAGATGTACGTGCGAGCTATGCACCCTCGAGGAGCGACAGATGAACTCTTGGCTCAAATGTTCTATGAAACCCTAGCCACTTCCGCTTTAAAGTGGTTCCTAGCCTTGGATGAGAATAGAACCCGGACTTGGGAGGACATATGTAACGAGTTTTCAGAGCACTATAAGTATAACACTGAAGTGGATGTCACAAGAAGGGACCTAGAAACCACGAAACAAGGGGCTAATGAGACTTTCTCTGCTTTCATTACAAGGTGGAGGCAAAAGGCCTCGAAAATGGCAGATAGACCGAATGAGGAAGATCAGATTCAGTTGGTGGTTAAGAACCTATTGCCGGTGTATCACAAGCACCTCTTTGCTCACTATTTCCCCCATTTCAAGGCTCTTATCGGAGCAGGTACACAAGTTGAGGATGCCATAGCTGATGGGTCGATCAAGACAGAAGAAGTCCAAAAGAGCCGCAGGCCGAACTTTGCTGGGAAAAACAATGCCGAGGTCAATGCCATAGCCCAACCCATTCAACCTATCTCCCTAAATGACACCAACCCACCTCGCCAATTCACCGAGCTGCATATGCCACTTGAAAAGGTACTTGAAAAGTTAAAAAGCCGAGGCCTGTTGAGACCTCTCGACCCAAGACCACCACCAAACCCATTGCCTAAGAGCTTCAATGAGAATGAATACTACAAATTCCACCAAGCCAAAGGCCACTCAACCAGCCGTTGTTATCGCCTTAGGCATGAGATCCAAGCCGTTGTTATCGCCTTAGGCATGAGATCCAAGACTTACTTGACAAACAAATCATCTCACCACCAACTCCACCAAATCGCCCAAATGTTACCCAAAATCCACTTCCCTCTCATAATTCATCCAACTCCATAAATGCCATTGAAGCCGACCCATCTCAACCTTGCCTACCCATAAGACAATATACCCCGTTACCCATGTCCTTGACCCAAGCCTTTCACCAATGCTGTAACAAAGGCCTTATCATACCTCACCTTCCAAAGCCAAGACCCCAAACACCCCATCAATATTGCCAATACCATGGTATACCCGGCCATGACACTGAGGACTGTGCTATGTTGAGAAAGGTCGTCCAAGACCTCATTGATCAAAAGACCCTACAATTGCCAAAGAAGTCTATCCAACAGCGGCTGAAAGAAAGATATGAAGCAGGAGACCCTCAAGTGGGGTTGTTGGGAGAACCTTCGGGGAAATTTGATTACTATGTGCTCTATCCGGATCCATTGCCAAGTGAGCCCATAATTCCCACTGGTTGGGATGATATACCTGAAGAAGTACAGATGGAGGACATTGAGATGATTGAATGGGATGACCTAATGGGTGACACAAATGAGATTGATGACATATGGGCTAGTGATGAAGAAGTAGACCACATGACAAGAGGGGGCCGCCATTTCAAGCCTCCACACTTGGAATCAGATAATCCACTGGGTGAGTTAGATAAGCGCCTTGATGTGCAAGAAGAAGAGGATGAAGTACTCAGACAATTGAAGAAGACCAATGCCAATATCACCATCTGGGGCTTGCTTATGGCCTCTCACAAACACAGACAGACAGTGCTGAAGTTGTTAAACCAGATACAGGTTCCGGTTGATTTGTCCCCTGAGAGATTGGTGAATCTAGTAAACCCTGCTCCGAAGAATTCCACTATAGTGTTCACAGAGGTGGACTTACCTAAGAGTGGGCCAAGCCACTCCCAAGCTTTGCACATAACCGTTGACACCATAGGGAAGAGGGTTCCCACGGTCTTAATTGATAATGGCTCCACGCTGAATGTATGTCCCTTGAGAACTGCAACTGTTTTGGGCTTGGGGCCCACTGATTTCACTCCATCCGGACAGACAGTGAGGGCGTATGATAACACTCGTAGAGAAGTAATTGGGGTGATCACTTTACCTTTAATCATGGGACCCACGGAGTTTAGAGTGGAGTTTCAAGTCTTGGATGTGCCGTCATGCTTTAATCTGTTATTGGGAAGGCCTTGGATTCATCCTGATGGGGCTGTACCATCATCATTGCATCAAAAGGTAAAGTTCCCTTATGAGGGAGCCATTGTCATGCTTCAAGGGGATTATGATTTGAAAATGGCGGGAGTACCCGTATGTGAAATAAAACCAGAATCAGTTGAGATACCCTTGTCTGGGTTTGAGTATGTGCAGTGCATAGAAAAGGAGTTGGAAAAGGAAGAATTGATACCCCTTGACTATTGTCCCCATGGTAATTTACATGTTGGTGAGATAATGCGGAAAATGAATTTCTTCCTGAGTATGGGCCTAGGGCGTTGCCAACAAGGAATTCCCCAGTATGTTCAAAGCCGGGTTGTTTCCTACACTTTTGGGTTAGGATATGAGCCCACTAAGAATGACTATGCAGAAATGACAAGGAGGAATAAGGGGATGGGAAAAGCTAGAGCAGAAGGAAGGGTACCAGACTTTAAGATTTCACCATACAGGCCGACTCTGAATGGCTATTTTATCAAGGAGGGGGATGATTTCCTGTACTGTGGGTTCCCAGAGCCTATGTTCAATCCGACGACCAAGATCAGAATCCTGGGGTTTGAGATTTTCTTCACCGAATGGTATCCAATCACCGCTGAAATGGTGGATAATGAAGCCATCAATGACAGTTATTGGGAGAAGAAAGAAGATTGGGTGGAGCACGTGGATTCTGAAACCATGGTCACTTTGTTTCAAGACATGGTTCTCACCATGGGGTTTAAATGTGTACAAGAGTTGGGGAAGGAAGAGCCATCATGCTATTGTACTTTTTACCCAAGTTCCGATCCAGCCTTGGCAGATAGAGATTTTTGTGACAAGTACTTTACGGAGGGGCCGAGTCCTTAAAGCTTGACAAGTTAGTACAATTCTATGGGAAAGAAGAAAGAAGATTGGGTAGAGCATGTGGATACCGATGCTATGGTCACCATGTTCTAAGATGTGGTTCTTACTTTGAGGGAGTCAACAGCAGAAGATTGCCAAGATTCGTCAATTCACCATGGAACCATGCCACTTCGTAATTGGTACCTAGAAGATGGAGCTATTGCAGAGATCCTTGAAGAGGAAGATCATGACCTGCCTGATAGTAGCTTGTAGGTTCCTTAGTTAGAGTCTTTCCCGCTTTCAATAAAGTGTGTCCGCCTATCCCACTTTCTGGAGTTAGGAGTCGTTTCATAGTTATAGCACCAAATTTTGTTTCCTTTTTAAGTTTGTGTCTTTTTGTTTGTTCGTTTAATGAAGTGTGTTTCTTTTATACATTGTTTGCTTGCAGTGTTTCTTTTCTCTCTTCTATGGATATTTATGGCATGGATATAGATCCTAGGAATGACGTCCCCCCGGAGCTCGTCGAGCGAAGGAAAAGGGGTGTCACCGAACCTAACATGGATGAATTGGAATCAATCAATTTAGGGACAAATGAATTGCCAAAGATAATTAAAATTGGGATAACTCTCTCACCACTTGAAAAAGAAAAGCTGATAGCCCTCTTAAAGGCCAACATAACAGCCTTTGCATGGTCTTATGAAGACATGCCCGGCATAGATCCTGACATTGTGCAGCATTTCATCCCCACCAATCCCCTTAAAAAGCCGGTAAAGCAAAAATTGAGAAGGTTAAAACCTGAATGGGCATTGAAGGTAAAAGAGGAAGTAACCAAGCAACTGGACGCAGGGTTCCTACAGGTTGTGGAGTATCCGGAATGGTTATCCAATATAGTGCATGTACCCAAAAAGGATGGAAAAGTAAGGATATGTGTGGATTTTCGAGATCTTAATGCAGCCAGCCCTAAGGATGATTTTCCTTTGCCCCACATTGATGTGTTGGTAGATAGTACTATAGGACATGCGCTCCTCTCTTTCATGGATGGGTTTTCTGGATACAATCAGATAAAGATGGCGCCGCAAGATATGGAGAAAACGGCCTTTATCACACAGTGGGGAACGTATTGCTACAAAGTAATGCTGTTCGGTTTGAGAAATGCCGGGGCTACCTATCAGAGAGCTGCTACAACATTGCTGCATGACATGATCCACAAGGAGGTGGAAGTATATGTGGACGACATGATCGTGAAGTCCGTGGATCGAGAAAGACACTTCATGGCACTAGAAAGGTTCCTGGAGCGAGCAAAGAAGTACAACTTGCGGTTGAATCCTCAGAAATGCACTTTTGGTGTCACTGCAGGCAAGCTATTAGGATTTATGATTACTCAGAGGGGAATCGAGGTCGATCCGGGAAAAATCAAGGCCATTGTAGAGATGGAGCCGCCTAGCACAGAAAAGCAGATTCGAGGGTTTTTGGGGAGAATTCAGTACATAAGTAGGTTCATTGCTAATTTGACTATGGTGTGTGAGCCGATTTTCAAGTTGCTTAAGAAGGGTGTGCTGAAGGTATGGAATGAAGAATGTCAAGAAGCCTTCGAGACCATTAAAAGGTATTTGAGTAATCCACCAATTCTAGTTCCTCCGCGACAAGGTGAGCCGTTATTGTTATACTTGACGATCACTGAAACCGCGACGGGAGCTATGCTAGCTTAGTACCTTGAGGGGTCGAAAAAGGAGAATGCCATTTATCACCTAAGCAAGAAAATGACAGACTATGAGGTGAAGTACAATGCCATAGAGAAGGCTTGTGTGGCTTTGGTGTGGGCAACTCAGAAACTCCGTCACTACATGATGTCCTATGAGGTTCTCCTGATAAGTCGTATGGATCCACTGAAGTACTTAATAGAAAGGCCGGTTTTATCCTACAGAACTGCTCGTTGGTCGATTCTTCTCAATGAATTCGACATAAAGTATGTAACACAGAAGTCAGTAAAAGGAAGTATCATTGCAGATTATTTGGCTAGCTGCCCTGTGGCGTCATCAGAACAATTCAATGATCAATTCCCCGATGAGGATGTCCTAGAAATCAGAAAGAAGAGTTGGAAAGTATACTTCGATGGAGCTGTAAATAAGAGAGGGTATGGGATAGGAGTTCTACTGGTCTCACCTGAAGAAGCATTCATACCATTGGCCGTTAAGTTAGGGTTTGAAGCAACCAACAACATCGCCGAGTATGAAGCCTGCATCCTTGCGTTGGAAGCCGCACTAGAATTGGGGATCAAAGAGTTGGAGGTTTTCGGAGATTCAACATTGCTTATCTGCCAGATAAAGGGAGAGTGGAAGACTCGTGATGAGAAGCTGCTACCGTATCATGCATACTTAGAAGCCTTGACTAAGGAATTTGTAGAAATAGAGTTCAATTACTTGTCGAGAAATAAGAATCAGTTCGCCGATGCTTTGGCAACTCTAGCTTCCATGGTGGAGATCCCGGATGGTGGGAACGTAAGACCATTGGTGATAGAATGTAGAGAAAAACCCGTGTATTGCTGCTCTATTCGAGAAGGAGAAGTGAAAGATGGCCATCCTTGGTACTTTGACATCATGAAATTCATTGAGGAAAGGGAGTATCCAAAAGGAGCATCCCGCGTTGATAGGAGAACACTGAGGAGGCTAGCAAGTCATTATGTTTTGTGTGGAGGAAAGCTATACCGAAGGTCATACGATGGGGTCCATCTGTTGTGTGTCACCGAGGAAGAAGCCGAACGTCTTGTTAGTGAAATCCATGAGGGAGTTAGAGCACCGCACATGAATGGTTATATGCTAGCCAAGAAAATCATGAGGTTGGGCTACTATTGGTCTACAATGGAGAGAGATTGCTATGCCCATGTCAAGAAGTGTCACAAATGTCAGGTCTTTGCTAATAGACAACACTTGCCTTCCATGCCTTTGACAAGTATGTTGTCGCCTTGGCCGTTTGCAGTGTGGGGAATAGATATAATTGGGCAGATTAAGCCAAAAGCCTCCAATGGGCATGAATACATCTTGGTAGCTATTGATTACTTCACTAAGTGGGTAGAGGCAGCATCTTTCAAGACCCTGAATGCCAAGAAGGTAGCACAGTTCATACAACTCAACATCATCTACAGGTATGGGGTGCCCCATGAGATTATTTCAGACAATGGTCAGCACTTTCAGAAAGAAACCAAGGAGCTTTTGCAGAAATACAATATAGTGCACCATCTATCCTCCCCTTATCGCCCGCAGACTAATGGGGCAGTGGAGGCCGCCAATAAGAATGTTAAGAAAATATTACAGAAAACAGCTGACACCTACACTGATTGGCATGAGAAGTTACCTTTAGCTTTGTGGGGCTATAGAACATCCGTAAGATCGTCAACAGGGGCTACCCCCTATTCCTTAGTGTATGGGATGGAGGCAGTTTTGCCTATTGAGTTGGAGGTACCGTCATTACGGGTTGCCATGGAGAGTCAGATAGCAGAAGCAGATTGGGTTAAGAACCGTTATGATGAGCTGGCATTGCTCGATGAAGGGCGGTTGAGGGCCTTATATCATGTGCAGGGATATCAGCGAAGGGTGGCAAGAGCATTCAACAAGCATGTCAGAAACCGAGGTTTGAAGATAGGGGATTTGGTGTTGAAAGAAATCAGAGCTCCAATTTTTGATCCACGAGGGAAGTTCAAGCCAAGTTGGGGTGGCCCGTATGTTATTAAAGAGATATTGCCAGCAGGGGCTGTTCGCCTCATGGATTTGGATGGAATTGAGTTCGCTCGTCCTACCAATTTGGATCAATTGAAGAAGTACTATGTGTAAGGCCTGCTAGGTTGAAAACCCATCAGGGCGGCCTAGGCAAAAGTTAAGGCATTTGAACTACGAGGGCCTGATTCCCCATTCCTTAAAAAAAAAAAAAAAAAAAAAAAAAAAAAAAAAAAAAAAAAAAAGAGAAAAGAAAAAAGGAAAAAAGAAAAAAAAAAAAGGAAAAAAGGATGGGGATACGTAGGCAACTCATAAAGTTACCTTGGGTGCGATCCAAACAACACCACAACAACAAATCTCAAAATTGAATTATTATTGGCAATTCATTTAGAACTGATTGATTGACATAACAATTTATTGGTGTTAGATAAAGAACTATTGACATGCCATAGATATCCTATTTCTAAAGTCTTCAAGTCCTTTTGATCTTCTTCAGAGTCTCTTGGTTTGCTTTCTTCTCTTTTCTTTCAAGTCTTCGCTTCTTTCGTAAATCATGGGCCTGTGCTGCTTCCACTGCTTCCAGAATGTCTTCCCTGCAAAATCCTAGCCTTGTGTCCTTGATAAGGTCATAAATCCTTTCCCTGCGTATGGTTTCTCTTTCACCCAAGCTATCTTTCAACCATGTCTTGTATTCAGGGCTCATGACATAAGGCCCGTCAGTGTTTTCAGCTCGAGTCAGTTTCAGCTGGTCAGTCCATCTAGTCTTGGCCCACTTAACCATTGTGGGGCCCACAGGTTCAACAGAATGATCAAATACCATAGAAGCAGGTATGGTTTGCATGGCACCTATCTGACGAAGGATTTTTGAAGTCCAATAGAATGAAGTTGACCTCAACCCTATGAGTTTGACCATAGCACACCCAGAAGTTCGGAGAAGAATTTGTTCCTTGCATCCCCATATGAAGACAAACCATTTAATGTTTCGCCATGAGAGTGTTTGGAAGTAGCCCAACCATTCCCTCAAAGAAAATTGACCAGGAAGTTCAACTCGACGGCAACAATAATGTTGGGGTTTGTATGGGTTAATGGTGGCAGGAGATAAGAAGTTAAGCCTTTCAAGAAGCCACATCTGCAGTAGAATGGGGCTCCCTCCTAATGGGGCTTGTGGGTTATCATGAACTTTGTCTAAACTGTTGAGGGTTTTAGCTAGCACCATGGGAATCAGGTTGTTATGTTCAAGAAGAAAAGGGATCAGTTCGCATATTTGAATAGGGACATAGAGAGTCCCCGTGGAGATAAGGAAGCGACCAACCAAGCAAAAAGCAAGAACATGTTGAGTAGGAAGGTTGAAATTCAGGGTACCTTTGCTATCATGGGCCAAGAAGGAAGTTGCTATTTCCATGAGATTCACCATGTGATCCTTCACAAATATGGGGGCCTCTTGTTGAGAAATCCCAAGGAAGTTGGAGAAGGAAATCAAGTAACTTGAGCGTGGAGTAGGGAGGATGAAAGGTCCTACAGGTGAAACTCCATACAAAGCGCAGAACTCTTCCATTGTTGGACATAGTTCTTCGTAGTTGAAACGGAATACATGAAGTTGGGGATCCCAAAAATATGTAGCAGCAGTAAGAAAAGTGGTTTCAAGCTTCACATGCATCAAAGAAAACAATGGATCCAAGCAGTAGCGCTTGAACTCCTTCCTTGCCTCCACACTCATAACTTTCAGAAAATCACTCAAGAGTTTGTCTAGGGCTTCCATAACTTGCTCTCAATGAATGTAAGTAGGGTTTGAGCCCCCTTGGATGTGCTTTTGTAGGAAAAAATTCGGAAATCCGTGTTTTAGAAGGTGGAATTCCGTCAAAATAGGAAGTTTCCTAAAAACAGGCGAAACACTGCCTCGGGCTCGGGTGACCACCCAGGCCTGGGCGGCTAGCCGCCTGGGCCCAGGCGGCTAGCCGCCCAGCCCCAGGTGGTCACCCGAGGCCGCCGCTTTGTTTCGCCCATTTTTGCCTTGTATGCCTTTGTTTGGCCCTTTTGTGATGTTTTGACTCTTTTGTGCTTGATTTAAGCCCATTTTTCACACAATACAAGATCATATCATTGCAATAAAGTTCAACATAGATTCATCAAGTATCCATAATAGGAATTCAAGGTTGGGAAGTGAAATTCCTAATTAGTACATGACAAGAAGATAATAAGTTCCAACATTCCTAACAAGAGGTGAGTGAAACTCAATGATTTCCCGTGGGCCTTCTCTTTCAACTTGGCCCAGCTCCATCATGTCCTGAACGAGGTGCTCTAGAAGGGGGCATATCCTGGGGTGGATGAGATGATGATGCCTGCTGCAAACAAAGATAATGAGTTAGTAGGGTAATGATGCCAATCCTAGTTGAAAGTTAATAAGATGGTCACTTACTTAGGGATTCAAACGTGCTTCCAGAACTGAGTTCTCTAAACTCATTCGCACAAGATCCCTCCTCAATCCTTCATTGAGTTCAATGCATTCTTGGGCGTACTCCCGTGGAACCTAGGAGAGTATGAACATGGTTAACAATAATAAAAGAATTGAATTCCTAGAAGGTAAGAGTTTAGAACTCACATTCTCATAATATGGATCGATCTTGGGATATTCATCGAATGGTGGATGGGTAATGTCAGTCTTCACAAATTTTGTCCCACTGCACAAGTTCACATACCAATTTAGTTGTGGGAGGGGTGGAGGTTGACTTCCTTCAAGGTCATCATCCTCATCATTGTAAGTCATCCCAGTGGCAGATCCAACTGTGGAGCTATGTCCCCTTGCCCGTCGACCCTAAAATTCAAATGCTTGTCAAGTGGAGTCTTTCTTATGATCTTAAAAAAGAATTTAAGAGTTTGGGGAGCTCACCCCTTGAGGTGGGAGACCAGTGACCCTAGGATTCATTAGATACTGTCGGCAAAAGGCAGTGTATTCTATGCGAGGGGAGGTGAATCCCTCAGCATCCCAACCCCTCAGAGCCTCTTCTAGTTCATCCCCCACTAAGTGGCTAGTATGCCTTATGTCCTTTGGTGGCATGGAAGGTGTCACAGCTGCATTCATATTTCCGTGGACTTGTCTCAGGACTCGTTCCCCAAGATACCAGCTTCTACCTGTGGGGCCTTCAAAAAGGACCCTTTTGCTTGTCAACTCCAAACAAGAGGAGTACTTCTCGGGAAGCCTATGCTCCCATAGCCTCCATGGATCCCATTCCACTTGTTGAGTTTAAAATGAGAAATAAGATAAAAAGATTAAAAGATAAAGAGAGAAAGAAAGATTCTACCATATCAGCAGTCAAGCTAGCAAGATATGCCTTTGCATGGGCATAATCATGTCGGTTGGAGGCTTTTGTAGCCAAACAAGATGGGGCGTAATTCTGAAGTATGGGCCATGACATGGCATTACTAGCAAGGGTTGGGCGGCACATGTTTAGGTACTCGTAGTACCATATCTGTGGAAAATCAAAGAAATAAGAGAAATCATGCGTGTGTATAAGTTTCGGGAAATAATAAGAGAATTGAATGTTCTTTGTTACCTCCCGAACAAAAGGAAGTCCCCCAAAGTTCTTTGCAACTCCTCGGGACATGTCAGTCATGGAACAATACATGGTTGCGAAAGCAGCCCCACCCCAGTTGTATCTTCCAATTTTGTTCACATCCTCCATGCTAGCTAGCAACTCTAGTCGAGCCATGTCATTGGTGCTTGCAAAGAAGGTGCATGAAATCATGTAAAGCAAGAAAGCTCTCACAATGTATTGGGGATCCATCCCCTCACTCTCTTCTTCAGTGGCAAAGGTGTTGTAGGCCAAGTACGGCGCACACCTTTTGGGCTCAACTCCGCTTCCACCCCGAGTAGAGCTACTATGTAGTTTTGATCCATGTTGGCATGCTCGTAGTATTCCAAGCGCTTGCCTTTCAAGCTCAACCCAGTTATCATGGTAAAATCCTTAGGGGTCATGGTCATCTCCCCGAAGCTAAAATGGAAAGTGTTGGTGGTGTCCCACCATAGCTCTGTCAAGGCAAACAATGCTTGCCTATCCCATTGCTCGTTCCATAGAGCATCTAGGAAGGGCCCAAAACCCGCCTTCTTTATTATCTTGCGAGCACGTGGTTGGGCATGATTCATATGTCTCCACCAAGAGATGAGTCCCTTTATTGATGTCCTTGTGTAGAGGCCTTGGAAGTCGGGCTATGTCAAAGGATGGTGTATTGAGTTAGCATTGAAAACATAGAGATATTGGGCATACATTGGTAATTGATTTCAAATGGTTTTCCAAAAAGTTTTAAAATACGGGTTTTGATTCATGAAATGAATTAGAAATGAATGCTCACGACTTTGTGTATTCAAATTCATTGATTTTGTAAGGATTGAACATGGTTTCGCCTTTCGGGCATTTTATCGAACACTTGGTGTGTGACTTGTTTTCAAGCATTGAAATGAAAGATTTTCGTATATCAAATCCTTGCCAAAACCATATGACTTGGTTCTACAATGCAAACTAATTAATTTTTCAAGAATTGAACATGTTTTTGTCTCTTTGGCATTTTATCAAACACTTGGTGGGCATCTTTTCTCAAGCATTGGGAAACAAGCTTTTTACACATTCAATCCTTGCCAAATCAATGAACTTGGCTTAACAATGATAAAAACAATCAAAAGAAGATCATGGGAATGCATTTTATCCAATAGAAATCAAGATTTCAAGATAAACATGTTAAGTTGGGAAGAACTAACCTCATGTTGGGAATGGAGGTATGAGAGATGCTTCTTGGGTTCAAGCAACACCTTGTCTTGGGATTCATCATAGATTGGTGCCTTGTATGTATTCTTGATCACATAGTATGGATACTTGATGTTGGAATCATTGCTAGAAGCCATTGATGATGGTTGAGCTTGTATGTAAGAAAAATGGGTTTGATAAGAAAGATGATGAATTTGATCTTGCAACTTGATAATTGATGCTTGTTTTTGTTGTGGAATGACTTGTTTTTGATGCTATTTCATGTACACAACTTGAATTGCAAGTGAAACTTTGATTGAGAATGTGTTTGTGAGTGTTTGGAGAAGGATGGAGTGAGTTTCTAGAGAGAGAAGCTCTCAAATTTGAGTTTGGAGGCTTGAATGCACAAATGGGGGGTCAAGGGTTTAAAAACCCTCAAAATGGGTAGCACCAGCCTCGGGTAACCGCCCAGCCTAGGGCGGCAAGCCTCCTGGGCTTGGGCGGCAACCCACCTGCAGCCAGGTGGTCACCCCCCCTTGCTCGCTCTGTTGCGCTCGTTTGGCCTTTGCTCGCCTATTCGCGCTTTTGAACCTTCTTTGAGATGAAATCTCAATCTTGTTTTGAGTTGAAAAATGAGTGAATATCTTGACATTGTTTGACTTGAAATGATTTGAAAAGGATTGCATTGATGGCCCTTGTGTGGGCATGGCATGCTAGTAGGGTTGAACAACCTTCTCTATGCATATGGTTTTGATCGTTAGGGATGAATTCCCTCCTATGTCACTATGATTTGTTGTCATTTGGGATAAAGATACCTTCCCTATATGCATGTGAATGATTGCTTTCATGAGATAATTGTGTCTCCTATATGAGTTGGTGTTTGAGTTGAGGCATGAATAGCCTCCATGTGAGATGACTTGGTGAACTTGTTGTGTGTTGGTAAGTAGAAGCTTACCTTTGTCTTGATGACTTAATGAGAGAAAGATGCAATCTTTCTCATGATTACATGCTTACCTTGATGACGTGAAAGATGCAATCTTTCCCATGATTTATGTTGACCTTGATGGTTTGATTATGAGAAGGACGCGATCTTTCTCATGCTATGTGTTCACCTTGAGAGTTTGATATGAGAAGGATGCAATCTTTCTCATGTCACATGTTTACCTTGATAACTTGAAAGATGTAATCTTTCCCGTGGTATGTGTTTACCTTGATGATTTGAGCAAGAGAAGGACGTGATCTTTCTCATGTTATGTGAATTACCTTAACAATTGAGTGATAACCTTGACGGTTTGAACAAGAGAGGGACGTGATCTTTCTCGTGCTACATGATAACCTTGATGATTTGAATATGAGAAGGATGTATCTTTCTCATGTTTTGAGATAGCCTTGATGGCATAGTATTACCTCATATTATTCACCAGTTGTCACTGGTGTAGTATGGGGAGACCTTTCATCGAACGAAGTTCGATGTAAGCTATGGATACCCCGTATTATTCACCAGTTGTCACTGGTGTAGTATGGGAAGACCTTTCATCGAACGAAGTTCGATGTAAGCTATAGATACCCTGTATTATTCACCAGTTGTCATTGGTGTAGTATGGGAAGACCTTTCATCGAACGAAGTTCTATGTAAGCTATGGATATCTCGTACTATTCACCAGTGTCACTGGTGTAGTATGGGAAGACCTTTCATCGAACGAAGTTCGATGTAAGCTATGGATACCTCGTACTATTCACCAGTGTCGTTCGATGTAAGCTATGGATACCTCGTACTATTCACCAGTGTCACTGGTGTAGTATGGGAAGACCTTTCATCGAACGAAGTTCGATGTAAGCTATGGATACCTCGTACTATTCACCAGTGTCACTGGTGTAGTATGGGAAGACCTTTCATCGAACGAAGTTCGATGTAAGCTATGGATACCCCGTATTATTCACCAGTTGTCACTGGTGTAGTATGGGAAAACCTTTCATCGAACGAAGTTCGATGTAAGCTATGGATACCTCGTACTATTCACCAGTGTCACTGGTGTAGTATGGGAAGACCTTTCATCGAACGAAGTTCGATGTAAGCTATAGATACCCCGTATTATTCACCAGTTGTCACTGGTGTAGTATGGGAAGACCTTTCATCGAACGAAGTTCTATGTAAGCTATGGATATCTCGTACTATTCACCAGTGTCACTGGTGTAGTATGGGAAGACCTTTCATCGAACGAAGTTCGATGTAAGCTATGGATACCTCGTACTATTCACCAGTGTCACTGGTGTAGTATGGGAAGACCTTTCATCGAACGAAGTTCGATGTAAGCTATGGATACCCCGTATTATTCACCAGTTGTCACTGGTGTAGTATGGGAAAACCTTTCATCGAACGAAGTTCGATGTAAGCTATGGATACCTCGTACTATTCACCAGTGTCACTGGTGTAGTATGGGAAGACCTTTCATCGAACGAAGTTCGATGTAAGCTGTGGATACCTCATCTTGTCCCCCAGTGAAACTGGTATGCAGTATGAGAAGAGTTCTGTAGAACTTGTGAGGAGTACCTTTGTGCTTGTGTATGATGAATTCGAAGAATTCAATGATATGATCACTTTTTTCCCCAGTGGGTCTTGATGAAATCAATTCCCCGGGGAAAAATGGGTTGTTCTTTTGGTCATTGGTTCGCAAGTGAAACTTGCTCGCCAATGAGGGGCTTCTGTCACACCCTATTTTTGCCACCATAGCTAGGGTTTGTCATTGCATGTGTCATTTTGTTTCCTTTTTGAGTCTAGTCTTTTGCATTGAGTTTCTAGGGTCCTAAGGATGGTGTGTATGAATTTTGGTTCGATTTGGAGTTGATCTTGAGGGTTAATAAGAACTTTTGTGACTTGAGGGGCATAATCGTCTTTTTGGTCACAAACTTTCCATTTGACCTTGAAATGATCTCCAAGTTGCTAATTGGAGTTCATATGGTTGCATTTGAGGTATTTGCAGGTTCAATTCGATGAATTGAAGGTTCGGGATTAGAATGGCTCAACAAGGCTCAGGTTGGCTAAGAGACCTACTTCGGGTTAGCCCGAATTGGCTCATGATTTTCACTCCATGACTACTCATGTGACCTTGATTAGTCTTAATTTCATCCCCAAATGTGTTTAGGGAGGTTGAATTTCGAATTGGAAATCATTCGGTGCGATCCTATGTGCATACCTAAGCTAAGCAATGGTGAGGCATAGCGGTTAACCACCTTTGTAGGACCCAACCATGCAGCCATGGATAGGGTTTCTTGCCCTCAAGTGACTCAAATTACATTCCCCTTCGAAACACGGTCGTTTTGGCTTTCGTTTCGTCAAAATCGGAGTTGATTTGAGCCCTGAAACACATTTGGAAGCCGAAAGGGTCAAAAATGGGCATAAGCTGACAAGGCCTCGGGTGACCACCCAGGCCTAGGCGGCTAGCCGCCTGGGCCCAGGAGGCTAGCCGCCCAGCCCCAGGTGGTCACCCGAGCCTCTTTCCTTTTTCGAGCTTTGACACGGCTCCCATCCTATTTTCTCGGATTTGCACGCCTCAGCCGCCTTTTAACCCTAATTTCAGCCCTTTTTGACCTACTTGAGCCCCAAGGGAACCTCTAAGAGCCCTTGGATCAATCCCTAGGGTTTTAATCCCAACCATTGAGGGTTTCCCCTCAATCCCTATAAATACCCCCTTATACTTCAGCAATAGGAGAGGCAATTTCTGAAGTAGAGAGGCATGTGTGAGACTTGGAGGCTATGGCAGCCATCCTTAGGGTAGTTTAACCTAAATTTTGAGTGAGAGAGTGAGAGAGAAGGCTTGAAGGAGGGCTGGAGCATTGCTTGAAGGCTTGAAGGAGGTTGTTTCCAGCAGCACATAAGAGGAGGAGGACTCTCTACAGCAGCCACCATAGGTATACCCCTCCCCCTTTCTCTCTTTCATTCAAACTAGGGTTCTTTGCATAGCTTTGCATTATTTCATGTTTGAAGCTTATTGTTTTATCATGTGTTGATGCTTCTAATGCTTAGAATGCATGATTAGGATATTGTTTATGGCTGGTTTTGCATGATATAATGTCATTCTATGTGGTTTTATGAGTGTTTGTGTTTTTAGGGTTTTTAGAGTCTTTTCTAGGGTTTTGCATTAAATAGTCATTATCTCATGGTCAAGTTTATGTCTTTATCATGTCTTGTTGCTTCTATTAGCTAGTATGCATGTTTAGGATGATATTCATGGACTGTTTAGTATGCTAGGATGTTATTCCATGTGATTTACTGCATGTTTGGGACTTTAGGGTTTCCTTAGTGCTGAAATTGGTTTTCTGCATGAAATAACTCTTTTGCATATTAAAGCTTATGTTTTTATCATGTCTTGTTGCTTCTATTAGCTAGTATGCATGTTTAGGATGATATTTGTGGGCTGTTTAGTATGCTAAGATGCTATTCCAGGTGATTTATTGCATGTTTGGGATTCTAGGGTTTCCTTAGTACTGAAATTGAGTTTATGCTTAGAATAGCTATATTTCATGTGTAAGCTTGTATTTTTATCATGTGTTGATGCTTCTATCGATTAATATGCATGATTAGAATGATGTCTATGATGAGTTTTGCATGATTTAGAGTTATTCTATGTGATTTTGAGCACAATTGTGATTCTAGGGTTTCATTCATCCTTGTTTTAGGAAAGTTGCATATAGCATGATAGCTTAGGGATTTTCTCTGTTTTTTCTTCATAGTTGCTGCATATGTGTTCCATATTAGGTAACTATGATATTTTTAGCATTCATATAGTTGATTTTAGGGTTTTTTGCATGTCATTGCATATAGGGCTGAATTAGGGTTTTAGTTAGCTTATGATTCATGTTGTTTGCATGACTTGTGGTTGATTTTAACACTACACCAGAATTTGTCTTTAACAACACTACATTAACAACGTTTTATGTTAAATGTTGTTGTAGGGGGTTTTTAACAACGTTTTTGACAAAAACGTTGTTAAAAAGTGTTACTCTAGATACATTAACAACGTTGGTTACATACACGTTGTAAATACACTCTATAACAACGTTTCTGTGAACGTTGTTAATGTGTAGTGCTTCAACAACGTTTTTGTAAACGTTGTTGATTAAGGGGACTCTATAACAACGTTTATGTAAATGTTGTTGATTATAACAACGTTTTGACAAACGTTGTTATTGAGGGGACACTATCACAACGTTTATGTATATGTTGTTATTGAGGAAACTCTTTCACAACGTTTATGTATATGTTGTTATTGAGGGGACTATTTTACTAAGGGGGGAACTTATTTTGGCTCTCCCGCGCGGTGGACTTTTTTTTTTTTTTGCTGGTTTAGTCTCTTATCTTCCCTTCTATTATAAGCCGGAGGGGGTTGGATATTGTAGGTGAACAGTACTCTGCCGATGTGGACACCCCTCCTATTTTTCTTGGTTAAAAAAGATTGGAAAAAAAATTTTAAAAGGAAGGGGAGAACGGAAAAGGCAAAAGGGGAGCGGGCCTTACTCCACCCAAGTCCCAACGTTTTTTCCCCCTCTTTTGCTACCTTCCTTCTCCCATATGCCTATCGCCTCTCTCTCTCTCCTCCTTTCCTCTTTTATCAGGTACTCTCTCTCTCTCTCTCTCTCTCCCCCTCAAAATTCATCCCCTCCTCTCTCTCTTTCTCTCTTTTTGAAGCTCATTTCAAATTTTGAAGTTGGGGTTTTGAAATCCGTCTCTTTTTTTGATCAATGGCTTCCTCTTTGATCGATGGCCTCTCAACCACGTCTTCCTCCACAGCTCAGGAATGGAAATTGATGTTAGGAGTTCCTATTTTTCCAGAAGCCTCTGCTACCAGGTACGGTCCCTCCCCGAAATGGGTTTGATTCAAGTTTTAGGGTTTTTGAATTTGATTTTAGTGTTTTTTGTTCATCTTTCTCTCACTTTTACATGGAAGATCTGACTATAAATTAGAATATAGAATTTTCTTCTCAACTGAAAACTTGAGTGACTACACAAAGCTATTTACACAAAGGGAAATTGGCTCATATCTCAGCCATTCTACCCTTAAATTGGCTTGCTCGACTTCCCCTGAAATTTTGGTGCTTCATGCTATATATGACAAAAAAAATTTAATACGTTATCAAATTGATACTAAAAAGATTGGAATGGAAATTGATGTTAGGAGTTCCTATTTTTCCAGGACAATCAAATTTGGAATAGGAATGTTCAGGATAGAATTTGGCTTCTATTTGACCACTAGGAAGCCTAAGTGAGGTTTGTTGAATTTAAATTGTTAGTTTGCAATTAATTTTTTTATTAATTAATTAATTTATTTATTTTTGTGTGGATATACAAAGTATGGAGCTCAGTGGTGGAACTAACACAGTCAGGGAGACCCAAAAAGGGTAATAACATTGTGATTCATTTAGATTGAATCCTTTAGATTTGTTTGGTTGCTGGAAAATGTGGGAAAAATAGAAGAACTAAAGAAGTTTTACATCCTTAACTTATGATTTTGTTTGCTTCTATATAGTTAGGTACTGTTTTTACCCCTTTGCTTAGCTCTTTATTTGAATGGGTTATTATCTTTAAAACCTGTTTTTTGTATGTTTAAATAAGATAAAGAATAAACATGCTAAACTGGTTAATTTTGGATGATTCGGTTATTACGTGTCAGGTTGATTGATCAGTTACACGACTTGATTATTTAAGAAGTTACACATGTCATTTCACGTTCTTTATTAACCAAGTTGTGTTAAACTTGACACGATTAATAAACAGATCTTTTTTGGGCTGATTCATTTCCTCAAGTACTTGTTTCTTGACCCAACATCGACACAATTGGTCACCCTTATTTAATATTTAGTACTTTTTATTTTTTTATTTTAGAGTTTTGGAAGGATGGCAAACTTTGACAAGGAATCTGCTTCTCATATTTATTCCTTCTCTGGTTTGGCAAAGGCTGATTTCTTATCATGCTTCTCATATTTGGTTAAGGAATGGGAGGTGTGTCTTGAGACGTTTTATGCTTGCATCTGGAAGACTGGTTGCAAGAGTTAGTTACAATGTTTTGTTGGATTTATGATGAACTTGAGTTGTGGGATGGACTCCCTTCTTCTTTCTCTATTTGAGCCTCCCATAAGGAGCAGTTTGTCTAAATTTGTCCGGGACCAGGTGTTTGGAAGGGCTGTCCTCTTTGAGGGGCAAGGTTTTTCACTAGGGATTAGTTGGTAACCCTTATAGAGAGTATGTGCCAACTTGTTATTGTGTTGAAAGTGGTTTTGTCAGTTTTGAAGGATTTCAGAATGCACGACTTGCTTCTAGTTGGGTAATGCCTAGATAGTAGGTTCTGTTATTACGTATGAGTGGTTGAGTGGAGAGGGTCCTTTTTATGACAGAATGTTCTTCTTTTCTTTTAGAATTCTTACCCATTGGTCCCTATGTTTCCTTGGAAACTTGAATGATTGGGAAATTGTGGACATTGCAAATCTGTTGCTGTTGTTTTACAATAATAACTATTTATCCCTTGATCAAGTTCTTTTCCTGTTTCAAGGAAGTGGACACCTCCTCTGTGATCTAAAATATTCTTCTTTTCTGGATAGAATTCTTTCTGTTTGTCAATGTAACTGCTTAGAGGTGGTGATTTTTAATGAAAGTACAGATTTTTTTTTCTTTTTAAATTATGAAATATTAACTAGATCCTTATCAAAAAAAATATTAAATAGATAAGTTACTTTATGCTACTTCATCAATTCTTCGTCATTATATAGGAAGTGCAAACCTCTAAAAATTATGAACTCATCTTATATCTGACTGAGTTGTCTGGTTTATGTGTGGATTTTGTTGAAGCATTTTAAAAACATTGGGTTTGGATCTCCTGTAAGTATGATTTGGAAGATCCAAAATGTAATTTAGTGGTATTTGCTAGCAACAACATATAATGGAGGTTGTCAATCTTATTTGTGAGGTAGATATTTTTGGACAATTTAAGTATTGCCTTGTGAACTTTAAATTATAGTGCATTGTTTTACAAGTAAAATAAAGGACTTTTATTATTGGGCAAAGGGTTTGGTTTTTCTTAGCTCCTTTGCATTACATGTTGGTACACCCTGTTGACTTTGTATTTGAATTTGGAACAAAACTAATATATGATTTTTTTTTAAGGTTCTAATAAATGATATCATTTTTTTTTTTGGAAGGGTATAGGTTATAATGCTGGTTGAATAATTTATTCTGGGGGAATGGATCCAAGGTACTATCTTCTCTAAAACCCTTTTTGCATTAGGCTGTCTTGTCCTTCTTGTACTCAGTTGTGATCCATTATATTCAACTTATGATGCTTTGAAGCAATTTGTGGTTAGAGATAAATTCGAATTAAAGTAAAATTCTAAAAGTTAGTTTTTGATCTCTGCCTTGAGTTGGCTATTTGGGGTTTTTTATTGATCCGCAACAACAAAATTTTATTAATAGAAAAGAGAGGATACAAAAGAGGACATGGATTTCACGGAAACCAGAACAAAAGTATTTGGGTTTTCCTTCTAGGCCCTCTGTTCAAATCAGTTTTAGTTTGGCATCTACTTGTTCAAGAAGCAGAGCTTGAAGAAGTGAACCCCTATCAGAGAGAGCTATACGAGCTGGCCTCTTGTATTGGATCCAAACCTGTGCACCCTAAACTACAAGCTTTGAAGCCCTATTCTCTTTGAGATTTTAGCAAAGTAGACAAGCAATTGAGTGTGGTACCACTATCTACTTGGTAATTCTACTTTTAAAAGAGTTGTTCTATTAACGCAATGCTACTACTGAAGAGGGACCAAACTAATGAGTCAGATTAAACACATAACACATATTTTGATAGAAGGAGAGAGTTTGAGATGATAAAAGAGGGTGTTGAAAAACCAGTTTAGGCTCATACTGGACTGCAGCTACCTTCTTAGTAAATTGATAGAGAAGCATTGAGGGGAAAGAAGTAATCAGGTGATCTTAAATGACTTTGGGAAAGCATATGATAGAATTCATCAGAAAATATTCCAGTGAGTACCTGAATAAGGAAGATGACATATGTCTGACTGGGAAAAAAAGGATGACATATGGATGCATTTATAGTATATTAGCATTCATAGAATGTTTTGAAGCAACTAGTGCTTGTATTGATCTCCAACTCTTGAGCCCTTTAAAGAGGAAAACATGAAAATATTGAAGAATGTATTAAAAAAAGGAATAAAATGTAAATGCATTTTGGGTCGGAGGATATAACTTTGCCCTTGGTTTACCTTTTGTACTCTATTGTTCGTACTCCAATTGAAAAAAAAAAATAGAAAAAAAGAAGAGAGAGTGTCATTTCCATTAGATTAAAAAAAAAAAAAAAAGAGACAAAAAAAAAAAAAACAAAAACAAAAAAAGTGAGAGCTACTCAATAGTAGCATTTTGGGTAGAACTAGAAGGGTCAGTTGGGGGTTGCCTTTGTGGGCCTTGGGTAGAACTGGAGGGATCAGCTGGAGGTTGCCTCTGTGGGCTGCCCGGAACCCTTTCTCGATCAATGATTTGATCAGTGAGCCTCTCCAGTGCCTCGACCCTTGGTGTGAGTCTGTTAGAATAGGAGTCCACCATTCTTTGTAACTCTCTATTCTCCGCTCTCAAAGCCCTCATTCTTCGATAGGCTCCGTCAAGCAACCCCTGGAGACGAGTGACCTGGTCACTTAGACTTTGCATGTGCACATTTCTGGTGTGCAAACGCCGAGCCATGTTAGCAGTAAATGTTGTGGCCTGAGCGCTGAGAGCCATGGAGTCTCTTATTACGTCCAGGTCGGACCGTCCAACCAGTATTCTCTCATCACGAGGAGTGATGAGTCCCTCCGCTACTGCCGTTGCGTTCGCAAGATTGTAAATTACAGAATCGTCAACTGTAAGGGGTTGGTTTTGAACATTTAGGAACCTTGGGTGCCAGACCTCTGGTTGTGTTGCTGGCGTTGTGTTTAAATCAGGACGGTTTTGTGGGGCAGAAGAGGAAGAGGCCATGAGTTCGTAAGAGAGGATTTAGAGGAAGAAAGTTTTCTCTGAGGGTTGAATGGTTAGGGAAGAGTGTTTAAGCACCTATAATCAAACTCTAGTTTTTAAAGAAAAACCGCCCTCACTCAACCCAAGAACAGATCGCAAAAACCAATGCACTGTGGGGATCCAATGCGATTTGGGGTCTATAATGGTCTGCAACAGCACTGTTGCCTAGATCTCGATATTGCGAACTGTCGGTCATGCTGCCCCTGTCGGTGAGAGAGAGTAGGCTTCCGGGTTTAGGCTTTTTTGGAGAGAAAGTGAGAGAAAGTGAGGAGAGAGAGAGAAAAAAGGTATGTGTGAAAAAGAGAGAGAGGATTCTGGGTGATTTGATTTGTATCATAGAGAGAGAGAGAGATTTCTGGAAAAGAGGATGGGATTACATAAAGGGTAAATCGTATGGAGTGAGAGAGATCCGTACAAAGAGATAGGGGGAAGAGAGGGAGAGATTTCTTTTGCAAGTGGGTGAGATTGTCTTGTCTCATGCTGGGATAATTTTGTATTTTCTCAATTTTGGTGTACAAAGAGGTCTTACCGACTATTGGGAGTACAACTGCTTGGCCTACCAAATTTATTAGGCTATTGTAGTAGAGGTGATACTTTTAAGTCCTTTGTTAGTATAGCATAATAACTATTAGCTCACTTTTAAAGTCACACTTTGTTTACAATGTTTTGTAGGAGTAGATGATTGATGACTTACTAGTTTTTTGTGGTGGATGCATGCTCCTAACTTTTCTATTAGTAAAAGGCCTTTCTTGGTGTAGTGGAGGTAATACTTCTAAGTCTTTTGTTAGTATAGCATAATAACTATTGGCTCACTTTTGAAGTCACACTTTGTTTACAATGTTTTGTAAGAGTAGATGATTGATGACTTACTAGTTTTTTGTGGTGGATGCATGCTCTTAACTTTTCTATTAGTAAAAGGCCTTTTTTGGTGTAATGGAGGTAATACTTCTAAGAGTATCCTGTCCTCTTTTTCTATACTTTGTTTTTAGGTTTTTCTTGATGCAATTTTTCCTATTTGTCTGATTGTATCTATCATATGGCATGGTAGTATCATTTGGTTAAAAGGTTTCTAAGTCTAGGTTTGCAATATTGTTTTGCAGGGGTAGATGGTTGATGACTCATTAGTTTTTTGGGTGGTGGATGCATGCTCCAAGATCGGCTTATTTTGTATCTTGGTTTTAGTTTTTTGGCTTTCTTTATTTTCACTTGAAAAGTTGCATGTAATGATAACTAAAATGTTTAATGACAAATATGTAATAAAATTTTGGATATTTTAATTTATTCAATGAATGGTGCATGGTTAGGTTTTTGAAGTTTGAGATCAAATGAAATGTAATTAAGTTTTTAAAGTTTGAGATCAAATGAATTGTAGTTTTACAATTTTGATAATGGTGTATTTGGTCATTATTTTATATGAACAGGGAATAGGTACAAGAAACCATAAATGAAACCACAAATCAAAAAAAAAAAAAAAAAAAAAGGGAAAAGACAACGTTTACAAATTGTTGTCATAAAAATCTCGAAAAGTTAAGACAACATTTGAGAAATGTTGTTGTTGTGTTCACATACGACAACATTTTGTAAATGTTGTTAATATGCTTAAGTAGTATCTAAGACAACATTTGTAATATGTTGTTAATGTATCTGATCTAAGACAACATTTGTGTAATGTTGTTAAAGTCAAAGCTAATTACCTACGACAACATTTGCAAATTGTTGTTAATAAGCAAGATATAAGACAACATTTTGGAAAATGTTGTTAATGTATGGGATCTAAGACAACGTTTTGGGAAATGTTGTCTATAAGGCTATCACAACGTTTTTTTAACGTGGTAATAGTATAGTGACAACATTTTTTTCCCCCTTTCAACAACATTTAAGAAACGTTGTAAAAATTTCCCATCAACGACAACATGGGCGTTGACAACATTTGTAAAAATGTTGTGGAAAGTCATTAACAACGTTTTAGGAACGTTGTTAATGACAAATTCTGGTGTAGTGTAAGCTCTATTTCAATTCTGTCCAGATCTGTTATTTGTCCTTGATATGATATTTTGAGCATGTGTTAGCCTATGTTTAAGCATGATAATGGCTTGATTTGGAATCTAGCTTGGTTGGTTGGTATTTTGCTATGTTTAGCATGGAAATTGCAGGTGCTTTGACAGGTACAACAGGTGCAACTACCCCACCAATGTGGGGTGGTTATTTTGGCTATTGTGAGATGAAATCTTACAAATAAGGTAATTGCCCTATGCAATAGGGTGGTTATTTTGACAGGTTGCTTTTGCTTAAAGGTAAGTAGGGTATGAGGGTGCCCCAATTCACCCTTCTTTCCTTTCCTTGAAACTTTCCCTTTCTCCCCCCTAGGGTTGTTTCCTAATAGAGGGGTATGGTAGATTCTATAGTATCCTTTCATTAAAAAGATACCTTTTAAATCAAAGTTTCCATTTTTATCAAATTTCATATTTACCAAAAATCTTTTGAGAATCATTTATTTTGGAAACTTACCATGTTTTACTTGAAAGGAAACTTAGGGTTTACCATAGGCCTTGATTAGGTTATAACCCTATTCCCTTTCGAACTACGTGGACTTTGATCCATGTATTTCCATACATGGTACGTAGGCGCTCTTCGTGAGGTTCAAGTCCGCCCTAGGATACTAAGTATCCTAGATTTTCTCCCCTCCCTCTTTCTTTTTCTATTTTTCTTTGATTTACTTGATTATATGGATGAATGAATGAATGATATGCATGCTGTCTTGTGATGATAATTGTTGATTTGTGTGTGATTAAGACTTTGATTTAGCCCAATTAAATTAAGAGACCGTTTAGGGCGATATGGGTGCCTATAGGCTTTGCCTAGAACCTTCCCATATCGTAACTTAGCCTCCGAATCCCCGATTTCTTTGGTTTCCAAAAGACTTTTTTGCCTTACCATTTTTAAATATGGAGTCAATCTTTTGTTTTCCTAAAACAAAACCGTTTTTTAGGGTTTTCCTTGTTTCCTTCAAAAAATAAGGTGGCGACTCCCTTTTTCTTTTTCAAACAAACCAATCTTTTTGTCGATCCCTCGTGGGCCCAATTTCCGGGATTCACAGTTTGTATTAGGTTGTAACCCTATTCTTTTCGAACTACGTGGACTTTGATCCATGTATTTCGCTGCATGGTACGTAGGCGCTTTTCGTGAGGCTCAAGTCCGTCCTAGGATCCAAGTATCTTAGGCTTTTCTTTTCTTTTCTTCTTTTTTTTGTTTTGTTTACTTGGTTGATTGTGCATGGATGATTGGATGGAATATATGATATGCATGCTGCCTTGTGATGATATATGATGATATTTGAGTGAAAAAGATCTTAAGTTAGCCCAATCAAATTAAGAGACCAACTCGGGCAATGTGGGTGCCTATGGGCTTTGCCCAGAACCTTCCCACGTCATAACTTAGCCCTCGAATCCAATTTTCTAGTTTTAAAGACTTTGCTCTTCCTTTAATGGAGTCATGTGGTTTTGGAAATAAAACATTTTTGTGGTTTTCCTCTTTTCCCTAAAAAATGATGTGGCGACTCCTTTTCGTTTATTGTCTTTCACCTACTATCTATTTTGCCAAACCCTTGTGGGCGCCGTGCTTTTTCGTGGGTTCACACACCCACATCGCCTCAAAATGGATCTCTTAATTTATATGAGTTATTTCAATCACTTCCTAATTAGTCACCATGCATACGTAAAGAATCATCCATAAACCATCTATTTATCTATAAACATCCATAAAGCGTCATAAACATCCATAAAACATTATAAACATTTATGAACAAATAAGAGAGATATGGAAAGCAGTAGAGAGAGATAAAGAATAAAAGAATAAAAAGAAAAGAAAATCTAGGATACTTTGTATCCTAGGGCGGACTTGAACATCAAATGAACGCCTACGTACCCCACATGTAAAGATGTAAAGATGAAAGTCCATGTAGTTCGATTGTGTGAACCACGGGTTTCGATCCAGGGAGGAAGGAGAACCCTTCTTTTTTAAAAAAAAACTTGTAGAGATTTAAATTAATAAAAATCTGGTTTTTAAAAGGTTCACAAAAACACAACAAACAAGGAGTCGCCACCTCATTTTTAGGAAAAGAGGAAAACCATAAAAACAGTTTTTTAAAGAAAACTTTTGAAAACAATCCATATGACTCCGATCAAGGAAAAGCAGGTCTAATCAAAACAAGAGAGGATTCGGAGACTAAGTTACGATGTGGGAAGGTTCTAGGAAACATCCTATAGGCACCCACATCGCCCCAAAAATGGGTCTCTGAATTTATATGGGCTATTTCAATCACTTCCTAATTAGTCACCATGCATATGCAAAGAATTATCCATAAACTATCCACATCCATCCATGAACATCCATAAAGCAGTAAACATCCATAAAGCATGTAAACATCCATAAACAGATAAGAGAGATATGGAAAGCAGGTAAGAGAGATAGAGAGAATAGGCAAACAAATCCATCCTATCCACTAGCAAATATGTGATGGATAAATGAATAAGCAAACAAATCCATCCTATCCACTAACAAGTATGTGATGGATAAATGTATAAGCATGGGTCCATCCTATCCACTAGCATATATGTGATAGATAAATGAATAAGCAAACAAATCCATCCTATCCACTAACAAGTATGTGATGGATAAATGTATAAGCATGGGTCCATCCTATCCACTAGCATATATGTGATGGACAAATGGGTAGAAAGAGAGAAGAAGAAAGAAAAGAAAAGATATAAGGATCAAAGTCCACGTAGTTCGATTGAGAAGGGGTTACTCCCTTTACAACGAACTATAAACCCTAAGTTTCCAACTTAAGAAAAGAAGAGTTTTGAAAGAAGAAGGATTTCCAAAAAAAAGAATTTGAGAAAAGATAGAATTCTAAAAGAGATAGAACTCTTATCCAAAAAGAAGTTTGAGAAAAATAGAATTCTAAAAGAGATAGAACTCTAATTAAAAAAGGAGTTTGAGAAAAGTAGAATTCTAAAAGAGATAGAACTCTAGATAAAATAGAATTTTAAGAGAAGTAGAATTCTAAAAGAGATAGAACCCTAATTAAAACAGAATTTTAAGAGAGTTGGAAACATAGGACTTCTAATTCAAAGTAAAGACAATAACCCTAGGAGGGAGAAGAGAACAATTCACACAATACTCACCATGAACCACTTACCATATGCAAATTATCCCGAAACATCGAGAAAACATCAATTAACCACCCCATGTATTCTATAGGGCAATTATTAAGCTCAAATCCACCATATTCATGCTCAAATAATCATTAGGAGACCTAATTCAAATCTGGACAGAATACTAAATATGCATATAATGACCTAACACTCATGCAAATAACAAAAATCAAAAGAAAAATTCAATCCTATATGCTCCTATATGCTCAATTCATCCCGAAACATCGAGAAATCACCAATTAATCACCCTATGTATTCTATAAGGCAATTATTAAGCTCAAATCATTCGTATTCATGCTCAAATCATCATTAGAAGACCTAAATCAAATCTGGACAGAATACTAAATATGCATATAATGACCCTAAGCTCATGCAAATAACAAAAGTCAAAAGAAAGACTCAATCCTATATGCTCCTATATGCTCTAAACACCCTAACATGCACAAAACTATCAAAAAACATGTCAAAATAGGCATTACCATGATGAAAATATCATATGACAATCCTAAACATGAAAAGAAAACCTAACATGATGCCTTAGATAAGTGCTTTATGTAAGAATGTGAAATAATCATCCTTACGGCGAGCTTTCTTAAGTAAAACTATCCGGAGATAATTTTACATAGAAATCACTCCGTACGAATGGTTTCTTCACATATCCTACGTAAAATATATACCTAAGAATGCAAAGAAACTCACAGCGCACTTAAACACACTCTACAAAACACCCATGCACAACCTCACCCTCTAAGGACGATAATTATCTTCGAAAAGGATAATCATCCATACACCTATGAAGACGAGACTTACACAGCAAGTGTCCTATACAAAAGATGCTTAAAATCATGCATATAATTGAACCATGAAGAGAAAACGGCCTAAACACATCAATTGATTTTTTATGCAAAACGTACCTCTATCCTTAAGGGAGAAACTATCCTAACAGCAAACAATTCACAATCCTAATCCACTAACATGCATTCTCATCATATTTGAATCATATACACTCTAAAATATAGAGTATATATGATTCCTAAATCAATTCTAAGCCATAATTATGCAGAGAATGGAGTAGAAGAAGAAAGAATCATAAAAGGATGCAAGGGAGACTTACAACAAAGCAAGGGTCTTTGCTGCGTTCTTCCTTCTCTTTGGCTTGGTTCCCTTCTAGTTCTCCTTTGAAATTGCAGTAGAAAGCCTCCTCTAAGTGATATGGGTGTGTGCAAATTCGTGGTCCCTTTCTCTCTTATGAATATGAAGTGTCAAATAAGCCAAAAGTCCTTTATGCTAATGAATGAGCCTCTATTTATAACCAACCAACCATATGAACCAATGGTTGAGATTAATTCACCATAAAATCAATCTAGGGCTGTAATTAGATCCCATGAATGTTAAACAACTCAAAACCACCTCCCAATAGGCTTACAAGTCCTTTAGAAGGCAGAAAATCGGAGTAGCAGAGTCCCATTCCGTCAAAACTTCAAAAGGAGAAAATTCAGGATGGGACTCTTGGGTGACTGGTTGGGGTGAACCGGTCCAACCGGTTGGGCCCAACCAATCACCCGAGAAGAATCCAAAAATTTTGGAATTCTAGCTCGGTTTGGACTCCGAACTTCAAACAGACACAAATTCTTCGTTTTAACTCCGATTTGAGTGATTCAAAAACCAAAATTTCAAGGATTCAATTTAGAATAAGCCTAGAATATTCTTGAACCAAGAATCCCTAACCACAGTCAGGTGGCTGGGTTTTCATGAGGCGATTACCCGAAAAAAGGTTAATTAAGCATAGGGTAATGTGGTGAACCAATCCCAAACCTATCAATAAATTAAATTGGCACTTCAATTAGACTCATTTCATCATTCTAAGGTCAATGGAACTCTCCGGAACAAATTTGGAAGTCAATTGGAAAATATACGAAGTAAAAGACGAAATTGCCCTCCAAGTCGCAAAAGTTCTAATTAGCTATCCAAACCTATCTGGAATTGAACCAAATTTGACACACATATCCAAAATGACCCTAGAAACTAAATGCAAGTGATGGGACTCAACAAAGAGACAAAAATATGCATGCAATGATAACCTATTCTCCTAAGGCTTAAAAGGGCAAAATTATCCTTTAAGGCTTAGGGACTCCTAGATGCTTCTAAACCTAACCAAATGATATCATGAACTCATGGGGATGAAAATGGGGTGTCTACAGATGCCTCTCATTAGTGGAGTTTGCTTCGCAAGCGACACCAATGTTAGAAAAAGACAGCCCATTTTCACGAGAAAAGGGCAAAGAACCAAGGCTTGAACTTCAACAGTGACTACTGAGGATGTTCATGACTGCTATAATGCACACTTGTACAAAATAGGGGGGGTTTTTGTGTGACTCGAAAGTCATTTAAACACACGGTACTCTCATATGCCTATTCTTTCTAATAGGAACACATATGCTTCCATAATGTGCGCTCATTCTTTCTAATGAGGACACGCACAAGATAGGGGGCGTGTGTGACCACACGGATCATTTAAACACACTATACTCTCATATGCCTATTCTTTCTAATAGGAACTCATATGCTTCTATAATGTACGCTCATTCTTTATAATGAGGACACGCACAAGATAGGGTGTGGTTTGTGTGTGACTCGAAAGTCATTTAAACACACGGTACTCTCATATGCCTATTCTTTCTAATAGGAACTCATATGCTTCTATAATGTACGCTCATTCTTTATAATGAGGACACGCACAAGATAGGGGGTGGTTTGTGTGTGACTCGAAAGTCATTTAAACACACGGTACTCTCATATGCCTATTTTTTCTAATAGGAACACATATGCTTCCATAATGTACGCTCATTCTTTCTAATGAGGACACGCACAAGATAGGGGATTGTGTGTGACTACAAGAGTCGTTTAAACACACTATGCTTACTAAACACATGAAACTTTAATTTTAACAACTTTGTTAAAATTAAGTGAGGGCAATCCATTCATTGTGCTATAATTTCCTCAAGAAATAGATAGCAATGCAAAGCAATTCATGTATGTGACTCAAAGAGTCATTTAAACATACTATCACAAAACACTTCTATCCAAACAATCATAGGCTTTATTTTAACAATCTTTCTTAAAATTAAGCGGAGCAAATATTCCAATTGTGCTATAATTTCCTCAAGAAATTAATAGCAATGCAAGATAATCCATGTATGTGACTTAAAGAGTCATTTAAACATACTTCCAAAACCAATTCCAATCAAGCATTCATAGGCTTTATTTTAACAATCTTTGTTAAAATTAAGCAAGGCACACACTCTAATTATGCTATAATCTCCTCAAGAAATTAATAGCAATGTCAATTCATGACAAAGAATTAAGAAATAACAATTTCATGATCCTTACAAAGCATCCCAAGCATTCAATCAACTCATCATCCAATCAACAAAGCTTTATTTTAACCCGAGGATTAAAAATAAGCAAGAACACTCAATTAATCCCAACGTGCTATAATTTCCTCAAGAAATAAATAGCAATAGCAATTCAATCACAAGAAATCAAGGAATATAAAATTCCAATGTTCCACACAAATATCATAAGCATCATCCTTCCATCATCCAAAGATAAAGCCCTTTAACAAAGCAAATGTCAAAGCGGGCTTGCAAATACCACCATAAGTGCACTAATAATTCAATTAGTGACTAACCACTCATCATTTCATTCATTTCAAATCATTCACATCAGGTTCTAGGCCTTTCAAGAGAGATTTCATCAAAAAATCAAGTGAAAAGGGGCCCGGTTAAGCGAATTTGTGCGAAAATTGCACAAAATGAAAAACCGGGTTGGGGCCAACCGGTCACCCGAGAGCAATTTTTCTGCTGCATTTTTTGGGTGTTTTGGCTATAAAGCCTTGCACCTTCCTCATTTGTTCCTCATCCTTTTGCTTGTTTTTGAGAGCTTCTCTCTCTAGAAACCCAAAACCCAACATTCCCAACTCCAAAATACCAAAACTTTGGCATTAAACTTGAATCATTGTGGTGATTAAACACCAACAACATCACTTTCAAGGAATCAAAACAACCTTTGATTCATCAAATCATCCTTCCCAACTTACTTTTTCAAATCAAACCCATTTTTCCAAGAACACCCAACATGAGTTCTTCATCAAATAAATACTCCGATGCAAAATATCCACATCATTTTCTCAAGAAAACATACAAAGCACCTCATTATGAAGATCAACCGGATAGCTTGCTCTTGGAACCCAACAATCATCTCTCCTACATCCATTCCATGAATGAGGTAAGATAATTCCCAACTCCTTCAAGTTCATTCTTATTCTTTTATTTCATTGTTTCTTTTCAAATATTCGCTATTCTTATGAGTGAAATGCATTGAGTTCTTGCTATTTTGACAACTTTTGGGAGTTTTCCATATGCAAAGACCTCATTTTCCAACATAGGCATAACTATGCCCACCAAGTGTTTGATAAAATTCTCAAGAGAATAAAATCTTTCTTTTTGCTTTCAAATAGTCAAGATAATCAAAATTGAACTCAAGAGCATTCTCTAGAATGCTAACCCATGAATTTTGAAGTTCTTTTCTTTACAAAAAACCTTGTAGGCATAACTATGCCCACTAAGTGTTTGATAAAATTCCCAAGAGAATAAAATCATTCTTTTTGCTTTCAAATGCTCAAAGTTCTTAAACAAACTATCAAAGATATTTTCCAAGGAGTTTACCCATGAGTTTAAAAACATCTTTCTTTACAAAAAAATCATGTGGGCATAACTATGTCTACAAGTGTTTGATAAAATTCTCAAGAGAATAAAATCATTCCTTTTTTCTTTCAAGTGCTTTAACTAACCAAAGGAAAACTCATGGGTATTTTCTTGGATGTTAACCCTTGATTTTTGAAATACTTTCTTTTGCAAAGAAAAAAAAAAAAAAAACTTTCTTTTCACATGTGTGAGCTTTTGAAAATCTTGAAAAACCATGAATTTGAGCATTCTTGATTTATTCATTAAGCATAGCAAATACTCAAAATAACAATTTCCATGATTTCCTTTATTCGTTGTAGCCAAACTTTGAGGACAGGACGAGACATGCCCTTGGGGGAGTTATTGAATGGTGGCGAAAAATGGCTGCACGGCAACCCGAGACCCAGAAAATTATAATTAATGCGGGTTTTGGAGACTTCCTGAATGCTTTATGGGTGGAGCAGAGGGATAGACAAGCTTTGCTGGCCCTCACTGAGTTGTGGTGGGACACCACCAACACGTTTCATTTCAGCTTTGGGGAAATGACTCTTACCCCAACAGACTTTACTGTTATCACAGGACTTCGCCTAGGAGGACGGAGATTATCTTACTATGAGAATACTCACGGGGATCCCCATTATCTCTTGGAATAGTTTGGGACCATAGTACCCGTTCAAAGGGGTGGAGTGCGCAGAACTTGGCTCAAAAATCATTTTGGTGATCAAAGAGAAGAGGATGATGCGGATCCATCTTGTCTTGCCCGAGCCTTTATGCTGTACATGTTGTCCAGCATATTCTTTGCTAGCTCTGGCGATGTCGCTCCTTTAGGGCATCTTGCTTGCATGGAGGATGTTTAGGAGATGGGCGATTACAACTGGGGTAACGCCGCTCTTGCTGTACTGTATAGGTCTATGAGCGACAGATCACGCGGAGTGAGCACAAACCACTGCGGGATGTCCTTTATTTGGGAGGTATATCAACCTACAAGCTTCCTTTTCAATATTTGCATTGAGTACACATGATTATTTTCTTTTGAAATTCATTTTCTTTTTGAAAACAGATTTGGTGCTACGAGTACTTGGGGTTTGAGCGTCCCGTTCTTATTGACAATGATCCCTCCTGGCCCGTGATGTCCAATTATCACATCGACAATAGATGTGACTCGGTGGATAATAAACACGACTATGCCCATGCTAGGGCATTCCTAGCTTACATTACTGCTGACAAGGTAATCCCTAAAACTCTTATCTTTTGAATTCCATCTTCTTTCAATTCTTTCTCTTAACACCAACTCATAAATTAGGTGGATTGGGATCCATGGGCACAATGGAAATATGCCCTTGGGGAGCAATGCCACAGGTGTGTAGACATGACAGAGAAGCGGATCCTCCTAGAGGGTCCTATGGGTCACTACTGGTACCTCGGGGAGCGAGTTTGGCGCCAAGTAAAAGGCAACATCAATGTAGCTGCAGTTCCTATGGCACCGCTTGAGGGCATGAGACATGCCAACTCCTTGTAGGGGCGCGAATTGATCAAATCTATACGAGGCAAGGATGCGATTGACTTCATAGTTCCGAATGGGAACTACGAGAGTTTCTGTAGGAGGTATCTGATGCCTCCTAGGGTCGTAGGAGTTCCACCTGTAGGGGTAAGTACATACTCAACCCCGTACATGCTTTACAAGTGTTTCCTAGCTGACTATGCGCAACTCTTTTTAGGGACGGCGAGCTCGTGGTCACCATTCCACAGTGGGTTCGACCTCGGGCGTGTCAGGGGTGCATATAGATAGTGATGATGAGGGCATGGATAGGGACGCACTGCCCCCTTTGCCCCGGCCTAGGTGGTCCATTGATCTGTGCCAAGGAGGTGACATCGTGCCCACGACTATAGCACCTCCCGTGATGGACGAGGTTCCTCAGATAGATCCTAGATATGAGACTGTAAGTTTCAAGGTTGACTTGATTCTCTTAATCCCCAACTATTCATTAGACACTTCTTACCCAATTTCTCTTTTCACAGACACCCGCCGGGTATTCACAAGAATGGATCAATCTCAATGCTAGTTTGAGGAGGGACATGATGAGGATGAGCCTAAGCCTATCAAGGCAAGAGGCATATAGAGCGGGCGAGTATGCACACCCAATAAGAATAGCTCAAATCAAAAACTTTTGAAAATGCTCAAATCAAAAACTTTTGAAAATCTTTGGTTTTCTCCTTTAAAAAGTGGTACTCACATCATCTATTTTCTTGGAAACTTGCAGATTGATTCCTTCCCTCAGTACAACCCAACTGCGGCTCCACCACCTCCTCCACCAACAGAAGAAGCAGGGCCAAGCAAGAGAAGGAAACCACGAAGGAAGCGTTGAAGACACTTATTTTAAGTTTAAGAAACTCAATTTAAGCATCTAGAAACTCTTAACTTGTGAAATCTTTGTATTAAGCCTATGTGGGCATTTATGTTATCTTTCAAGTTCTTTCTTTTTAAACCAAGTTCATGCATTCCCCACCTTTGAATTATGATATTTATCTCTTGTTGGTTGAATCTCATGACTCTTGACACAAATTCGAGTCAATTTGGGCTCAAAATAGTCAAAATTGGCCTTCCGGAGCATACGGGGGTCGATGATGGTCAAAACCGAGAAATGGGGAAAACGGCCTCGGGTGACCGGTTGGGCCCAACCGGTTGGACCGGTTGGCCTCAACTGGTCTCCCGAGCGCTTTTGCTGTTTACGCGTTTTGCGACTTTTTTGACACTTTTTCGACTTCTAAGCCTTCTAGGACTCAAATTTGTGCCTAAATGCCTATAAAAACACCCCCCACATGTTCATAAACCATTATTATTCATTCAACATCAATTCATGGAGACTTTTGATAGCTTCTTGACACTTTGCTTCAGCAACATGAGTAAGGAAGACAAAAGGGTTTTCAAGAGTTATGGCTTGGACGCGCTCTATTCCCTTGCCAAAGTCAAGGTAAATTAGACAATGCTCTATGCTTCTACATACTTTTGGGATCCCGAGTTTCATGTTTTTCGTTTCCATCACAATGAAATTTGCCCCACCCATGAGGAATTTTGCGCGCTGTTCGGAGTGCAACCGTTAGGGCCCTTCATCCTTCCATACCTTCGGCAAGGTTATGTATCTTCTTTTGCTTCTCTTCTGGAAATCTCTACTCATGATGCTATGGCCTTCATAAAAGATAACATGGTAGATTTGAACAAGCTAGCAACATCTTTCTGCCCCTTGGGAGGTCATGTGGGCTGCCTTTGTCTCGACCGCGTCAGCACGCCTTAGCTTTCTGCTTGATTAGACGGTTTCTCATCACTAATGGTACGTTGTTTGTCCCAATTGAAATTTGTGAGCTTGTAACTCCTCTTTCCAAGTCCCGAAACATAACTCCAATAGTTCTAGCGGAAACTCTCAATAGACTAGACAAGGTACAGGATCGGTTTGAAGTGAATTTTGAGGGCAGCCCCCTCCTTCTCCATATGTGGTTGCTAGAGAGGTTAAACCTCTTACAACCTCCTCGTGTTGCAAATTATGGGCCTCAGCACTTCCGTCTGCATGTTCCTGAATTCCCGCCAGATGCTTCTCTTGACGAATGGCTCGGCATGCTGTACCACACCTCATGGCGATCTATCCGTTGGCACGTGCCTCACTGGAAGTGCGACGAAAAGGTGCTCCTGTGAACTGTGGGCTGTACACTTATCAAGTTGATGGGCTTGAAAGCGACTTCTTTCTACTGGCCATCTCGAATCCTTCGGCAATTTGGTGCAGTTCAATCAATTTCAAACAGTCAAGCACGTACCACCCAGACAAATTCAAGGCAAGTTCACCCCGTTCAACCTGTTTCTCAATCTCTGGTCAAATGGATGGAGGATAGATGGAATGGCTGGAATTCCGCTACCTTAGTACCAAACACTGGTGGACCTTATGAGCTTAGCAAGGAGTACAAGAAGTGGTTATCTGAAGACATTGGTCATAAAGAAACAACAATGAGGGCTCAAGTAGCTGAATTGATTGGGATTTCTCCACTGGGGGGGTGAGAAGAGGCCAAGAAAGGACGACACCAAAGCAAACAAGACTACTGGAACAAAGAAGACTTCTCAGAGAGCAAGGAAATAGTAACCTTTTTGAATTTTAAGCATGTTAAGCACAATAATAGTCCTTTGAGACTCACAATTATTACAAATAAAACTATTATCAATTTCTCTAGTTTTGAATGAATTGCTATCAAATAATTAACTTTGATTTATGGATTGCTTTATACATTGTCATGCCCCTTGTTTCTTTTTTTTTTTTTTTTCTTCTTTCTTTTCTTTCTTCTTTTTTTCTTTTTTCTTCTTTTTCTTTTTTGAATGATGGAGAATCAAGCCCTCGTAGTTCATGCTTTTCTTTTGCCTAGGCCGCCCTTACGGGTTTTCAACCTATCAAGCTTTACACATGGTATCTCTTGAGTTGATCTAAATTGGTTGGTTGAGAGAACTCTATTCCATCCAAATCCATCAATCGAACTGCTCCTCCTGGTAATATCTCCTTTATGATATAGGGACCCCCCCCCAGTTAGGCCTGAACTTGCCCCTTGGATCAAAGATAGGCGCGCGGATTTCTTTCAGCACTATGTCTCCATCTTTTAAGCCACGATCCTTGACGCGCTTGTTGAAAGCTCTAGCTATTCTGCGCTGGTAACCTTGAACATGGTACAAAGCATTTAAACGCCTTTCATCAAGCAGAACTAGCTCATCATATCTGTTTTGTACCTAATATACTTCAGACAACTGACCTTCCACTATTACCCTGAGAGAAGGAATTTCCAACTCGATTGGGAGAACCGCTTCCATGCCATAAACCAATGAGTACGGTGTAGCACCTGTGGAAGATCTTATTGAAGTGCGATAACCCCATAAGACGAGTGGCAACCTTTCTGACCAGTCATTGTACTTCTTAGCCGACTTCTGTAGCATGTTCTTTACATTTTTGTTAGCTGCTTCAACTGCTCCATTTGTCTGTGGCCTGTAAGGGGAAGACTTATGAACTCAAATGCTGTACTTCTGCAAGATTTCTTCTACCTCGCCTCGGAAGTGTTGTCCATTATCTGATATGATCTCATGTGGAACCCCATATCGACAAATAATGTGGGTCTTAATGAAATGGGCCACTTGCTTTGACCCCAAGGTTTTATAAGACTTTGCCTCTACCCACTTAGTGAAGTAATCTATTGCCACCAAGATAAACTCATGACCTTCCTTTAACTTAGGATGGATCTTTCCAATGATATCTATTCCCCAGGTTGAAAAGGGCCACGGGGATGACATAGTATTCAAAGGCATTGATGGAAGGTGCTGAACATTGGCAAAGATTTGACAGTTATGGCACTTCTTGACATGCAGATGACAATCTCTTTCCATGGTGGTCCAATAGTAACCGAGACGAGCAATCTTCTTAGCTAGCATATATCCATTCATGTGAGGTGCCCCTGCTCCTTCATGTACCTCTTCAATTATTCTTTGAGCTTCTTCTTCCGTCACACAGAGCAAGTGGATGCCGTCATAGGATCGTCTGTATAGCTTTCCTCCGCACATGATGTAGTGGGTAGCCAATCTTCTCAGCGTATGCCTGTCTACTTTTGAAGCTCCTTCAGGATATTCCCTTTTCTCTACGAATCTCTGGATGTCATAGAACCACGGACGCCCATCTGTTACTTGACCATTCTGAACACTGCAACAGTACACCGGTTCTTTTCTCCTTTCAATCACGAGTGGATGAACATTTCCGCCTTCTGGGATTTCCACCATGGATGCCAGTGTAGCAAGAGCGTCAGCAAAGCGATTCTTTACCCTTGACAAATAGTGGAACTCTATTTTGTCGAATTCTTTGGTAAGTGCTTCTAGATAAGCATGATAGGGTAACAACTTCTCGTCTCGAGTCTTCCATTCCCCTTTTATTTGGCAGATAATCAAGGCTGAGTCCCCGTACACTTCTAATTCCTCAACTCCCAACTCTAAGGCTGCTTCCAACCCTAGAATGTAAGCTTCATATTCGATGATGTTGTTTGTGGCCTCGAACCCTAACTTCATTGCCAGAGGGGTGTGGGCGTCATCAGGAGAAATCAACAAGACTCCAATGCCGAAGCCCCTTTTATTTGTAGCACCGTCAAAGTAGACTTTCCACGGCTTCTTTTCTATCTCCAATATATCCTCGTCAGGGAACCCTTGTTCAATGCCATCTCCTTCTGAAACTGGATTTTCTGCTAAGTGTTCTGAAATAACTCTCCCTTTTATCGAGCTCTGTACCACATATTTGATATCGAATTCAGATAACAACATTAACCACCGCGCAGTACGATAGGTCAACATTGGCTTTTCAAGCAGGTATTTGAGTGGATCCATGCGACTAACAAGGAAAACCTGGAAAGATAGCATGTAATGGCGGAGTTTTTGAGAGGCCCACACCAATGCCACGCAAGTCTTTTCCACAGCGTTGTAGTTCATCTCATAGTCTGTCATTTTCTTACTCAGGTAGTAGATGGCATTCTCTTTCCTCGACTCTTCCAAGTATTGTGCAAGCATTGCCCCCATAGCGGTTTCTGTGACGGTTAAGTATAGCAACAGCGGCTCTCCTTCTCTAGGTGGAACCAGTATCGGTAGATTGCTTAAGTAGCGTTTAATGGCTTCAAAAGCTTTCTGGCATTCTTCGTTCCATTCCTTCAGTTCTCCTTTCTTTAGTAGCTTGAAAATAGGCTCACAAATGGTAGTGAGTTGGGCTATGAACAGGCCTATGTACTGCAATCTTCCTAGGAAACCTTGGATTTCCTTCTCATTCTTAGGCGGCGGCGGCATCTCCAGAATGGCCTTGATCTTGCTTGGATCCACTTCGATTCCCCTCTGTGTTATCATGAAGCCTAGCAGCTTTTCGGCAGTGACTCCGAAAGCACATTTCTGAGGGTTGAGGCGAAGCTTGTACTTTATGATTCGATCGAAGAACTTTCTGAGCACAGCTACATGTCCCTCCCTATCTTTTGACTTGACAATCATGTCATCGACGTAAACCTCGACCTCTTTGTGTATCATGTCATGCAATAAAGTGGTAGCAGCTCTCTGATAAGTTGCCCCTGCATTCTTTAATCCGAACGGCATTACTTTGTAACAATAGGTCCCCCACTGAGTGATGAAGGACGTTTTCTCTATATCTTCTGGTGCCATCTTGATCTGATTGTAGCCCGAGAAACCATCCATGAAAGAAAGAAGAGCGTGCCCTGCGGTACACGTCAATGTGTGGTAGCGGAAAGTCATCCTTAGGGCATGCCTTATTTAAATCACGAAAGTCTACACACATACGCACTCTGCCATCCTTCTTTGGAATTGGTACTATATTTGCAAGCCACTCAGGGTACTCCACAACCTTAAGGAACTTAGCTTCTATCTGCTTGATCACCTCTTCTTTGATCTTCAACGCCCACTTAGGCTTCATTCTCCTTAACTTCTGCTTAACAGGCTTCATGTCAGGATTGGTCGGAATGTGATGTTGCACTATGTCTGTGTCTACTCTGGGCATATCTTCATAAGACCAGGCGAACGCTTCAAGATTTTCTCTCAACAACTCAACCAATTGTTCTTTTTCAGAAGGGGAAAGTGGTGTACCAATTTTAAATATTTTTGGCAATTCATTCGTCCCTAGATTAATTGATTCTAGTTCTTCTGTAATTGGTTGTGTTATCCCTTTATTCCTTTGCTCAACGAGCTCGGGAGGGATATCAGCGTCTCTAGGGTCTATTTCCATGCCACACACATTAAGAGACAAAAAGGCGCGAAGACAATGAATATAATCTCTGCGAGAAAATAAGGAAAGTACCAATCACTAACAAAACAACACTTAAGACAACTCTAAATGACTCAACAAATGAAATACTTAAACAAAGACAGATTGTTTGCTGACTCAAGACTCAAAAGAAAACCTACATATCCTCTACTGGCTCAGACTCTTCTTTCTTTGGGATAAGAACGGGGGATCCTTCGGTGTACTAATTCTGAAGTGGCTCGCTGACTGTCTGGAATGCTGGAACTGGAACCTCTTCACAATCTTTGATGGCTAGCACACATTCTGAAAATAATCGGCCCATAACCTCTGAATCCATGTGTCACACCCCATTTTTGTCACCTTAGCTAGGACATATCATTTCATGTAGGATTTTGAGTCCTTTTTGAGTCTAGTCTTTTGCATTGAGTTTCTATGGCATTGAATATCATGTGTATGAATTTTGAAGTGATTTGGAGTTCATTTCAATGGTCAATAAGAACTTTTGCGACTTTAAGGGCATAATCATCTTTTAAGCCGTATATTTTCCATTTGACCTTGGAATGAATCTCGAGTCATTCCATCAAGTTCATATAGTTATATAGAGTCCATATATAGGTTCAATTTCATGAATTAATGGTTTAAGATCAATTCGGCTCGTAATGGTTCGAGTTGGCTAAAAGACCCTTTCTTGGTTTGCTCAAATTGGCTCATAAGACCCAATCAATTTTCTCTCATTTAACTTCAATTGGGCTTTATTTATGTCCTAAATATGTTTAGAAAGATTGAATTTCGATTGGGAAAGCATTTGGTTCGACCTTGTGTACAAACCCAACTTAGCGACGGTGAAGCACCATGGTTAACCACCTTTGTAAAACCTAACCATGCACCCATGGTTGAGGATTTTTGTCCTAAAATGCCTAAAAATGTGTTCCCCTTCGAAACACGGTCGTTTTGGCTTTTATTTCGTCAAAATTGGACTTAATTTGAAGATTTTAGGACTTCTACAGCAAGTGGGAGTCAAAAGCGGAGCCAAAATAGGAGGGCCTCGGGTAACTGTCCGGGGCTGGACGGTCAGCCGTCCAAGCCCAGACGGCTAACCATCCAGGCCTAGTTGGTCACCCGAGAGAGTCCGTCCTCAACTCGAACTCTGACTCTTCTTTCCCTCTTTTGACGGTTTCCTCCGCCAAAACAACTTGTCTGAGCTTAGGAGTGTGTAGGTTTGAGTTGTTTGAGCACCAAGAGAGTCTCTAATAGCCCTAGGATCATTATTTAATGAATTAATCCTAGCCATTGGTTTAGGGGGTCAGTTCTCTATATAAAGGACATGATATTCAGCACATAGGGGGAGGTTAATTGCACTTTACACTTAGAGAGAGAGGGAGCTACGAGTTTGGAGAGCTAGAGGGACTTCAAGAGGAGGCTCTTCAACCCCAAGCAAGCAAGGAAACAAGAGGATTGAAGACAAGGAAGAGTCTACAAGAGGTAAGCCTATCCCTTCAATGCTGAATATGAATTTCTGCTTCTCCTTCTTCTCTTTCTTCTTCTCCTTCTAGGATAGTTGTGGTGCATGCAATTGTTCTTCTTATGGATGGAATTCAATGTTTATGTGATGTTATATGAATGATTTTAGGATAGTTTATGGCTTTATATGCTTGATAATCCCTGGTTTACTAAAGATTGGAAAGTATTACTCTTTCTATCTTCTTAAATCATGCATAGTTCACATGTTTAGGTTGCTGTGATTATTATCATGAATTGATGCTCCTGTTAGTTAATATATATGATATGAATGATATTCATGATAATTTGAGCATGTCTTAGAGTCATTTAGTAGGTTTTTATGCATAGTTGTGAGATTAGGGTTTCGATAACCCTGAAATCGCATAGGTCTTATACAGCATACTTAGCTTAGTTTTGTGAGTTGTTGCTCATCATAATCATTCTATATATGCTGCATATAGTTGAATCATGCTAGGTTTGCATTCATATAGTATGTTTTATAGGTTTTTTGGAGATATTGTCCTTTTCTAAGGATAATTATCCTTTTCATTGAGTGAGGTTTTGCATGAGAGTCTTCCGGGATGTGTTTAAGCATGAAATCTTTTCTGTTGTGTTCTAGGGTATATATTTTACGTAGGATATGCTGATTGCACCTCCCCATAACGACTTTCTTACGTGAAATTATCTTAGGATAGTTTCGCTTAAGAAAGCTCGCCGTAGGAAAGTCTATTTTCATATTTTACATGAAATATTATCTTTTTTATTAGAATATGCTCTGTTATCATGTTTATTGATATTATTGGAGTCTCTTATGCTTGTTAGTGTGTCTTTGATAGGTTTTTATGCGTGTTAGTCGAGTCATTGCATGTAGGATTGAGTTAGAGTCCTTAGTTATTCATTATTCTTGTTGTTTGCATGATTAATGGATGATTTTAGGCCTTGTCAAGGTTCTGTCCAGATTAGTATATTGCTTTCTTTACATGATTTTGTGCACTTGTAAGGGTGCAAACAGGTACAATGCTTGTCCTATTGCAAATAAGGCTGCTATGGTCTGAAATGGCTAATGCTAGGAGCTTGTGCGCTCAGGTAAGTAGGGTTTGAAGGTGCCCCAATTCACCTTTCTTTTTCTATCTTTTCTCTTCTCCCTCCTAGGGTTAATTCTTAATTCAAGCTTATGGTAATTATCAAAGGTTTCCTTCAATAATAAATTCTGGTTTTTATCAAAGTTTTCCTCTTGTGGAAGTTTTCAATTTTGGATTATTCGATGTATTTTCAAATGAGGAAACCTAGGGTTTTTACCATAGGTTTGCATTAGGATTTAACCCTATTCTTTTCGAACTACGTGGACTTTGATCCATGTATTTCGCTGCATGGTACGTAGGCGCTCTTCGTGAGGCTCAAGTCCGTTCTAGGATCCAAGTATCCTAGGCTTTTCTTTTCTTTTCTTCTTTTTTCTGTTTTGTTTTATTTGAGTGATTATGCATGGATGATTGGATGAAATATATGATATGCATGCTGCCTTGTGATGATATATGATGATATTTGAGTGGAAAAGATATTAAGTTAGCCCAATTAAATTAAGAGACCAACTCGGGCGATGTGGGTGCCTATGGGCTTTTGTCCAGAACCTTCCCACGTCGTAACTTAGCCCCCGGATCCAATTTTCTGGTTTCAAAGACTTTGCTTTTCCTTTAATGGAGTCATGTGGTTTTGAAAATAAAACATTTTTGTGGTTTTCCTCTTTCCCTAAAAAATGAGGTGGCGACTCCCTTTTTGTTTGTTGTCTTTAAACCCCCTTATATTTTTGCCAAACCCTTGTGGGCTCCGCGCTTTTTCGTGGGTTCACAGTTTGGCGACTCCACTGGGGATATCGAGGGCTAGACTCATTTAATTTGATTGGGCTAAATTAATTTCTTATTGATAATTAAAATCAATCACATTGCATCCGCTTGATTGTGTGCTTTCATTTATTGCATTGTGTGCGCTACTGTTGCATGATCACTCGATTGTCCCTCGATGTATCCTTGCCAACTGATAGCCTAGTTCGACCTTGGTTTTCCTGATTCCATATGTTGGGCGAAGCTATCAAACCTCTCTTGCCAAGTACCCTTGGGCTTACCCTTGGGTATATCAAATGGATCAATCACGTACTGCTGGACCCACGCGACATTCCTGATGTCACATGTGGTTAGGTATAAAGATTGGTACAAGCAAAGTTGAGGACCCTAGCCTACCCTCTTAAAAGAAAGAATTGCATGTAATGGACCTTCTAGGACACCGTTGGATCACCTATATGCACACACATTGTTGTGATGATATGCTGCCGTGTTTGTGATGTGTTGCCATGCTTTGTTGATTGAGTGGGTAATTAAAGGAAACTTTACACCCTACATCCTTAATACGTACCCTTTCCCCATGACCCCTGTAAGGGTAATTGGTTAAGAGAACTAATTAAGGGTGTACGTTGTAAAGATTTTGAGATAATTATGGAAGCTTAGGATGGACCCTTAGGCTGAAAAATTGAGTATTTACCCTATGTTAGAGGGAGAGACGTGCTGGCTTGGATCCGCGATCAACAAGGGCGCCTAGTCAGTGCTGATTCCATCACTAAGTCGGATATGGCTGAAGAAAGAACTAGCAACCGGGGTTTCAACCTTGAGGCCGCTTTGAAAGCTATCATGGAAAAGCTTGATCACACTACCCAGGTATCCGAGACCGCACTCAAGTTAGCTCAAGACCTTCAACAGAAGAACTCTGAACCTGAATCTAGGGCCCGTGCCACTGATAACAATCAAGGATCCAATGAGTCTGAATCCGCTGAGGAGCCATTAGGAGAAGGGGGAGAACTACCCAAGACCAAGGAAGGGGAAACCAAAGCCACATCAAGGGAGAGCTCAACCGTCCTGGCAAACAAGGTCGAGGCCTTAGAACGAACTCTGAAGGGAATCCGCAGGTCTGATGATATGGTGGACATCCGCACTTTGTCCTTGTTCCCAAAGGCTCGCATCCCGCTACAATTCAAGATGCCGGAGTTGGAAAAATTCGATGGGATTGGCTGTCCTAAAACCCACCTCAAGATGTATGTGCGAGCTATGCACCCTCGAGGGGCGAACGATGAGTTATTGGCTCAAATGTTTCATGAGTCATTAGCGAGTTCCGCCTTGAAATGGTTTTTGTCATTAGAGGAGAATAGAACCAAGACTTGGGAGGATGTGTGCAATGCATTCACGGATCATTACAAGTATAACACTGAAGTGGATGTCACGCGAAGGGACTTGGAAACCACTGAGCAAGGGGTTAACGAGACTTTCTCTGCCTTCATCACTAGGTGGAGACAAAAGGCTTCCAAAATGACAGACAGACCTAATGAGGAAGAACAGATTCAGTTGGTGGTGAAGAATTTGCTGCCCGTATATCACAAGCATCTCTTTGCTCACTACTTTCCGAACTTCAAGGCTCTTGTTGGGGCTGGCACACAAGTTGAAGATGTAATTGCTGATGGAACAATCAAAACAGAGGAGGTCCTAAGGGGTCGAAGGACAAACTTTGGAGGAAAACCCAATGCTGAGGTCAATACCATTACCCAACCCACTCGCCCTTTGTCCCTAAATGACTCCACCTCACCTCGCCAATTCACCGAGCTATATATGCCATTCGAAAGAGTCTTTGAAAAGCTGAGAAGCCGTGATCTCCTGAAACCCCTCGACCCAAGGCCTCCACCAAACCCATTGCCCAAGAACTACAATGAGAATGAATATTGCAAGTTCCACCAAGCCAAAGGCCATCTAACCAACCGTTGTTACCGCCTCCGCCATGAAATCCAAGATTTGCTCGACAAGCAGATCATTTCACCACCCACCGCACCAAATCGCCCAAATGTCACTCGAAATCCCCTCTCCACCCACAATATGCCTCCTCCCAACAACATAAATGCCATCGAGCTTAGCTCGTCCCAATCCCATCAACCCATAAGGCAATACACCCCGCTTCCCATGACCTTGACTCAAGTTTTCCACCAATGTTGTGATAAAGGGCTCATATTGCCATGCCATTCAAAGCCGAGGCCTTCGACTCCTCACCAATTCTGTTTATACCATCAAGCGCCCGGACATGATACGGAGGACTGTGTTATACTGAAAAAAGTAGTTCAAAACCTTATTGATCAAAAGGTTTTGGTATTGCCAAAGAAGTCCATGCAGCGACAATTGAAAGAAAGGTTCGAGGCAGGAGATCCTAAAGTGGGTTTGTTGGGAGAGTCGTCAGGAAAGTTTGATTACTATGTACTCTACCCCGACCCCATCCCTGATGAGCCTATAATCCCCACGGGTTGGGATGAGTTACCAGAGGAAGTCCAAATGGAAGAGATCGACACAATCACATGGGATGACCTCATGGGTGACGTAGGTGAGATTGATGATATGTGGATGAGCGATGACGAAGTGGAGCACATAACTAGAAGGGGTCGCCATTTCAAGCCTCCGCACTTAGAATCTGACAACCCATTGGGGGACTTGGAAGGTAATTGCCACCTCGACCTGCAAGAAGAGGAGGATGAAGTGCTTAGGCAATTGAGAAAGACTAATGCCAACATCACCATATGGGGTTTGCTCATGGCCTCTTACAAGCACCGTCAGACTATCTTGAAGTTGCTCAACCAGATACAGGTTCCTGTTGACATATCTCCAGAAAATTTGGTGAACTTGGTGAATCCAACCTCGAAGAACTCAACCATTGTGTTCTCAGAGGCAGACCTACCTAAAAGTGGACCTAGCCATTCACAAGCCATGTATATCACTGTTGACACCATGGGAAAGAGGGTTCCGACAGTCCTGATCGACAATGGTTCCGCTCTTAATGTGTGCCCTCTCAGAACTGCCACCGTTTTGGGGTTGGATCCAACAGACTTCGTGCCATCTGGGCAAACAGTGAGAGCCTATGATAACACCCGTAGAGAGGTGATTGGAGTGGTCACTTTGTCACTGATTATCGGGCCTATAGAATTCAGAGTGGAGTTCCAAGTGCTGGATGTCCCGTCGTGCTTCAATCTCTTGTTGGGGAGACCTTGGATTCATCCTGCAGGGGCTATCCCTTCTTCATTGCACCAAAAAGTCAAGTTCCCTTATGAAGGGGCCATCGTCACACTCCAAAGTGATTATGACTTGAAGTCGTCGGGGGTACCCATTTGCGAGATCAAGCCCGAGCCCGTTGGAGCACCATTGTCTGGGTTCGAGTATGTTCAATGCATAGAGAAAGAGCCGGAACAGAGAGAGTTGATACCTCTCGACGTTTGCCCTCATGGCAACCTATATGTGGGGAACATAATGAAGAAAATGAGTTTCTTCCCAGGCATGGGACTAGGACGCCGTCAGCAAGGCATACCGGCATCCGTCCAGAGCCGCATTGTCACATACACCTTCAGATTGGGGTATGAGCCTTCCAAAAAGGACCGTATGGAGATGTTGCGGAGAAGCAGAGAAAGGGTCAAAGCAAAAGCAGAAGGAAGAGTGCCAGATATCCGAATCTCGCCATACCGACCTACTTTGAATGGTTACTTTGTTAAGGAAGGAGAGGACTTTCTATTCTGTGGATTTCCCGAACCATCCATTGACAAAGCAACCAAGGCGAGAGTTCCGGGGTTTGAAATATTCTTCACTGAGTGGTATCCCATCACTGCAATAATGGTTGATGATGAAGCAATCAAGGATGACTATTGGGAAGAGAAGAGTAAGGACTGGGCAGAACAGATGGATTCGGAAGCCATGGTTACAATGTTTCAAGATATGGTTCTTGCTGTAGAGGAATCGGATCTTGAGTATTCTTCAATTCACCATGCAACCGTGCCGTTCCTTAATTGGTATCTTGAAGAGGGTACCATTGCAGAAGTTCTTGAGGGCGAGGATCTCGACTTACCTGATAGTAGTTTGTAAGTTCCTTAGTAGCTTGTCTTAGCTTTCCTTTCAAATAATGTGTGTCGGCCTAACCCACCTTATGGAGTTAGGAGTCGTTCCCTAGTTGTGGCACATGTGTTTTCTTTTCTTTGTTTTGTTTTGTTAGTTCAGTCAATAAAGTGTGTTTTTTTTCATTATTTGCAGTGTTTCCTTTCTCTCTTCTATGGATATCTATGGCATGGATATAGATCCTAGGAATGACGTCCCCCCGGAGCTCGTCGAGCAAAGGAAAAGGGGTGTTACCGAACCTAACATGGATGAATTGGAATCAATCAATCTAGGGACAGATGAATTGCCAAGGATAATTAAAATTGGGATAACTCTCTCACCTGCTAAAAAAGAAAAATTGATAATACTTCTAAAAGCCAATGTAGAGGCCTTCGCATGGTCTTATGAGGATATGCCTGGTATTGATCCAGATATAGTGCAACATTACATCCCCACTAATCCCACTAAAAAGCCTATAAAGCAAAAATTAAGAAGATTAAAACCAAAATGGGCTTTGAAAGTAAAAGAAGAGGTAACTAAACAATTAGATGCCGGGTTTCTCCAAGTTGTGGAGTACCCTGAGTGGCTGTCTAACATAGTGCTTGTGCCTAAAAAAGATGGAAAAGTGCGAATGTGTGTTGACTTCCACGACCTTAATGCTGCGAGCCCAAAGGATGATTTCCCTCTACCGCATATCGATGTGTTGGTGGACAGTACAGCAGGCCATGCTCTTCTCTCCTTCATGGATGGGTTCTCCGGTTACAACCAGATAAAGATGGCGCCTCGAGACATGGAAAAGACGGCTTTTATCACGCAGTGGGGCACGTATTGCTACAAGGTAATGCCTTTTGGCTTGAGAAATGTCGGGGCCACTTACCAAAGAGCTGCTACGACCCTATTGCATGATATGATTCATAAAGAAGTAGAGGTGTATGTGGACGACATGATAGTCAAATCTGTAGACCGGGAGGACATTTCGCGGCATTGGAGAAGTTCCTAGAAAGGGCAAAGAAGTACAACCTCCGACTGAATCCTCAGAAGTGCGCCTTCGGAGTCACCGCAGGGAAGCTGTTGGGTTTCATGATCACTCAGAGGGGAATCGAAGTTGATCCAGGGAAGATAAAAGCTATCACGGAGATGGAGCCACTAAGAACGGAAAAGCAAATCCGGGGTTTTCTGGGGAGAGTTCAATACATAAGTCGTTTTATCGCCAATCTGACCATGGTATGCGAGCCAATTTTCAAGCTACTTAAGAAGGGCGCTTCCAAGGAATGGAATGAGGATTGTTAAGAAGCCTTTGAGACCATTAAAAGGTATCTGAGTAACCCCCCAATCTTGGTTCCTCCGCGGTAAGGTGAACCATTACTGTTATATTTAACGGTTACTGAAACCGCGATGGGAGCCATGTTAGCTCAATACCTTGAAGGGTCGAAAAAGGAAAATGCCATCTACTACTTGAGCAAGAAAATGACAGATTATGAAGTAAAGTACAATGCGCTAGAAAAGGCTTGCGTAGCATTGGTATGGGCTACCCAGAAACTCCGTCATTACATGATGTCTTTCGAAGTCCTGTTGATAAGTCGATTGGATCCTTTGAAGTATTTGCTAGAAAAACCAGTCCTATCATACAGGACCGCTCGTTGGTCGCTTCTTCTCAATGAGTTCGACATAAAGTACCTGGCGCAAAAGTCCGTCAAAGGAAGTGTCATTGCAAACCATTTGGCAAGCTACCCTGTGTTATCATCAACCCAATTCAATGATGAGTTCCCCGACGAAGATATCTTGGAAATCAAGAAGAAGGTTTGGAAAGTCTACTTCGACGGAGCTACAAACAGAAGAGGTTATGGCATAGGAGTGCTACTAGTCTCGCCCAAGGAAGCCTTCACGCCTTTAGCAGTCAAATTGGGGTTCGAAGCCACCAACAACATAGCAGAGTATGAGGCCTGCATCCTAGCATTGGAAGCTGCGTTAGAATTGGGGATAAAAGAACTAGAGGTGTTCGAAGATTCAGCATTGATCATCTGTCAGATAAAAGGGGAGTGGAAGACTCGCGATGAGAAGCTGTTGCCCTATCATGCCTATTTAGAAGCACTGACCAAAGAGTTCGCGGAGATCGAGTTCAATTACTTGTCGAGAAACAAGAATCAGTTCGTTGATGCCTTAGCGACCCTAGCTTCAATGGTGGAAATACCAGAAGGAGGAAGCGTGAAACCGCTCGTGATCGAATGCAGAGAGAAACCTGTTTATTGTTGTTCCATCCGAGAAGGAGAGGTAACAGATAACCACCCTTGGTTTTATGACATAAAAAGGCTCATCGAGGAAAGAGAATATCCGGAGGAAGCATCTCGCGTGGATAGGCGAACACTGAGAAGATTGGCAAGCCATTATATGGTATGCGGAGGAAAACTGTATCGGAGATCTTACAACGGAATCCACTTGCTGTGTGTCACGGAGGAAGAAGCCAGAAAACTCATCGAAGAAATCCATGAAGGAGTGGGAGCTCCGCATATGAATGGATACATGTTGGCTAAGAAGATCATGAGACTAGGGTATTACTGGTCTACAATGGAAAGGGATTGTTATGCCCACGTCAAGAAGTGCCACAAGTGTCAGCTCTTCGCCAACGGACAACACTTGCCCTCCATGCCCTTAACAAGCATGTCAACTCCATAGCCGTTTGCAGTATGGGGAATAGATATCATCGGACAGATTAAGCCGAAGGCATCCAATGGTCATGAATACATTTTGGTAGCCATCGATTACTTTACCAAGTGGGTGGAAGCAGCTTCTTTCAAAGTTTTGAATGCTAAAAAGGTGGCGCAGTTCATACAGCTCAACATTATCTACCGATATGGGGTACCGCGTGAGGTCATTTCAGATAACGGTCAGCATTTCCAGAAGGAGACCAAAGAACTCTTGCAGAAGTACAAGATCGTTCATCACTTGTCATCCCCGTATCGTCCACAGACAAACGGCGCAGTGGAAGCCGCCAACAAGAACATCAAGAAGATATTACAGAAAATGGCTGACACGTACATTGATTGGCATGAGAAACTACCATTGGCATTGTGGGGGTACAGAACGTCAGTCAGATCGTCAACAGGGGCTACGCCGTATGCTCTAGTGTATGGGATGGAGGCTGTTTTGCCATTGGAATTGGAAGTTCCTTCATTAAGGGTTGCAGTGGAAAGTCAGCTAGCAAAGGTGGACTGGATCAAAAGTCGTTATGATGAATTGGCATTGCTAGATGAAAGGCGATTGAGGGCTCTCTACCATGTGCAAGGGTACCAGAGAAGAGTCGCAAGGGCGTTCAACAAATATGTCAAAGACAGAGGCTTGAAGAAAGGGGATTTAGTGTTGAAAGAGATCCGAGCTCCAATTTTCGATCCACGAGGAAAGTTCAAACCAAGTTGGGGAGGACCGTACGTCATCAAAGAGATATTGCCAGCAGGGGCTGTTCGACTTATGGATTTGGATGGGATCGAGTTCGCTCGTCCTACTAATTTGGATCAATTAAAGAAGTATTATGTATAAAGCCTGCTAGGTTAAAAACCTGTAAAGGTGGCCTAGGCAAAAGTTAAGGCATTTGAACTACGAGGACCTGATTCCCCAAAAGGAAAAAAAAAGAAAAAAAAAAGAAAGAAAAAAGAAAGAAAGGAAAAAAGAAAAAAAAGAAAGAAAAGAAAAAAAAGAAAAAAAAGAAAACGGGGATACGTAGGCAGCCCATAAAGTTACATTGGGTGCAGTCCAATCAACACAATCAAAAAAATCTCGAAAGTAGATTATTATTGGCAATTCATTTGAAACTAATTGTTTGACATAACAATTTATTGATGTTAAGTAAAAGAACTATCGACATGCCATAGATATTCTATTCTTTGAGTCTTTAAGTCCTCTCGAGTTTCTTCAGAGTCATTTTGTTTGTCTTCTGTCTCTCTCTATCAAGTCTTCTTTTCTTTCGCGAGTCATGGCCGCGGGATGCCTCCACTGCTTCAAGAATGTCTTCTCTGCAAAGTCCAAATCTCGTGTCCTTAATAAGGTCATAAATTCTTTCTCGACGAGAAGTCTCCCTTTCGCCCAAATCATCCTTCAACCATTGCTTGTATTCTTTACTCATCTCGAAAGGTCCTTCAATGTTCGCAATCCGAGTCAATTTCAGGTCTGTAGGCCAGCGAGTCCTCGCCCACTTGATTATGGTAGGACCGACAGGTTCCACAAAGCAACAAGGTCCTGTTAAGGACGGTATGGTTTGCATGGCGCCCATCTGGCGAAGAATTCTCAAAGCCCAATAGAAGGAAGTCAACCTCAGTCCTATGAGTTTGACAAAAGCACACCCCGAGGTTCGAAAAAGTACCTGCTCTTTACACCCCCATGTAAAGACGTACCATTTGATGTTCCGCCATGACAGCGTGTGGAAATAACCCAACCAATCTCTTAAAGAGAACGGCCCAGGGAGTTTAACTCGGCGCAGACAGAAGTGCTGGGGCTTGTATGGAGTGATAGTGGTGGGAGATAGAAAATTCAAGTGCTCGAGTAGCCACATTTGCAGTAGAAAGGGGCTACCTTCTAAAGGCGCTTTGGGGTTGCCATGAACTTTGTCTAAACCATTCAAGGTTTCAGCTAATACCAAGGGAATGATGTTATGTCGCTTAAGAAGAGGGGCAACCAGCTCACATATTTGAACAGGGGCTCGAAGAGTGCCGGTGGATATGAGAAAGCGACCAATTAAACAGAAAGCGAGTGCACGCTGAATTTGAGGGGTGAAAGTCAGAGTACCTTCGCTATCATGAGCCAAGAATGAGGTTGCTAACTTCATTAAGTCCACCATATGGTCCTTGACAAAGATCGTTGCGTCCCTTTGAGGAATGCCAAGAAAATCCGAGAAGGAAGCAAGGTAATCAGAGCGAGGTGTAGGAAGAATGAATGGCCCTGCGGGCGAAACTCCAAATAAAGCACAGAATTCCTCCATGGTTGGGCATAATTCTTCATAATTAAATCGAAAGACATGGATTTGAGGATCCCAGAAGTATGTAGCAGTAGTGAGAAGGGTCGTCTCGAGCTTCATGTGCCTTATGGAGAGCAATGGTTCCAAGCCGAAGCGCTTAAACTCAGTTTTGTCTTTGGCAGCCATGACTACCAAAAACCCTCTTAAGAACCCATCCAAGGCTTCCATAATTATTGTCAATGAAAATAGGTGAGTTAGAAGACTCCCCTCATGTGTTTTTATAGGAAAAGGGTCATAAATTCGAGTCCTAAAGGGAGTAGAACCGTCAAAATCGCAAAATTCCTGAAAAATTGCGAAAAAGCGAGTCGACCTCGGGTAACCGTCCGGGGCTGGACGGTCAGCCGTCTAGGCCCAGACGGCTAACCGTCCGGGGCCAGATGGTCACCTGAGGCCCCCGCCTTGTTTTGCCTTGTTTCGCCCGGTTTTGCCTATTTTCGCGTTCGGATGGCCTTTTTAGGCCATTTTCACTCCTATGAACTCACATTGACTCAAATTTTCATGAGAAAGGCACCATAACATCATCATGATAGATTCAAACAAGCACAACAAGTATCCATAATAAGGGATAAAAAAGTTTGGTTTTAGGTGGCAAGTACAAAACACAAGCATGAAATGAAAAAGATAGCCATTGTCTCATTGTTTCTACAAGCCCAACAAGAAAGTAAATGAACTCAGCGGTTCCCAGAGCTTCTTTTGCGGCTCGGCCCAGCTCCATCACGACCCCCACGAGGTGCTCTAGGAGGGCGCATTGCTGGTGGTGGCTGCATATACAAAATCCATTGCAAAGAGGCTAAGTATGAGAATAGAGTTGGTTGAAAACCACATATGAGAACTTTGAATAGGTGGAACACTTACCATGACATCCAAACGAGCTTCCGCCATGGATTTGGCTAAGCTCATCCTCACAAGGTCACGCCTCAAACCCTCACTAAGGTCGATGAACTCTTGGGCATATGCCGCAGGCACCTAGGATAATCAATAAGGGTAAAATTGAAGGTAATATTCAAAGAAAGAAAGAAATACCCACAAAGAGAACTCACCTGTTCTCAATTTGGGTCGATCCTGGGGGATTCATCAAATGCAAGATGAGTGATGGCGGTCTTGACAAAGTCTGACCCACTGCACAAATCAATGAACCAATTCGGCTGAGGCAAGGGTAGTGACCTATCCCCCTCCATCTCATCTTCCTCAAAGCCAGGAACCACTCCTGAGCCCACTGTTGAGCTATGACCTCGTGCTCGTCGACCCTGCAAGTGTTCACCTATTAAATAGAGTCTCTACCAAAAGAAAAGGCTAGGAGAATGTTAAAGACTTACCCCCTGAGGAGGAAGGCCTGTCACCCTAGGCCTCATCAGATATTGGAGACAGAAAGTGTCATATGCAATGTCAGGAGAAGTGAACTCCTCCGCATCCCAGCCTCTCAAGGCATCCCACAACTCCTCCCCCTCCATTAAGTTAGCATGCCTCATGTTAAGTGGTAGAGGCATTGGAGCCATGGCGGCATTCACATCACCCATGACTTGGTGTAAGACACGCTCCCCTAGGTACCAATACCTACCCATGGGGCCTTCCAAGAGCACCCTCTTGCCCGTCAGCATCAAGCTAGGAATGCATCGTTTGGGTAGCATTGGTACCCATATCTTCCATGGATTCCACTCAATCTGTTCAAAAATCCAAAATGAGAAATTAGGAGTAAAAAGAAAAGGAAAAGAATGGGGAAAGAATTTCACCATATCAGCAGTGAGGCTTGCTAGGTGAGCTCTAGCAAAGGCGTAATCATGACGATTCGCCGCCCGAATGGATACATAACTAGGGGAGTAATTCTTGAGGGTAGGCCATTCAATGGTTTCCTCAGCAAGGGATGGGCGACATAGGTTGAGGTACTCATAGCACCAAACCTGTCAAAAATCGAGAAAAGAGTCAAAAAGAAAGATAATATAAGGAAAAAATAAAAAGGAATGAAAGGGAAGTAGCATTACCTCCCAAACAAAGGGCATCCCGCCGAAGTCCTTAGTCACACCACGTGACATGTCACACATGGTGCGATACATGGTAGCTAGAGCAGCCCCTCCCCAGTTGAACTTCCTGATCTTGTCAACATCCTCCATGCTTGCAAGAAGACCCAAAGGGGCTAGGTCGCCCGTCCCGGCGAAGAATGTGCATGAGATCATGTACAAAAGGAATGCCCTTGTAATACAATCGGGGCTTGCACCCTCGCTCTCCCTTTGCTTAGCAAACTTGTTGAAAAGCCAAATGCGTCGCACTGCTTTCTTGATGACCTCGATTTCCATCCCAAGGTAAGCTAGGAGATAATCCTCATCCGTGTGAGCCTCCTCATAGAATTCCAAGCTTTTACCTTTAATGCTTAAGCCCGTTATCATGGTGAAGTCCTTGGGGGTTAGTGTCATCTCCCCAAAGCCAAAATGGAATGTATTGGTGGTGTCCCACCATAGCTCAGACAAGGCTAGCAAAGCTTGCCTATCACATTGGTCATTCCATAGAGAATCTAGGAATGGGCCAAAACCGGCCTTCTCGATATAACCTTTGGTGATGGGTTGGAAGTTTTCCATGTTCCGCCATCATTCAATGAGTCCTTTGACAGAGGACTGAGTGCGCATGTCCTGAAAGTTGGGCTATAGCCATTGAAAATACCTTGAGAGTTAGTTGAAAGAACATGGAAATAATAAGCTTACACTAGTAATTGGTTTCAAATCGTTTTCCAAAAGATGTCAAAAGTTTGTTTTTAATCATGAAATGAATTGCTAATGGATGTTTATGAGTTTACTTGTTCATGTGCCTTAATTTGGCAAGGATTGAACACCTTTTCACACACTTGGGCATTTTATCGAACACATGGTGGGTGACACCCCCCAAGCCTTGAAACAAAAGAATTTTATATGATCAATCCTTGCTAAATCATAGCATATTACTCACTTGAATGTTTACTTGTTGATATACATTGATTTGGTGAAGATTGAACATCTTTATTTCACTTGGGAATTTTATCGAACACTTGGCGGGTGCCATTTTTCAAGCTTTCAAATGAAAAGAATTTGTGTGTTCAATCCTTGCCAAATCAAGGGATATCACTCAACAACCTAAGGGGTATTCAAAAGAAGTAGAAGGGAATGCAATTTCATCAAAAGAATCGAAAGATTCAAAAGAAAAGTGTTAAGTTGGGTAAACTTACTTCTTGTTGGGAATGGATGAATGAGAGATGCTTCTCGGGTTCAAGCAACACCCTAGCTTGTGGAGCATCATAGAGTGGTGCCTTGTATGTGCTTTTGACCCCATAGAATGGATACTTGGTGCTTGAGTCCTTGCTTGATGACATCCTTAATGATGGAGTTGGGTTTGTGAAAAATGGGTTTGATTTGGTTTGATTTCACAAGATGATGTGAATTGGTTGTTTTGATTGCTAAATGTGCTTGATTTGTTGTTGTTTGATATGCATTTGATGTTTGGATTGAATGTTTTTGAAGTAGGAATGAGAGAATGAGAGAAGGAGAAGATAGGATGTGAGTTTAGAGAGAGAAACTCTCCAATTTTCGGGTTTGAAGAATGTGAGAATGAGTGGGCCAACATGGGTTTAAAAACCCAGATTGTTTTTGATGGTGGGCTCGGGTAACCGTCCCACCCTGGACGGTCAGTCGTCTTGCCCTGGACGGTTGACCATCTGAGGGCAGATGGTCACCCTAGCCCGCTTTGCCCGTTTACCCCGTTTCGCGCGCTTGCGACCTCTAAACTTCTCCAAATCGACTCCTTGTGCAATCCTTGAGTTATGGGATGAATGTAGCCCTCAAGTTTATCAAGTTTCAATGAAATTTTTGAACCTTGGGTGATTGTATTCGCCCGCATAACGAGGAGTTGCAATGGCCATGATAAATGGCTTTCTCATGAAATGAGCTTGGTGTTGAATTGATTGACTTGCAAGTCTTGGAATTCAATTCTCTAGGAGATGATAGTGATATCATATCATGTGATAAAGATAATTTCACATGAAATGACTTGCTAATCATGTGATAAAGATAACTTCACATGAAATGACGATTCATAAGCTATGCTAGTTACGAAGTAACTTGCTACCTTTGTGAAGAGGGCATGAAATGCACTTTGTTTTTCAATCAATTGACTTTCAAAATCAATGTTGTATCATGTGATAAAGATAATTTCACATGAAATGACGTGAAATAAGCTTGATTTCCAATCAATTAACTCTCAATTCAATGTCATTTCATGTGATAAAGATAATTTCACATGAAATGATAAGTAATGAACTTGATTTTGAGTTGAATGACTCTCAATACATTATCATTTCATGTGATAAAGACAATTTCATATGAAATGCACTTGATTTGGAGTTGAATGACTCCCAATACATTGTCATTCCATGTGATAAGGATAGTTTCACATGAAATGATAAGAAATGAGCTTGATTTTGAATCAATTGACTTGCAATTGGGTCTCATATCATGTGATAAACATAATTTCCCATGAAATGACGATCCATGAGTTATGCAATAACTCCCCATCTTTGTTACTTCCACAGAAAGTGGCACAATTTCCCATGAACTGACGATCCATGAGTTATGCAATAACTCCCCATCTTTGTTACTTCCACAGAAAGTGGCACAATTTCCCATGAAATGACGATCCATGAGTTATGCAATAACTCCCCGTCTCTGTTACTTCCACAGAAAGTGGCACAATTTCCCATGAAATGACGATTCATGAGTTATGCAATAACTCCCCGTCTCTGTTACTTCCACAGAAAGTGGCATGAAATGACGATCCATGAGTTATGCAATAACTCCCCGTCTCTGTTACTTCCACAGAAAGTGGCACGATTTCACATGAAATGACAATCCATGAGTTATGCAATAACTCCCTGTCTCTGTTACTTCCACAGAAAGTGGCATGAAATGACGATCCATGAGTTATGCAATAACTCCCCGTCTTTGTTACTCCCACAGAAAGTGGCACAATTTCACATGAAATGATACATGAGTCATGCAATAACTCCATATCTTTGTTGTTTCCACTAAAAGTGGCATGAAATCATAATTCGATGAGTCATGAGTTATGAAATAACTCACCTCATTTGTTATCCCCAGTGAGACTGGCATGAAATGCCTTGGTTTTGAATTGATGGACATTCAATTCACCAATAATTCACATAAAATGATGATTTATGAGTTATGAAATAACTCATTTTGAGAATGCCAATGAGATTGGTAGGGTACCTTGTGATGCACTAGTGCAACTAGCTTTGCATCATGAGAAGACCATGTGGATATCACTAATGCAATTAGTGCATGGTAAAGGCATTTGCATGAGCGCACCAACGAATGTTGGCTTGCATAGAAATGCATTCGAATCTTTGCTTCGATGAAATTGTCGCATGCTTGGATATGACGAAGTCTATCCTTATGGTTCCATTTGAGTTTGTTGGTATTAATGAGATTAATCCATCAAACAAAAATGGGTTGTTCTTTGATCATTGGCTCGCAAGTGAAACTTGTTCACTAATGAGGGGCTTCTGTCACACCCAATTTTTGTCACCTTAGCTAGGACATATCATTTCATGTAGGATTTTGAGTCCTTTTTGAGTCTAGTCTTTTGCATTGAGTTTCTATGGCATTGAATATCATGTGTATGAATTTTGAAGTGATTTGGAGTTCATTTCAATGGTCAATAAGAACTTTTGCGACTTTAAGGGCATAATCGTCTTTTAAGCCGTATATTTTCCATTTGACCTTGGAATGAATCTCGAGTCATTCCATCAAGTTCATATGGTTATATAGAGTCCATATATAGGTTCAATTTCATGAATTAATGGTTTAAGATCAATTCGGCTCGTAATGGTTCAGGTTGGCTAAAAGACCCTTTCTTGGTTTGCTCAAATTGGCTCATAAGACCCAATCAATTTTCTCTCATTTAACTTCAATTGGGCTTTATTTATGTCCTAAATATGTTTAGAAAGATCGAATTTCGATTGGGAAAGCATTTGGTTCGACCTTGTGTACAAACCCAGCTTAGCGACGGTGAAGCACCATGGTTAACCACCTTTGTAAAACCTAACCATGCACCCATGGTTGAGGATTTTTGTCCTAAAATGCCTAAAAATGTGTTCCCCTTTGAAACACGGTCGTTTTGGCTTTTATTTTGTCAAAATCGGACTTAATTTGAAGATTTTAGGACTTCTACAGCAAGTGGGAGTCAAAAGCGGAGCCAAAATAGGAGGGCCTCGGGTAACCGTCCGGGGCTGGACGGTCAGCCGTCCAAGCCCAGACGGCTAACCGTCCAGGCCTAGTTGGTTACCTGAGAGAGTCCGTCCTCAACTCGAACTCTGATTCTTTTTTCCCTCTTTTGACGGTTTCCTCCGCCAAAACAACTTGTCTGAGCTTAGGAGTGTGTAGGTTTGAGTTGTTTGAGCACCAAGAGAGTCTCTAATAGCCCTAGGATCATTATTTAATGAATTAATCCTAGCCATTGGTTTAGGGGGTCAGTTCTCTATATAAAGGACATGATATTCAGCACATAGGGGGAGGTTAATTGCACTTTACACTTAGAGAGAGAGGGAGCTACGAGTTTGGAGAGCTAGAGGGACTTCAAGAGGAGGCTCTTCAACCCCAAGCAAGCAAGGAAACAAGAGGATTGAAGACAAGGAAGAGTCTACAAGAGGTAAGCCTATCCCTTCAATGCTGAATATGAATTTCTGCTTCTCCTTCTTCTCTTTCTTCTTCTCCTTCTAGGATAGTTGTGGTGCATGCAATTGTTCTTCTTATGGATGGAATTCAATGTTTATGTGATGTTATATGAATGATTTTAGGATAGTTTATGGCTTTATATGCTTGATAATCCCTGGTTTACTAAGGATTGGAAAGTATTACTCTTTCTATCTTCTTAAATCATGCATAGTTCACATGTTTAGGTTGCTGTGATTATTATCATGAATTGATGCTCCTGTTAGTTAATATATATGATATGAATGATATTCATGATAATTTGAGCATGTCTTAGAATCATTTAGTAGGTTTTTATGCATAGTTGTGAGATTAGGGTTTCGATAATCCTGAAATCGCATAGGTCTTATACAGCATACTTAGCTTAGTTTTGTGAGTTGTTGCTCATCATAATCATTCTATATATGCTGCATATAGTTGAATCATGCTAGGTTTGCATTCATATAGTATGTTTTATAGGTTTTTTGGAGATATTGTCCTTTTCTAAAGATAATTATCCTTTTCGTTGAGTGAGGTTTTGCATGAGAGTCTTCTGTGATGTGTTTAAGCATGAAATCTTTTCTGTTGTGTTCTAGGGTATATATTTTACGTAGGATATGCTGATTGCACCTCCCCATAACGACTTTCTTACGTGAAATTATCTTAGGATAGTTTCGCTTAAGAAAGCTCGCCGTAGGAAGGTCTATTTTCATATTTTACATGAAATATCATCTTTTTTATTAGAATATGCTTTGTTATCATGTTTATTGATATTATTGGAGTCTCTTATGCTTGTTAGTGTGTCTTTGATAGGTTTTTATGCGTGTTAGTCGAGTCATTGCATGTAGGATTGAGTTAGAGTCCTTAGTTATTCATTATTCTTGTTGTTTGCATGATTAATGGATGATTTTAGGCCTTGTCAAGGTTCTGTCCAGATTAGTATATTGCTTTCTTTGCATGATTTTGTGCACTTGTAAGGGTACAAACAGGTACAATGCTTATCCTATTGCAAATAGGGCTGCTATGGTCTGAAATGGCTAATGCTAGGAGCTTGTGCACTCAGGTAAGTAGGGTTTGAAGGTGCCCCAATTCACCTTTCTTTTTCTATCTTTTCTCTTCTCCCTCCTAGGGTTAATTCTTAATTCAAGCTTATGGTAATTATCAAAGGTTTCCTTCAATAATAAATTCTGGTTTTTATCAAAGTTTTCCTCTTGTGGAAGTTTTCAATTTTGGATTATTCGATGTATTTTCAAATGAGGAAACCTAGGGTTTTTACCATAGGTTTGCATTAGGATTTAACCCTATTCTTTTCGAACTACGTGGACTTTGATCCATGTATTTCGCTGCATGGTACGTAGGCGCTCTTCGTGAGGCTCAAGTCCGTTCTAGGATCCAAGTATCCTAGGCTTTTCTTTTCTTTTCTTCTTTTCTCTGTTTTGTTTTATTTGAGTGATTATGCATGGATGATTGGATGAAATATATGATATGCATGCTGTCTTGTGATGATATATGATGATATTTGAGTGGAAAAGATATTAAGTTAGCCCAATTAAATTAAGAGACCAACTCGGGCGATGTGGGTGCCTATGGGCTTTTGTCTAGAAGCTTCCCACGTCGTAACTTAGCCCCCGGATCCAATTTTCTGGTTTCAAAGACTTTGCTTTTCCTTTAATGGAGTCATGTGGTTTTGAAAATAAAACATTTTTGTGGTTTTCCTCTTTCCCTAAAAAATGAGGTGGCGACTCCCTTTTTGTTTGTTGTCTTTAAACCCCTTTATATTTTTGCCAAACCCTTGTGGGCTCCGCGCTTTTTCGTGGGTTCATACCATGTCGTCTGCCAAATCCTCTTCTTCTCTGTCGCTATCTATTGCTGAATCCTCAACCATGGCTGCCGTGATCGGATACCACTCGGTCTCAAAGAAGATCTCAAACCCTGGGACTCTTGCTCTGATGGACTCCACATAAGTAGGCTCTAGAAAACCACAATACGAGAAATCTTCTCCTTCTTTCATAAAGCACCCATTCAAGGTTGGCTTGTAAGGCTTAAACGGGTGAAATACAATGTGCCCGCGAGCTTTAGCAATTTCTTTCTCTTTTCTCAGCTGCGCCTATTCCTTGTAATCTGCTTGTGTTGGCTTATATCCCAAGCCAAAGGTATGCAAGGCCGATTGGTGCTTAATTGGCTCTGAAATTCCTCGGTGCCTTGGTCCCATTCCCATGCCAGGAAAGAAACCCATGATCTTCATGATTTCAGCAACACGCAAGTTCCCATGTGGTGAAAAGTCTAGTGGGATAAGTTCTCTACCTGCGGGTGCTGAGTTGATAACTTGCACATATTCAAACCCTAACAACGGCATATCTGAAGGATCGTGCTTAATCTCACAAATGGGGATTCTTGACATTTGACTGGCAGCGAGTTCATAGTCCCCTTGTAGGGTCACAATAGATCCTTTGTAGGGGAACTTAACTTTTTGGTGCAAAGAAGATGGGATGGCCCCATTTGGATGGATCTATGGTCGGCCTAGCAAGAGATTGAAACAGGCAGGAACATCAAGAACTTGGAATTCAACTTCAAACTTTGCTGGTCCTATGATTAACGGTAAGGTTACCATACCAATCACCTCCCTTCTTGTGTTGTCATATGCTCTCACTGATTGCCCAGATGGCACAAAATCTGTAGGTCCCAACCCAAGAGATGTAGCAGTACGAAGTGGACACACATTCAAAGCAGAACCATTGTCAATAAGGACGGTGGGAACCCGTTTCCCTAGGGTATCAACAGTTATGTTCAAGGCTTGCACATGATCTCTTCTCCCTTTTGGCAAATCAGCTTCCGTAAAGACTATGGTGGCTGCTTTCTCAACAGGGGTTATAAGACTCACTAACCCCTCCGGCGAAGTATCGATGGGTACTTGGACATGGTTCAAGAGCTTAAGTATAGTCTGACGGTGCTTGAGAGAAGCCATAAGCAATCCCCATATGGTAATGTTGGCTTGAGTCTTTTTCAGTTGCTTTAAGACTTCATCCTCTTCATCGTAGATTTCAGGTCTTTGCCCCTTCTCTAGTGCTTCCACCGGATTTTCATTCTCAAGATAGGATGGTTTAAAGTGACGACTGCCCCTAGTCAAGTGATCAACTTCTTCAGAGTCTGCCCATAGATCATTTATTTCATCGCTACCAGATTCCCCCATGATGTCTCCCCATTCAAGCATATCTACCTCTTGCATTAGAGACTCTTCTGTCGACTGCTCTTCTTTCAAGGATTTTCCCTATCTGGTTACACAGACTGGGGACTTCTCTGTCGGTTGCTTATCTTCTCATGGATTTCCCCATCCGGTTGCACGAACAGGAATGGTTATTTGGAGGCGGTGCAGTATAGAGAACATAAAAGTCAAACTTCCCAGATGGTTCCCCCAATAAACCCACTTCAGGGTCTCCGGCATCATATCTCTCTTTCAACTGTTGCTGAAATGACTTTCGAGGCTTACTCTATTTCTTCGGTATTTCCTTCCCAACACCCTTTTCTTTCCCCATAGGCTTCTCGTCAGGATTTCCCCATTCTAGCATATCGATCTCTTGCATGTTTTCTAAATGTAGGGTGGGCAACAATGTAAGCACTTCGCATGAACTTGGCTGTGGAACTATCAGAACTCCCTCAGTAGTCAAATCTTGGACCACTTTCTTTAGCAGGGTGCAATCCTCGGTATCATGGCCAGATTTTCTATGGTAAAGACAAAAGGATGGGTCAGGGATAAGTGAAGGCTTGGGTGGAAGGGGAGTGATAAGGCCTCTTTTCTTGCAATGGTGAAATACATTGGTGAGACTTATAGGCAACGTGGTATAATGGCGAATGGGTCGAGGTGAATCTTCTATTGCATTGACATTAGAAGTAGGGGATGGGTTATGGGATGGCAAAGGATTTTGAGTGACATTGGGACGGTTAAGAGGGGTAGGTTGGCCTATGATCTTCTTGTCAATGAGGTCTTGTATTTCATGTCTGAGACGGATACAACGGTCTGTTCTATGCCCTTTGGATTGATGGAAATGGCAGTACTCATTTTCGTTGTACCACCTAGGCAATAGATTTGGTGGAGGTATTGGGTCTAGAGGTTTGAGGATGCCCCTTACTTTCAATCTTTCATAAACTTTGTCCAGCGGTGCATACAAATCAGAGAATTGACGAGGAGTAGAATTGTTGCCAATGTTCCATGGCTGTTGTGGAGCGATTGCATTCACTTCAACGGGTGCCTTTCCATTGTTCCCTATCCGACGAAACCTTGAAGGTTCTTCAACTTTAAGGGTGCCATCAGTTATGTCATCTTCCACTTGTATCCCCGAACTAATCAGAGCTTTGAAAGTAGGGAAGTGATGAGCGAATAAGTGCTTGTGATATATAGGCAATAGGTTCTTGACTACCATTCGTATCTGTTCTCCTTCGCTAGGCCTATCGAACATTGTAGAAGCTTTCTTCCTCCACCTAGTGATGTAGGAAGAGAAAGATTCATTTGCCGCCTGTTTGGTAGTCTCCAAGTCTCTCCTTGTCACATCAACCTCCGTGTTATACTTGTAGTGATCGGTGAATTCCCTACACACGTCTTCCCATGTTCTAGTCTTCGACTCATCCAAACTTAGAAACCAATGCAGCGAAGAGGTGCTAAGTGATTCATGGAATAATTGAGCCATCAACTCCTCGGAAGCACCACGAGGTTGCATTGCTCAGACATACAATTTCAAGTGAGTCTTAGGGCAACCCATTCCATCAAACTTCTGTAACTCCAACATCTTGAATGAAGTCGGCAATCTCGCTTGAGGGAAGAGAGAAAGAGTGTGGATATCCACGAAATCATCAGCATGGTGAATGCCCTTCAAAGTTTTCTCCAAAGCCAACATCCTTGCAGCCATCATCTTTTGGTCATCGTTCATAGGAGGATTTTCAGTGTTGGGGATGAAAATGGATGATTGGGTGTAAATAGGGATGTTTTGCAGTGGAGGGGGAGGTGGTGGATTTTGAGGCGATGATTGAATATATGGAAGTGGTAGATTTTGGGCTTGGCCTCCAGCTTGGGCAGTTGGGTTGGATTGATTTTGGACAATGGGGACTTGAGTGTCGGGTATAGCCTGATCTGTAGGAATATTGTGGATAAGGACAGGGGTTCGGTTGTTAATCTCTTGTGCCATTCTTATTGCGGTTTCAGACTTCATTGACACCTCTTCTAATTTCCCAAGTATATCATTCAATAACCTCTCAATCCTCCGTGGATCCGCAGGAGTCCCAGAAACAGATGTCCCCTCAGGTGTAGCCGGATTATTCAATGCAAAAGTCTCATCCATGGTGAGGTCTTGTTTGGTACTTCCTCTAATCAAACGGCCTGAAGAGTCACGGGTCCAAGCTAGCACTCTATTACAACCAAATGACCCATATTTAGTTACAAAGTGACACAAAGCGCCTTTAGTCTCCACAATTGATTTAAACGGGCGGGTAATGGTCCAATAACATTCCTTTAGTTGGGCCTCTTATCCTTAAGAGCCCAATGGGCTTCAAGTAAAGAAGGTCATACTAAAGGGATGTAGGTCAATTGATATTAAAGTCATGTTACCCCTTAAAATTAACCACCCACATAGCATTCATTCATGTCTCCAACCGCATTCAAGAGCAAGAAACCGGATCACTGTATCGAGGGCTTTGTATCATCTTCTCAAAGAACCATGACGTGAATTGCATTGTCATTCATTCCATTCACATTCATTCCCACAACACACACATTCATGCCACACATACATTCATTCCATACACACATACATTCAAACACACATCCACTATGTACCTGCATTCATTCCACGAGCATGGGACTTTAAACTAGGCGAGTCCATGTGTCCTAGACAGTCCACTATATGCACTAAAAAGGGTAGGATAGTGTCCCCTACTTGCTTGAATCAACCATATACCTATCACGTGTGGCATGAGGGATGCCGCGTGAGTCAAGTGGTACGTGTTGATCCATTTAATATACCCAAGGGTAAAACCCAAGGATACGTGGCAAGAGGAGTTGATAGCTTCGCAAACATGACACCCGAGAACGAGGGGAACCGGGGTCAAGGCTAGGCCAATCAGAAAAGGCAAGGATACATCGACCTATCATTCAAATGCAATTGCGCACACAATGCAATAAAGTAAACACACATTCAAGCGTATGCAAGTGATTGATTTTAATTTAAGCAATTAAATTAGCCCATATAAATTCCTTGAGTCTAGTCCACTAATCCCCAGTGGAGTCGCCAGACTGTGAACCACGGGTTTCGATCCAGGGAGGAAGGAGAACCCTTCTTTTTTAAAAAAAACTTGTAGAGATTTAAATTAATAAAAATCTGGTTTTTAAAAGGTTCACAAAAACACAACAAACAAGGAGTCGCCACCTCATTTTTAGGAAAAGAGGAAAACCATAAAAATAGTTTTTTAAAGAAAACTTTTGAAAACAATCCACATGACTCCGATCAAGGAAAAGCAGGTCTAATCAAAATAAGAGAGGATTCAGAGACTAAGTTACGATGTGGGAAGGTTCTAGGAAACATCCTATAGGCACCCACATCGCCCCAAAAATGGGTCTCTGAATTTATATGGGCTATTTCAATCACTTCCTAATTAGTCACTATGCATATGCAAAGAATTATCCATAAACCATCCACATCCATCCATGAACATCCATAAAGCAGTAAACATCCATAAAGCATGTAAACATCCATGAACAGATAAGAGAGATATGGAAAGCAGGTAAAAGAGATAGAGAGAATAGGCAAACAAATCCATCCTATCCACTAGCAAATATGTGATGGATAAATGAATAAGCAAACAAATCCATCCTATCCACTAACAAGTATGTGATGGATAAATGTATAAGCATGGGTCCATCCTATCCACTAGCATATATGTGATGGATAAATGAATAAGCAAACAAATCCATCCTATCCACTAACAAGTATGTGATGGATAAATGTATAAGCATGGGTCCATCCTATCCACTAGCATATATGTGATGGACAAATGGGTAGAAAGAGAGAAGAAGAAAGAAAAGAAAACCTAGGATACTTAGTATCCTAGGGCGGACTTGAACATCAAATGAGCGCCTACGTACCTTACATGCAAAGATATAAGGATCAAAGTCCACGTAGTTCGATCGAGAAGGGGTTACTCCCTTTACAACGAACTATAAACCCTAAGTTTCCAACTTAAGAAAAGAAGAGTTTTGAAAGAAGAAGGATTTCCAAAAAAAAGAATTTGAGAAAAGATAGAATTCTAAAAGAGATAAAACTCTTATCCAAAAAGAAGTTTGAGAAAAATAGAATTCTAAAAGAGATAGAACTCTAATTACAAAAGGAGTTTGAGAAAAGTAGAATTCTAAAAGAAATAGAACTCTAGATAAAATAGAATTTTAAGAGAAGTAGAATTCTAAAAGAGATAGAACCCTAATTAAAACAGAATTTTAAGAGAGTTGGAAACATAGGACTTCTAATTAAAAGTAAAGACAATAACCCTAGGAGGGAGAAGAGAACAATTCACACAATACTCACCATGAACCACTTACCATATGCAAATTATCCCGAAACATCGAGAAAACATCAATTAACCACCCCATGTATTCTATAGGGCAATTATTAAGCTCAAATCCACCTATTCATGCTCAAATAATCATTAGGAGACCTAATTCAAATCTGGACAGAATACTAAATATGCATATAATGACCTAACACTCATGTAAATAACAAAAATCAAAAGAAAAACTCAATCCTATATGCTCCTATATGCTCAATTCATCCCGAAACATTGAGAAATCACCAATTAATCACCCTATGTATTCTATAAGGCAATTATTAAGCTCAAATCATTCGTATTCATACTCAAATCATCATTAGAAGACCTAAATCAAATCTGGACAGAATACTAAATATGCATATAATGACCCTAAGCTCATGCAAATAACAAAAGTCAAAAGAAAGACTCAATCCTATATGCTCCTATATGCTCTAAACACCCTAACATGCACAAAACTATCAAAAACATGTCAAAATAGGCATTACCATGATGAAAATATCATATGACAATCCTAAACATGAAAAGAAAACCAAACATGATGCCTTAGATAAGTGCTTTATGTAAGAATGTGAAATAACCATCCTTACGGCGAGCTTTCTCAAGTAAAACTATCCGGAGATAATTTTACGTAGAAATCACTCCGTATGAATGGTTTCTTCACATATCCTATGTAAAATATATACCTAAGAATGCAAAGAAACTCACAGCGCACTTAAACACACTCTAGAAAGCACTCATGCACAACCTCACCCTCTAAGGACGATAATTATCCTCGAAAAGGATAATCATCCATACACCTATGATGACGAGGCTTACACAGCAAGTGTCCTATACAAAAGATGCTTAAAATCATGCATATAATTGAACCATGAGAGAAAACGGCCTAAACACATCAATTGATTTTTTATGCAAAATGTACCTCTATCCTTAAGGGAGAAACTATCCTAACAGCAAACAATTCACAATCCTAATCCACTAACATGCATTCTCATCATATTTGAATCATATACATTCTAAAATATAGAGTATATATGATTCCTAAATCAATTCTAAGCCATAATTATGCAGAGAATGGAGTAGAAGAAGAAGGAATCATAAAAGGATGCAAGGGAGACTTACAACAAAGCAAGGGTCTTTGCTGCGTTCTTCCTTCTCTTTGGCTTGGTTCCCTTCTAGTTCTCCTTTGAAATTGCAGTAGAAAGCCTCCTCCAAGTGATATAGGTGTGTGCAAATTCGTGGTCCCTCTCTCTCTTATGAATATGAAGTGTCAAATAAGCCAAAAGTCCTTTATGCTGATGAATGAGCCTCTATTTATAACCAACCAACCATATGAACCAATGGTTGAGATTAATTCACCATAAAATCAATCTAGGACTGTAATTAAATCCCATGAATGTTAAACAACTCAAAACCACCTCCCAATAGGCTTAGAAGTCCTTTAGAAGGCAGAAAATCGGAGTAACAGAGTCCCATTCCGTCAAAACTTCAAAAGGAGAAAATTCAGGATGGGACTCTCGGGTGACCAGTTGGGGTGAACCGGTCCAACCGGTTGGGCCCAACCGGTCACCCGAGAAGAATCCAAAAATTTTGGAATTCTAGCTCGGTTTGGACTCCGAACTTCAAACAGACACAAATTCTTCGTTTTAACTCTGATTTGAGTGATTCAAAAGCCAAAATTTCAAGGATTCAATGTAGAATAAGCCTAGAATATTCTTGAACCAAGAATCCCTGACCACGGTCAGGTGGCTGGGTTTTCATGAGGCGATTACCTGAAAAAAGGTTAATTAAGCATAGGGTAATGTGGTGAACCAATCCCAAACCTATATGTGAACCCCGAAAATTGGGCCCACGAGGGATTGAAAAGAAAGTGGGTTTGAAAAAGAAAAAGGAAAGGAGTCGCCACCTTATTTTTTAAAGGAAACAAGGAAAACCCTAAAAATCAGGTTGTTTTAGGAAAACAATTTGAATGACTCCATAAAAAAAAGAAAGGCAAAAACCAATCTTTTGAAAACCAAAGAAATCGGGGATTCGGAGGCTAAGTTATGACATGGGAAGGTTCTAGGCAAAGCCTATAGGCACCCATGTCACCCTTTCGGTCTCTCAGTTCATTTGGGCTAAATTAAAGTCTTTCCATACAAAAATCAGCAAGTATATCATCACAAGAATTGCATGCATATCATATATTTCATTCATCCATCCATGCATAATAAGCAAATAAAAACAGAAAATAAAAAGAAGAAAAGAAAACATAAATAAACCTAGGATGCTTGGATCCTAGAACGGACTTGAGCCTCACGAAGAGCGCCTACGTACCTGTCACACCCCATTTTTGCACCACCTTACTAGGGCTCATCATTTCATGCATGTTTTTGTTTTGTTTTTGAGTCTAGTCACTTGCATTAGTTTTCTAGAGTCACAAGGACAATGGATATGAATTTTGGTTCAAATTGGAGTTGATCTTGAGGGATAATAAGAGCTTTTGTGACTTGAGGGGCATAATCGTCTTTTAAGTCCCAAACTTTTCATTTGACCTTGGAATGATCTCCAAATTGTCAATTGGAGTTCATATGGATGCATATGAGGTATTTCTAGGTTCAATTTGGTAAGTCAATGGCTCGGGATTAAAATGGCTCGATGTGGTTCAAGTTGGTTAATTGACCCTTCCTTGGGTTAGCTCTAATTGACTCACAATTACCAACCAAATCTTTTCAAATTGACTTTCATTAGTCATCATTTTACCCTCAAAAGTGTTTCATGAAGTTCAATTTTGATATGGCCTGATGATGAGTTTAGTGTGGTTATTTACGGATTATCCTTGAAGAATTAGTGCGAATCACAGCATGAGATTTTTGGTTAAAATGAAAAGAAAATTATTTTATTAAATTAGCCATTTTTATCATGACACTAACACGTGTACGTATGTGATGAGTGTGTGTACGCACATACGATACATGTGCATGCGTGTTAGCGGTCAGTCTCCCAATTTTTATAAAAGACAATTTCCTTTTCCTATTCAGATTAGAAGTCTTTTATCATTATAAAATACCTTTTGATTATTCTCCAAGGAAACCTAGTCCAGGAAGGAAAGGGAAACTCCAGATTTCAGCTATAAATACTCTCTTAATGTCTTTAAACAAGGGAGAAGAGAAGAGGGTTTGGAGGGAGTGAAATTCGTCATAATTCAGCAGCAGATTTTCTGAAAACCAGCAGTCGTATTTTAATCATAACTTTTTCATCCGAAGTCATAATTTGATGAAATTGGTCTTGTTAGAAAGATAATTTAATTCTCTACAACTTTGTATTTCACAAGCTTTGTCCAAATCCAACGTTTTCATACCCAAAAACGCGATTGAAGTTGCTGCTGCTGCAAAGTGACGAGAATCACTTTTTCTTTTCTCTTGTTCTCTTTTTGTTTTCTATTTCTTTTCAAAGTTGAGTGAGTTTTGATCTCTTTGCTGTGATACCACTTTGACAAAGAGGAGGATTCGTGTTGGTTTGATTCACTCTAAAGACCTGAGGAGCCACGAACAATTACAAACACAAGGGGAGCCACTTCCTAAGGTATTCTCCTTCTCTATTCAAGCTTAAACTAGGTTCTCATATGGGTTAGGCTTATTGCATGTTAAAGGTGACTTTTTTATCATGTATTAATACTCTAGCTAGTTAATATACATGGAATATCTATTTTTTATCTACTGTTTAGCATGTTTTAGGGCTGTCCTTTAGGTTTTTAATGCATAGTTATGATTCTTGTGCTCCTGTTTGTCCTTGTGCTAGGATTAGTGTCATTGCATGTTAGAGTTAGGATTTTCATCATGTTATATTGCTTTAGTTAGTTAATATGCATGATTTAATTTCTGTTTAGTTTGGTTTTAGCATGATTAAAGTATGTTTTGTATGTTTTTAAGCATATTTGTGAGTTTAGGGTTTTAGAGTTATTGTTTCGTGTTTGTTTTCATATAGCATGATAAAGTAGACTTTTTTATTTGGTTTTTCTTCGTGTTTGCTGTATATGTTTTTCATATGGAGTAAACATGATAGTTTTGCATGCATGTTAGTATGTTTTAGGGTTTTTATGCATGATATGGTTCTAGGAATATGTTAGGACTTATTATTGTTCGCTATGTTGCTGTTAGCATGCTTAGTGGATGATTTTTAGGCCATAATACTATTCTGTCCAGATTTGCATGTTAGTGTTTTTGCATGGTTTTGAGCACTTGTAAGGGTGCAAATAGGTGTGGTATTTGTCCTATGGCAAATAGGGCTGCTTATGTCTGAAATGGCTAAATGCTTGGAGCTAATTGCGCTCAGGTAAGTGGGTGTGAAGGTGCCCCAATTCACCTTTCTTCTTAACTCATTCTCTTCTCCCTATCTAGGGTTAATTTTTAATACAAGTCCTATGGTTTAATTAGAGGTTTCCTTAACCAACAAAATTCTGGTTTTTATTAAAGTTTCCATTTTGTGGATTTCTTTCCTAAAATCAAACTTTCTATCATATTCAACTCTTTTGATCAAAAAAGGAAACCTAGGGTTTTTACCATAGGTTTGTATTAGGATTTAACCTTAGTTCTAATCGAACTACGTGGACTTTGATCCATGTATTTCGTTGCATGGTACGTAGGCGCTCTTCGTGAGGCTCAAGTCCGTTCTAGGATCCAAGCATCCTAGGTTTATTTATGTTTTCTTTTCTTCTTTTTATTTTATGTTTTTATTTGCTTATTATGCATGGATGGATGAATGAAATATATGATATGCATGCAATTCTTGTGATGATATACTTGCTGATTTTTGTATGGAAAGACTTTAATTTAGCCCAAATGAACTGAGAGACCGAAAGGGTGACATGGGTGCCTATAGGCTTTGCCTAGAACCTTCCCATGTCATAACTTAGCCTCCGAATCCCCGATTTCTTTGGTTTTCAAAAGATTGGTTTTTGCCTTTCCTTTTTTTATGGAGTCATTCAAATTGTTTTCCTAAAACAACCTGATTTTTAGGGTTTTCCTTGTTTCCTTTAAAAAATAAGGTGGCGACTCCTTTCCTTTTTCTTTTTCAAACCCACTTTCTTTTCAATCCCTCGTGGGCCCAATTTCCGGGGTTCACAGTACCATGCAACGAAATACATGGATCAAAGTCCACGTAGTTCGATTAGAACTAAGGTTAAATCCTAATACAAACCTATGGTAAAAACCCTAGGTTTCCTTATTTGATCAAAAGAGTTGAATATGATAGAAAGTTTGATTTTAGGAAAGAAATCCACAAAATGGAAACTTTAATAAAAACCAGAATTTTGTTGGTTAAGGAAGCCTCTAATTAAACCATAGGACTTGTATTAAAAATTAACCCTAGATAGGGAGAAGAGAATGAGTTAAGAAGAAAGGTGAATTGGGGCACCTTCACACCCACTTACCTGAGCGCAATTAGCTCCAAGCATTTAGCCATTTCAGACATAAGCAGCCCTATTTGCCATGGGACAAATACCACACCTATTTGCACCCTTACAAGTGCTCAAAACCATGCAAAAACACTAACATGCAAATCTGGACAGAATAGTATTATGACCTAAAATCATCCACTAAGCATGCCAATAGCAAAAACAGCGAACAATAATAAGTCCTAACATATTCCTAGAACCATATCATGCATAAAAACCCTAAAACATACTAACATGCATGCAAAACTATCATGTTTACTCCATATGAAAAACATATACAGCAAACACGAAGAAAAACCAAATAAAAAAGTCTACTTTATCATGCTATATGAAAACAAACACGAAACAATGACTCTAAAACCCTAAACTCACAAATATGCTTAAAAACATACAAAACATACTTTAATCATGCTAAAACCAAACTAAACAGAAATTAAATCATGCATATTAACTAACTAAAGCAATATAACATGATGAAAATCCTAACTCTAACATGCAATGACACTAATCCTAGCACAAGGACAAACAGGAGCACAAGAATCATAACTATGCATTAAAAACCTAAAGGACAGCCCTAAAGCATGCTAAACAGTAGATAAAAAATAGATATTCCATGTATATTAACTAGCTAGAGTGTTAATACATGATAAAAAAGTCACCTTTAACATGCAATAAGCCTAACCCATATGAGAACCTAGTTTAAGCTTGAATAGAGAAGGAGAATACCTTAGGAAGTGGCTCCCCTTGTGTTTGTAATTATTCGTGGCTCCTCAGGTCTTTAGAGTGAATCAAACCAACACGAATCCTCCTCTTTGTCAAAGTGGTATCACAGCAAAGAGATCAAAACTCACTCAACTTTGAAAAGAAATAGAAAACAAAAAGAGAACAAGAGAAAAGAAAAAGTGATTCTCGTCACTTTGCAGCAGCAGCAACTTCAATCGTGTTTTTGGGTATGAACACGTTGGATTTGGACAAAGCTTGTGAAATACAAAGTTGTAGAGAATTGAATTATCTTTCTAACAAGACCAATTTCATCAAATTCTGACTTCGGATGAAAAAGTTATGATTAAAATACGACTGCTGGTTTTCAGAAAATCTGCTGCTGAATTATGACGAATTTCACTCCCTTCAAACCCTCTTCTCCTCTCCCTTGTTTAAAGACATTAAGAGAGTATTTATAGCTGAAATCTGGAGTTTCCCTTTCCTTCCTGGACTAGGTTTCCTTGGAGAATAATCAAAAGGTATTTTATAATGATAAAAGACTTCTAATCTGAATAGGAAAAGGAAATTGTCTTTTATAAAAATTGGGAGACTGACCGCTAACACGCATGCACATGTATCGTATGTGCGTACACACACTCATCACATACGTACACGTGTTAGTGTCATGATAAAAATGGCTAATTTAATAAAATAATTTTCTTTTCATTTTAACCAAAAATCTCATGCTGTGATTCGCACTAATTCTTCAAGGATAATCCGTAAATAACCACACTAAACTCATCATCAGGGCCACGGGACTTAAGATGACAACCGGTACAAAATGATGACTAATGAAAGTCAATTTGAAAAGATTTGGTTGGTAATTGTGAGTCAATTAGAGCTAACCCAAGGAAGGATCAATTAACCAACTTGAACTACATTGAGCCATTTTAATCCCGAGCCATTGACTTACCAAATTGAACCTAGAAATACCTCATATGCATCCATATGAACTCCAATTGACAATTTGGAGATCATTCCAAGGTCAAATGAAAAGTTTGGGACTTAAAAGACGATTATGCCCCTCAAGTCACAAAAGCTCTTATTATCCCTCAAGATCAACTCCAATTTGAACCAAAATTCATATCCATTGTCCTTGTGACTCTAGAAAACTAATGCAAGTGACTAGACTCAAAAACAAAACAAAAACATGCATGAAATGATGAGCCCATAGTAAGGTGGTGCAAAAATGGGGTGTGACACTATCAATAAATTAAATTGGCACTTTAATTAGACTCATTTCATCATTCTAAGGTCAATGGAACTCTCCGGAACAAATTTGGAAGTCAATTGGAAAATATACGAAGTAAAAGACGAAATTGCCCTCCAAGTCGCAAAAGTTCTAATTAGCTATCCAAACCTATCTGGAATTGAACCAAATTTGATACACATATCCAAAATGACCCTAGAAACTAAATGCAAGTGATGGGACTCAACAAAGAGACAAAAATATGCATGCAATGATAACCTATTCTCCTAAGGCTTAAAAGGGCAAAATTGTCCTTTAAGGCTTATGGACTCCTAGATGCTTCTAAACCTAACCAAATGATATCATGAACTCATGGGGATGAAAATGGGGTGTCTACAGATTGAGAAGGGGTTACTCCCTTTACAATGAACTATAAACCCTAAGTTTCCATTAAAAGAAAAAAAAGAGTTTTAAAAAAGAAGAATTTTCAAAATAAAGGAATGTGAAAAAAGATAGAATTTGAGAAGAGATAGAACTCTTATTCAATAAGAAGTTTTAGAAAAGTAGGAAACTTAAGAATTATAATTCAAAGTAAAAAGAATAATCCAAGGGAGGAGAAGAGAACAATTCATAACAAACTCATCATGAATCATTTACCGTATGCCAATTATCTTAAAACATTGAGAAATCACCCATTAATCACCCCATGTATGCTATAGGGTAATTATTATGCTCAAAACATTCATATTCATGCTCAAACCATCATTAGAAAGACTAAATCAAATCTAGGCAGAATACTAAACATCCCTAAAATATGCTACTAATCATGCAAAGAACAAAAATCAAAAGAAGAAGAAAACCCTAATATATATATATGCTCTTATATGCCCTAAACACTCTAACATGCATAAAATTATAAATAAAAAAAAACATGCCAAATATGAATTATCATAATCAAAATATCATATAACAATCCAAAACATGAAAATAAAATCTAACATGATGCATTATGTGAACCCACGAAAAAGCGCGGAGCCCACAAGGGTTTGGCAAAATGATAATAGGTATGAAAGACAACAAACAAAAAGGGAGTCGCCACCTCATTTTTTAGGGAAAAGAGGAAAACCACAAAAATGTTTTATTTTCAAAACCACATGACTCCATTAAAGGAAAAGCAAAGTCTTTGAAACCAGAAAATTGGATCCGGGGGCTAAGTTACGACGTGGGAAGGTTCTGAGCAAAAGCCCATAGGGCACCCACATCGCCCGAGTTGGTCTCTTAATTTAATTGGTTTAACTTAAGATCTTTTCCACTCAAATATCATTATATATCATCACAAGGCAGCATGCATATCATATATTCCATCCAATCATCCATGCATAATCACTCAAATAAAACAAAACAGAAAAAAGAAAAGAAAAGCCTAGGATACTTGGATCCTAGAACAAACTTGAGCCTCACGAAGAGCGCCTACGTACCATGCAGCGAAATACATGGATCAAAGTCCACGTAGTTCGAAAAGAATAGGGTTAAAACCTAATACAAACATATGGTAAAAACCCTAGGTTTCCTTATTTGAAAATGCATTGATTTAATCCAAAACTGAAAACTTCCACAAGAGGAAAACTTTGATAAAAACCAGAATTTATTATTGAAGGAAACCTTTGATAATTACCATAAGCTTGTATTAAGAAGTAACCCTAGGAGGGAGAAGAGAAAAGAAAGAAAAAGAAAGGTGAATTGGGGCACCTTCAAACCCTACTTACCTGAGCACACAAGCTCCTAGCATTAGCCATTTCAGACCATTGCAGCCCTATTTGCAATAGGACAAGCATTGTACCTGTTTGCACCCTTACAAGTGCACAAAATCATGCAAAGAAAGCAATATGCAAATCTGGACAGAACCTTGACTAGGCCTAAAATTATCCATTAATCATGCAGACAACAAGAATAATGAATAACTAAAGACTCTGACTCAATCCTACATGCAATGACTCGACTAACATGCATAAAAACCTATGAAATATACTATATGAATGCAAACCTAGCATGATTCAACTATATGCAGCATATATAGAATGACTATGATGAGCAACAACTCAAAAAGCTAAGCTAAGCATGCTGTATAAGACCTATGCGATTTCAGGGTTATCGAAACCCTAATCTCACAACTATGCATTAAAACCTATGAAACAACTCTAAGACATGCTCAAATTACCATGAATATCATTCATATAGCATGTATTGACTAACAGGAGCATCAACTCATGATAACAATCACAGCAACCTAAACATGTGAACTATGCATGATTTAAGAAGATAGAACGAATAAGGCTATCAAATCCTTGGTAAACCAGGGATTATCAAGCATATAAAGCCATGAACTATCCTAAAATCATTCATATAACATCATGTAAACATTGAATTCAATCCATAAGAAGAGCAATTGCATGCACCATAACTATCTTAGAAGAAGAAGAAGAAAGAGAAGAAAGAGAAGCAGAAATTCATATTCAGCATTGAAAGGACATGCTTACCTCTTGTAGACTCTTCCTTGTCTTCAATCCTCTTGTTTCCTTGCTTGCTTGGGGTTGAAGAGCCTCCTCTTGAAGTCCTTCTAGCTCTCCAAACTCGTAGCTCCTTCTCTCTCTAAGTGTAAAGTGCAATTAACCTCCTCCTATGTGCTGAATATCATGTCCTTTATATAGAGAACTGACCCCCTAAACCAATGGCTAAGATTAATTCATTAAATAATGATCCTAGGGCTATTAGAGACTCTCTTGGTGCTCAAACAACTCAAACCTACACACTCCTAGGCTCAGACAAGTTGTTTTGGCGGAGGAAACCGTCAAAAGAGGGAAGATAGAGTCAGAAGTTGACTTAAAGAAGGACTCCTTGGGTAACCAACTAGGCCTGGACGATTAGCCGTCTGGGCTTGGACGGCTAACCGTCCAGCCCCGGACGGTTACCCGAGGGTCCTCTATTTTTTCTCCGCTTTTAACTCCCACTTGCTGTAGAAGTCCTAAAATCTTCAAATTAAGTCCGATTTTGACGAAATAAAAGCCAAAACGACCGTGTTTCGAAGGGGAACACATTTTTAGGCATTTTAGGACAAAAATCCTCAACCATGGGTGCATGGTTAGGTTTTACAAAGGTGGTTAACCATGGTGCTTCACCGTCGCTAAGCTGGGTTTGTACACAAGGTCGAACCGAATGCTTTCCCAATCGAAATTGATCTTTCTAAACATGTTTAGGACATAACTAAAGCCCAATTGAAGTTAAATGAGAGAAAATTGGTTGGGTCTTATGAGTCAATTTGAGCAAACCAAGAAAGGGTCTTTTAGCCAACCCGAACCATTACGAGCCGAATTGATCTTAAACCATTAATTCATGAAATTGAACCTATATATAGACTCTATATAACCATATGAACTCAATGGAATGACTCGGGATCCATTCCAAAGTCAAATGGAAAATATATGGCTTAAAAGACAATTATGCCCTTGAAGTCGCAAAAGTTCTTATTGACTATCGAGATGAACTCCAAATCACTTTAAAATTCATACACATGATATTCAACGTCATAGAAACTCAATGCAAAAGACTAGACTCGAAAAGGACTCAAAATCCTACATGAAATGATATGTCCTAGCTAAGGTGACAAAAATGGGGTGTGACACATTAGATAAGTACTTTATATAAGATTGTGAAATGATCATCTTTGCGACGAGCTTTCTTAAGAAAACTATCCTGAGATAATTTTACGTAAAAATCACTCCGCATGAATGGTTTCTTCATATATCCTATGTAAAATATATATCTAAGAATGTAAAGAAACTCATAACACACTTAAACACACTCCATAAATCATCTATGCACAACCTCACCCTCTAAGGACGATGATTATCTCTAAAAGAATAATCATCCATACACCTATGAAGATGAAGCTTTCACAGCAAGTGTCCTATACAAAAGATGCTTAAAATCATGCATATAATTAAACCATGAAGAGAAAATGACCTAAACACATCAACTAATTTTCTGGGTAAAGATACCCCTGTTCTAGAGAGAGAAACTATCCTACCAGCAAACAATTCACAATCCCTACTCTATTAGCATGCTTTTCACATCTAAAATATAGAGCATATATATATATGATTCTTAACTCAATACTAAGCCATAATTATGTAGAGAATGGAGTAGAAGAAGAAGGAACTGTAGAAAAAGGAGAATAAGGATAAGGAGGACTTACAACAAAGCAAAGGTTTTTGCTGCGTTTTTCCTTCTTGTTGGACTTGATTGCCTTCTAGTTCTTCTTTAAAATTGTAGTAGAATGCTCTCTCCAAGTGATATGGGTGTGTGCAAATTCGTTCTCCCTAGCTTTCTTAGGAATATGATATGTCAAAGAGTCAAAAAGTCCTTAATATTGATGAATGAGCCTTTATTTATAGCCAACCAACCATATGAACCAATGCTTGAGATTAATTCACCATAAAACTATTCTAAGGCTATTATTAAATCCTTTAGATGTTGGACAACTCAAAATCTCATCCTCATACGTTTAAAACCCTTTTGGAAGAAGGAAATTCGGAGTAAAAGAGCCCAAATCCGTCAAAACTACAAAATAGGGCAAATAAAGGCGAAGTCCTTGGGTGACCGGTTGGGTGAACCGGTTCGACCAGTTGGGCCAAATGGTTACCCGAGGCCAAGCTCAGGTTTCCTCATATTTTGGGATTTCTCTCTTAATTCGAACTCCTATCTTTAAATGGTCATATATTGGTCAATTTAACTCCGATTTGAGTAATTCAAATGCCAAAATTTCGAGGATTCAATGTAGAATAAGTCTAGAATATCATTGGACCAAAAATCCATGACCACAGTTAAGTGGTTGGGTTTTTATAAGGCGGTTAATCGAAAAAGGGTCAATTAGCCATAGGGTAATATGGTAAATCAATTCAAAACCTATTCAATGATTAAATTAGCACTTCAATTAAGCTCATTTCATCATTTTAAGATCAATGGAAGAATCCAAAACAAGTTTTTGGGTCAATTGGAAAATATACGAAGTGAAAGACGAAATTGCCTTTCAAATCGCAAAAGTTCTAATTACCTATCCAAACCTATTTGGAATTGAATCAAATTTGACACACATATCCTAGATGATTCTAAAAACTAAATGCAATTAATGGGACTCAACAATGAGACAAAAATATGCATGCAATAATGAACTATTCTCATAAGCTTAAAATGGAAAAAATGTCCTTCAAAACTTAGAGACTCCTAAATGCTTCAAGAACTCATGAAATAAGTTTATGAACTCCTAGAGATGAAAATGGGGTGTCTACAACTTTGTTGTAAAATCAAGAACTATAGAACAATAAGCATAGAGCAAATAAAACAAACAAGTGTATAGAGAGAGTAGGTCTTTTATTCATCTTCAGAGTTGAATACAAAATGTTGTGTTACATAAGCTTTATATATAGGCTTTAACTGGATTGTTAATATAACACATTGATGGCGGCCTTTAATTAATGGGTGCAGCACTTAGAGAAAGCACTCAGAGAAAGGAAAAACCGGCCAATACTATGAATATAAAAGGAATGGTGGCATCCACCTATCCACCTATTTTATAACACTCTCCCTTGGATGTCCACCACACTAAAATAATATGCCTTGTTTAAACCTTGCCAAAAAAACCCAGTGGGAAAAAACTAGCGAAGGAAAAAGAGTACAACATCTTGTGAATCTTAGAGTGGTGTTAGATGCACTAAAGAAAAACTGCCTCATTAAAACCTTGCCGGGAAAACCAGTGGGACAAACTTGGTCGAGGGAAAAAGAGTACAGCGTGTATATGTCCAAAAATGAATTCTCTCCCTGATAAGAAGATTAGTATCAACTTGATTGATCACAAACTTGACGTATTCCAATGTTGTGCACTATTTTCTTGAATGCTACTATTGATAGTACTTTAATGAATAAATCTGTGTGTCTGCTGGACATCAATATCACTACTCTTCTGGAGTTCATATTTATGTGCTTGATAGGATCACCTTTGATATAACTTCTTCTAATCTATAGTTCTACAAAGGTAGCATAAAATATGTTTAATGCCATTCCAGTGTTGTCGAGTTAGAAGAGAGTTGAATCCTACTAACAAGTTGACTAAAATGATGTGTAAGGGTTAGTGCATTGTGCTAGATATAACAAATCGCCTATTGCACTAAGATATGGTACTTCAGGACCAATTAGCATTTCATTATCTTCTTTGAGGTGAAATTGATCGTTCTTAATATCAAGAGATCAAAATATCACGAGAGAACTTAATGGATGTGATTTATCTATATTAAGATGTTTTAATACCTTTTTGGTATGATAAAGATTCTGTTTGATTTATGCTCGAACTACAGGTTGAGACAATATTTTGTTCTCCCTTTTTTAAATATTTAGCAGTTTTCATAAACTTTTCAAGAATCTCAATTAAATTTATATCATCAACATAAATTGTAATGATGACTAATCCATATTTTGATTTCTTTGTAAATATATAAGGGCATATAGGATTGTTAACATATCTTTCTTTAACAAAGTACTCACTGAGACGATTTTACCACATTCTTCCAAATTGTTTTAATCCATACAAAGATTGTCTCAATTTAATTAAGTACATTTTTCGTGATATTTGCTTTAGGCAATTTGGATCCTTCAAGGATCTTCAGATATATATCTCTATATATATATATATATATATATATATATATATATATATATATATATATGTATGTATGTATGTATGTATGCATCTGCATTTAAATGTAATGACATCCATTACAGGTGGATATGTTTCTTTATAATCAATCTTTGGTTTTTACAGGAAACCTTATGCTACTAAACGAGCTTTATATCTGACGATCTCATTTTTATCATTACGCTTTCTTACAAACACCCATTTATAACCCACGGGTTTCACATCATTGGGTGTTAGGACTACAGGTCCAAATACTATACGTTTTTCTAGTGAATCCAATTCTGTTTAGATTGTTTCTTTCCACTTTGACCAATCAAGTTTACTGCAACATTCGTCTACAGTGTGTGGTTTAAGATCGTCGTCATCTTTGAAATTTCAGTAGTTACTACGTAATTAATAATCACTTTTATGTGATTCCATAACGCATGCATAATTTATGGAAATTTCTTCATTTTCATAGGCTTCTTTATTGTTTTCAGTCTCTTCAGGGACTTTTTCATCTTTAGGAGTTACATGAGAAATTGTGAGAATATTTATTTCTTATTCAATAGCCTTTTTTGGAATGCTTTTCTATAAAATTGAACATATGCCCCTTCTCACAAATTTATTTTCTCATTTCGAATACTCATTTATATTTAACAGGCTCTAGACTACAGGTCCAAATACTTCACATGTTACAAGCAAGCTTAACTCTGGTTGAATTACTTCTTTCCACATTGGCCAATAATTTCTACGTCGATTCTCTTCGATGGTTTGTGATTTAATTTCATCATTACTTTTGGTAATGTCAAGAACAATTTTAAAAGAAAATATGTTATCGACAACAATTTTGTTTCTATCCAATATTTCTCTTAAACTTATATAATTTGTCGAGATTTCGTTATTATTAGGTACCTATTCCTCTTTAGGGAACAATTTTTTCAGGAGATTTCACTTCAAGAAATTCCACTTTAGGGGATAACTGTTCAGTGGGGTTTTCTCTTAAGGAGATTTCGCTTTAGGGGTGTGAATATTTGACTAAGTTTTGCATAAAACTAATGATCATAAATCATTTAGTCAAGTTAAGTACACATACCTGCACCCAAGGAATTAACTCTTTAGGAGATTTATTATCCATTACTAATTGGATGGATCAATTATTTTTATTGCCTGCTCTGTGGGTATGGTCTCTTAAGGAGCACCAATTTCTTTTCCTTTCTGGGATTTTTATCCTTATCACCAACAAGTCTTCCACGCTACAAGCATGTGTGAACCCTAAAAAGTGGCCCACATTGGAAAATCAAAAAGGGAGTCGCCATTTCATTTTTTAAGGAAAAGAGGAAAACCCTAAAAATGTTTTATTTTCCAAAACAAGTGACTTTATGTTTAAAAATGGAAAGGAAAAAAGATTTTTTGAAAACCAAAGATTATGAATTCGGAGGCTAAGTTACGATATGGGAAGGTTTTAGGCAAAGCTTATAAGCACCTATATCGCCCTAATCGGTCTCTTAATTTAATTGGGCTAAATCAAAATCTTAATCATGCAAGAATCATCAATTATCATCACAAGACAGCATGCATATCATTATTCCATCCATCCACATAAGCAAATAAAAGAGAAAATAGAAAAGGAAATAAAAACAACTAGGATACTTTAATTTGTATCCTAGGGCGGATTTAAACGTCAATGAGCGCCTACGTACCCTACACACACATGCAGGGATCAAAGTCCACGTAGTTCGAATGGAGGGCTATTCCTTTCACAAAGAACTACGATAGCTTCCAGGTTTCCATATCAATCAAAGAAGAAAGTTTAATAAAAAGGAAAGATTAAGAAAAAAGAAAGATTTAAGAAAAGGAAAGATTAAGAAGATGGAAATATTGAAAAAAGAGAAACTTTAATAAAGGGAAATTTAAAGGGAAGGAAAGTTTTAGAAAAGAGAAACTTTAATAAAATGATATTTAAAAAGAAGGAAACTTGCAAACTATCATAATTCAATATGAGAAGAATAGCCCAAGGGGAAGGAGGAGGATTCCAAATTAATTGACTACTCTTAACCGCCAATTAATTCAAAATCAAACATGCATCACATCACAATTATATCAAAGTCATCACATCATCACCATAAATCATGAACAAATCATAGGATTCTAACCCTAATCATACTTGAGGCTATTATCATGCAAAAGACACAAAAACCATAACCAAAAAGACTCAAAAGACAACTAAAAAAAATCTGGACAGAATGCATAATGACCTAAGATTACTCTAAAAATCATATAAAAATAATAAATAAAACAAAAAAGAAAACCCTACCATGCTCTTATATGAATAAAGACTATTATCATGCATAAAACAATCCTAAACCTTAATAAAGAAACCCTATTATGCAACCCTAATATGAAAACCTTTATATGATATAACCCTAAAATAGTAAGACAAACTCGTGAAAAACATGTAAGGAGCCTAATAAAATCATGCATGAAGAGAGCCTACAACTATACTTCAAAACAGTGGCATTAGGAGAAGAAAAACATGCTTTATATGATGATAAATATCATAGTATATATTAATCAAAACAATAAAACCCTATCATCATATTATCTAAAGCACACCATGAAACATGTATTATCATCTTGAACAACTCATATTATCATTATAAACATACTAGAAGATCAAAACATGAGAGTTCATGTTAATAAACATACCTTCAGCAACTCCTTCGCTTTGCTTCTTCTCCTTTGCTGTGCTTCTTCTCTCCTTTGCTCTTCCTTACTTGATTGTCCTTCTTCCTCCCTCTCTAAATACTCTTGAAGCACTCCTTTAGGTCTCTTGAAACTCACAAAAGTCTCACAATACACACAAACTTGTAGCTATCTCTCCTTCTAGGGTTTGGAGACAAATTGTCCTCCCTAAGTGCTAAAAGGAGGCTCCTATTTATAGGGAAGTGACTTAATGACTCAATGGTTGAGATTGGTCTTTCAAATAATGATCCAAGGGTTATTATAGACTCTCTTGGTGCTCAAGTAACCCAAAAAGTAGAAGGAAAGTCGCTAAAAAGTGGAAAAAGTCACCCTGGACATAAAAAAATCATTAAAAATCGTTAAAAATCAGAAATAGGGCAAAAAATAGGAAATAAGCTCGGGTTACCATCCAAATTTGGATGGCTAACCATCCAGCCCTAGGCGGCAAACCGTACAGACTCGGATGGTTATCCAAGAGGCCCTCTCAGCTCCGTTTTTCGACGTTTCAGCACTCCCGGCGGCGTATCTTGGTCATTTTAACTCCGATTTGAGCGAAACGAAAGCCAAAACGATCGTGAATCGAAGGAGAATGAATCTAGAAGACTCTCAAGATGAAAATCCTCAACCATCATTAAAGTGGTCGGTTTTAAGAAAGGGTCAATCGTCGAAGGTTCAAGAAAAACGATTTTGACTAAGTAAGGGTTTTACTTTCTGATTGGCCTAATTCTTGTTTCAAATCATTATGAGACTTCAATAAACATATTCCAATTTGAAATTAGTCTTTAAAAAATGTAAATGGAGTTATTTGATTGAAAATCCAAGTGCGAACCATAAGTTAACTTTGTGAGCACTGACAAGGGGTCAATTAGCCAACATGGACCATTATGAGCCAAAACCAATCTCAAACCATTAAATCCTTAAATTGAACCTATAAATAGAATCTAAATGTCAAAATGAACATGATTGAACACTCCAAAATAAATTCCAAGGTCAAATGGAAATTATACAATCAAAAGGATGAAAATGCCTTCCAAATCGCAAAAGTTCTTATTGACCATCGAAACTCACTCGGATTGGAACCAAAATTCATCGACATGCTCCTCAACACTATAAAACCTCAATGAAAAATAAAAGACTAAAAAAAAACACAAAAACATGCATATGATAATTGCCTTTAACAAAAAGGATAAAATGGCAAAAAAGTGTCAACTTGAGCTTAAAGGCCCAATTTCCATTCTAAACCCTAACTAAATGCTCATGTGAACCTCAAAATGATAACTTTCATAATGAAAGTAAAAAATGGGGTGTGACAGCATGTCTTAGATTCATTTTTTGCTATATTAACCTGTTGTCCTACACGGACTTGTAAGTGAATAATTGTTTGAACTTCTAGTTTATATTAATTTGTTATGTATTGAAAATTCATGCCGTTCTTCTGTTAGTATATTTCCTCCCCCTAATGGCGGAAATTTTGTCAAAATAACAATATTCAAAACTTTCTATAAAAATAATACCTTTTGAGTTTGTATGTGTGAATTCTTACCATATTTCCTCCTCCTAATTGAAGGAAAAATAAACAATCTACAAAACTTGCTGTAAAAATATCACTTTGTGAGTTTGGGTGTGTGAATTCTTTACCTCATTGTGATATTACCATTCATTGCACATTATTTTTTTTCTGTCTAGGCTCAAACCATTTAGGCTTCCTATTCTTGTTGGTGTGAGAACAATGGGCTGGTATTCTTTCTGCCCAAAAACATTTGTCGGGCCTATCCAAACAAACCCGTATTGGTGCCCAAAACCTGGTACGTCCAAGCCATGGCACGCCTAACCCATTAGTCTAAGACTTTTATCTACTGACCGACACAATTAGCGTGATCAGAGGGCTGCAGTATCGAGGTGTGATTAATTGTCAATAAAGCAACAATATTTTGTTAAAAATGAAACATTATTGCCAGACAGTTGCAAATCTTGAGAGGATTAATTAATCCATAATAGCATCGGATTCCCAAGAGTGCATTGGTTATAAAAATCTGCTTCTGATTCATGTGAGGGCGGTTTTTCTTAAAAGCCAGAGTTTGATTGCAAGTGCTCGAACACTCTTCACTAACCCTTCAAACCTCAAAAAACTCACCTCCTCTAAATCTCTCTCTTATAAACTCATAGCCTCTTCTTCAGTTTCACAAAATCGTCTTGACTTAAACGCAATTCCAGAAACATAACCAGAAGTCTGGCACCCAACGTTTTTAAACATCTAGAACCAGCCCCTTACAGTTGAGGATTCTGTGATATACAATTTTGCAAACGCAACAGCAGTAACTGAAGGACTCATCACTCCTCTTGATGAAAGAATACTGGGTGAGCAATCTGACTTGGACATAAGAAGAGACTCCATGGCTTTAAGTGTGTAACGCCCCAAAAATTATATACAGCAAACATGTACAATTTTTATGAGCTCCGTACAAATAAACCTTTTCAAAAATAAATTTCTTTGAAAATACAGAGTATTGCGCAATAGTGGCTAGCGATGGTTAACCCAAAACTCATCAATATACATTGGCTAACCAAATGAAAAAAATTACATCAGCTTTAAATAAAAATAAATATACGTGATAACTTCTCAAAATCTCGACCCCAATTCTATTACGTGCCTTCAATAATGATCACTTGAAAATATATTGGGGTAAGCAAACAACAGCCTAGTAGGAAATCCAATTCCCATACAATAAATAATGTTTCAAATATGCTCACACATAATACACACAATTATATTCAAAATAATATATAAATCGAATAATACGAACTCCAAATTGTATACCTTAAATATAATCTACTTATCAATAATAATTCAATTCCCAAATATATTGACCTCAATTCTTCTCTTCTCATGTCCCTATCTCCTTTCTTTTCTTTCCTTTTTTTTCTATACCTAATCCCTGCTTCTTTCTTCCTTCTTTATTTTCTTCTCTTCTTTATTCTTTCTTTTCTTCTCTTCTTTTGACTTTTCTTTCCTCGACTTTTATATATATATATATATATATATATATATATATATATATATAGATATGTGAACCCTAAAAAGTGGGCCCACAAGGGTTGAAAGGAAAATAGGTTTGAAAACGAAAAGGGAGTCGCCACCTTATTTTTTAAAGGAAACAAGGAAAACCCTAAAAACCAATTTTGTTTTAAGAAAACAAAAGAATGACTCCATGTTTAAAAAGGAAAGGCAAAAACAGTCTTTTGGAAACCAAAGAAATCGGGGATTCGGAGGCTAAGTTATGACATGGGAAGGTTCTAGGCATAGCCTATAGGCACCCATGTCACCCTTTCGGTCTCTTAGTTTATTTGGGCTAAATTAAAGTCTTACCATACAAAAATCAGCAAGTATATCATCACAAGAATTGCATGCATATCATATATCCATCCATAACAAACAAACAAAATAAAGAAAAACTAAACTAAACTAGGATACTTAGATCCTAGGGCGGACTTGAACCTCAAAGCGCCTACGTACCATGTAGCGAAATACATGGATCAAAGTCCACGTAGTTCGAATTAGAATTAGGGTTAAATTCTAATATAAACCTATGGTAAAAACCCTAGGTTTCCTTATTTGAAAGATAGAAAATCTGATATTTAAACCAAGTTTGAAATAAAAGTAACTTCCACAAGATGGAAACTTTGAGAAAAAGGCAACTTTATTTTAACAAGGAAACCTCTAGTGATTCACCATGGATTCATATTAAGAAGTAACCCTAAAAAGGGAGAAGGGAAAAGTTAAGGAAGAAAGAAGTGAATTGGGGCACTTCCACACCCTACTTACCTTAGGCAATTACTCCAAGCAAATAGCAAGCTTAAGCAATAATAGCCCTATTTGCAATGAGGCAATTATCGCACCTATTTGCACCCTTACACGTGCTCAAAACAGGACAAAAAGAAGAACAAAGAAATCTGGACAGAATAGTACTAAAGCCTAAATTCATCCACTAATCATGCAAATAACATAAACAGTGAATAAAACTAAACCTTAATGCAATCCTAACACTAAGACATGCAAAAGACCCTAAAAATCCACTACATGCATGCAGAAAATATCATAGTTGTTCTATATATATCATACATATAACAACCATGGAGAAAAACCAATAAAAAAGCCTACTTTAGCATGCTATATGAAACTAACCTAAAACAAGGACAATAGGAACCCTAAAATCACAATCATGCTTAAGAACTTATAGAATAGCTCTAAAGCATGCATAACTCATGATGAACAGTATTTAAACCATGTATATTAACTAACTAAAGCTATAACACATGATAAAAAACTCAACTTTAGCATGCAATAGTCCTATTCTACAAGAAATCCTAATCTAAACTTGAATAGAAGGGAGTTTTACCTTAGGAAGAGCTTCCTTGCTGCTGTAGAGACTCTCTTCTTGACTTGTGGATGACTTGAAACAATGTTCTTCAAGGCTACAGCAAGAACTCCAACTCTCCTTTAGCTCTCTCTCTCTTGTTCTCTCTCAAACACTCAGGTTTAATGCATAAAGTGGCCTCCAATTGCCTCTCTCAGTGCTGAAGCATAGGGGGGTATTTATAGAGTTTTATTAGGATAAATCAATGGCTAGGATTAAAACCCTAAAATTTAATCCAAGGGTTATTAGAGACTCCCTTGGTGCTTAAGAAACTCAAAAGTTACCAAAAACTAGAAGGAAAGTCGTCCAAAAGAGTCCAAGTACGTCAAAATTGAGGAAAATCCGCTTCAGCAAGGAATTTGCAAGAAAATAGGAAAGTGGTCTCGGGTGACCACCAGGCCTTGGGTGGTCAGCCACCCAGGGGCTGGGCGGTTAGCCACCTGGGCTTGGGTGGTCACCCGAGCCCACTTCAGTTTTTTTTGACTTTTTTGGACTCTGTTGCCTTCTAGGAGTGTTTTAGGGTCAAATTAACTCCGATTTTGATGAAACGAAAGCCAAAACGACCGTGTTTCGATGAGGAATACATTTTTGAACATTTTAGGGTGAAAACCACTAACCACGGAGGCATGGTAAGGTTTGACAAAGGCGGTTAACCGCTATGCTCTACCTTTGCAAAGCATAGGTATGCACATAGGATTGAACCAAATGTTTTCCAAACCAAAATTAAACTTTCTAAAAAAATTTTAGGGATAAAATGATGACTAATTAAAGTCAATTTGAAAAGATTTGGTTGGTAATTGTGAGTTAATTTGAGCTAACACGAAAGGGGTCAATTAACCAACTTGAACCATATTGAGCCACTTTAACCCTAAGCCATTGATTCATCAAATTGAACCTAGAAATACCTCATATGCATCAATATGAACTCCAATTGACAACTTGGAGATCATTTCAAGGTCAAAGGAAAAGTTTGTGACCTAAAAGACGATTATACCCCTCAAGTCACAAAAGTCCTTATTATCCCTCAATATCAATTCCGAATTGAACCAAAATTCATGTCCAATTTCCTTGTGACTCTAGAAAACTAATGCAAGTAACTAGACTCAAAAACAAAACAAAAACCTACATGAAATGGTGAGCCCTAGTAAGGTGGTGCAAAAATGGGGTGTGACAGAAGCCCCTCATTGGTGCAGCAAGTTTCACTTGCGAACCAATGATAAAAGAACATCCCATTTTTGCTTGGGAGAGTAATTGCATCAAGTTCGAATGGAGAACTCCATTATCCTATAGAATTCATCACATATCTTAAACAAGTAGAAGTCAATGCCTAGGTAAAGGTCAATACCCAGGATGAATAGAAGTAACTCTAAGTGAAGGTCAACACACAGGATGAGTAAAGTCAATACTCGAAGAGAATAAAGCTCAATATTGGGAGTGAAAGTCAACACTCAGGATGAGTAACAGCCAATACTCGAAAGGAGTAGGGGTAAATATGAGTAGAGGTCAACACTCGGAGTGAATACCAGTCAATACTCGAAGGGAATAGGAATCAGTATTTAGAATGAAGGTCAACACTCGGGGTGAGTACCAGTCAATACTCGAGACAAATATGCTTTAATGATTAGAATGAGTATGGGTCAATACACAGGGTGAGTATGGGTCAATACTCAGGGATGAGTATAGGTCAATACTCAAGATAAATATGTGACAATACTTAAGATGAGTATATATCAGTACTTGAAATGAGTATAGGTCAATACTCAAGAGAGCCAATAAGACATCGTATGGGTAAGGGTCGTTACTCAAACGAGAACCAATGATGGATAGAAGTCAATATCCATATTGAAAATCTAAAAACAAAACTCATGAATAGAAGTCAATACTTATAGAGAAAAACACATAAGCACGGGTCAATGCTTGCTATGAGTAAAGATCAATACTCACAAAGAAAAGTTTATGAGCATAGGTCAATGCTTGAAATGAGTAGGATTCAATACTCACAGAGAAAATCATACGAGTAAGGGTCAATGCTCAAGATAAAATGTATATAAGCAATGGTTAATGCTTGAAATGAGTAAGATTCAATACTCACAAAGAAAATCACTCGAGCAAGGGTCAATACTCAAGATAAAATGTATATAAGCAAATGTCAATGCTTGAAATGAGTAGGATTCAATACTCACAGAGAAAATCACTCGAGCAAGGGTCAATGCTCAAGATAAAATGTATATAAGCAAAGGTAAATGCTTGAAATGAGTAAGCTTCAATACTCACAGAGAAAATCCCTTGAGCAAGGGTCAATGCTCAAGATAAAATGTATATAAGCAAATGTCAATGCTTGAAATGAGTAGGATTCAATACTCACAGAGAAAATCACTCGAGCAAGGGTCAATGCTCAAGATAAAATGTATATAAGCAAAGGTAAATGCTTGAAATGAGTAGGATTCAATACTCGCAGAGAAAATCACTTGAGCAAGGGTCAATGCTCAAGATAAAATGTATATAACCAAATGTCAATGGTTGAAATGAGTAGGTGTCACACCCCATTTTTGCACCACCTTACTAGGGCTCATCATTTCATGCATGTTTTTGTTTTGTTTTTGAGTCTAGTCACTTGCATTAGTTTTCTAGAGTCACAAGGACAATGGATATGAATTTTGGTTCAAATTGGAGTTGATCTTGAGGGATAATAAGAGCTTTTGTGACTTGAGGGGCATAATCGTCTTTTAAGTCCCAAACTTTTCATTTGACCTTGGAATGATCTCCAAATTGTCAATTGGAGTTCATATGGATGCATAAGAGGTATTTTTAGTGTCAATTTGGTAAGTCAATGGCTCGGGATTAAAATGGCTCGATGTGGTTCAAGTTGGTTAATTGACCCTTCCTTGGGTTAGCTCTAATTGACTCACAATTACCAACCAAATCTTTTCAAATTGACTTTCATTAGTCATCATTTTACCCTCAAAAGTGTTTCATGAAGTTCAATTTTGATATGGCCTGATGATGAGTTTAGTGTGGTTATTTACGGATTATCCTTGAAGAATTAGTGCGAATCACAGCATGAGATTTTTGGTTAAAATGAAAAGAAAATTATTTTATTAAATTAGCCATTTTTATCATGACACTAACACGTGTACGTATGTGATGAGTGTGTGTACGCACATACGATACATGTGCATGCGTGTTAGCGGTCAGTCTCCCAATTTTTATAAAAGACAATTTCCTTTTCCTATTCAGATTAGAAGTCTTTTATCATTATAAAATACCTTTTGATTATTCTCCAAGGAAACCTAGTCCAGGAAGGAAAAGGAAACTCCAGATTTCAGCTATAAATACTCTCTTAATGTCTTTAAACAAGGGAGAAGAGAAGAGGGTTTGGAGGGAGTGAAATTCGTCATAATTCAGCAGCAGATTTTCTGAAAACCAGCAGTCGTATTTTAATCATAACGTTTTCATCCGAAGTCAGAATTTGATGAAATTGGTCTTGTTAGAAAGATAATTCAATTCTCTACAACTTTGTATTTCACAAGCTTTGTCCAAATCCAACGTTTTCATATCCAAAAATGCAATTGAAGTTGCTGCTGCTGCAAAGTGACGAGAATCACTTTTTCTTTTCTCTTGTTCTCTTTTTGTTTTCTATTTCTTTTCAAAGTTGAGTGAGTTTTGATCTCTTTGCTGTGATACCACTTTGACAAAGAGGAGGATTCGTGTTGGTTTGATTCACTCTAAAGACCTAAGGAGCCACGAACAATTACAAACACAAGGGGAGCCACTTCCTAAGGTATTCTCCTTCTCTATTCAAGCTTAAACTAGGTTCTCATATGGGTGTCACATCCCATTTTTGCACCACCTTACTAGGGCTCATCATTTCATGCATGTTTTTGTTTGGTTTTTGAGTCTAGTCACTTGCATTAGTTTTCTAGAGTCATAAGGACAATGGATATGAATTTTGGTTCAAATTGGAGTTGATCTTGAGGGATAATAAGAGCTTTTGTGACTTGAGGGGCATAATCGTCTTTTAAGTCCCAAACTTTTCATTTGACCTTGGAATGATCTCCAAATTGTCAATTGGAGTTCATATGGATGCATATGAGGTATTAAGTCCCGTGGTCCTGATGATGAGTTTAGTGTGGTTATTTACGGATTATCCTTGAAGAATTAGTGCGAATCACAGCATGAGATTTTTGGTTAAAATGAAAAGAAAATTATTTTATTAAATTAGCCATTTTTATCATGACACTAACACGTGTACGTATGTGATGAGTGTGTGTACGCACATATGATACATGTGCATGCGTGTTAGCGGTCAGTCTCCCAATTTTTATAAAAGACAATTTCTTTTTCCTATTCAGATTAGAAGTCTTTTATCATTATAAAATACCTTTTGATTATTCTCCAAGGAAACCTAGTCCAGGAAGGAAAGGAAAACTCCAGATTTCAGCTATAAATACTCTCTTAATGTCTTTAAACAAGGGAGGGGAGAAGAGGGTTTGGAGGGAGTGAAATTCGTCATAATTCAGCAGCAGATTTTCTGAAAACCAGCAGTCGTATTTTAATCATAAATTTTTCATCCGAAGTCAGAATTTGATGAAATTGGTCTTGTTGGAAAGATAATTCAATTCTCTACAACTTTGTATTTCACAAGCTTTGTCCAAATCCAACGTTTTCATACCCAAAAACGCGATTGAAGTTGCTGCTGCTGCAAAGTGACGAAAATCACTTTTCTTTTCTCTTGTTCTCTTTTTGTTTTCTATTTCTTTTCAAAGTTGAGTGAGTTTTGATCTCTTTGCTGTGATACCACTTTGACAAAGAGGAGGATTCGTGTTGGTTTGATTCACTCTAAAGACCTGAGGAGCCACGAACAATTACAAACACAAGGGGAGCCACTTTATGCATTAATACTTGAGTGTTTGAGAGAGAATAAGGTATTCTCCTTCTCTATTCAAGCTTAAACTAGGTTTTCATATGGGTTAGGCTTATTGCATGTTAAAGGTAACTTTTTTATCATGTATTAACACTCTAGCTAGTTAATATACATGGAATATCTATTTTTTATCTACTGTTTAGCATGCTTTAGGGCTGTCCTTTAGGTTTTTAATGCATAGTTATGATTCTTGTGCTCCTGTTTGTCCTTGTGCTAGGATTAGTGTCATTGCATGTTAGAGTTAGGATTTTCATCATGTTATATTGCTTTAGTTAGTTAATATGCATGATATAATTTCTGTTTAGTTTGGTTTTAGCATGATTAAAGTATGTCTTGTGAGTCTTTAAGCATATTTGTGAGTTTAGGGTTTTAGAGTTATTGTTTTGTGTTTGTTTTCATATAGCATGATAAAGTAGACTTTTTTATTTGGTTTTTCTTCGTGTTTGCTGTATATGTTTTTCATATGGAGTAAACATGATAGTTTTGCATGCATGTTAGTATGTTTTAGGGTTTTTTATGCATGATATGGTTCTAGGAATGTGTTAGGACTTATTATTGTTCGCTGTGTTGCTGTTAGCATGCTTAGTGGATGATTTTTAGGCCATGATACTATTCTGTCCAGATTTGCATGTTAGTGTTTTTGCATGGTTTTGAGCACTTGTAAGGGTGCAAATAGGTGTGGTATTTGTCCTATGGCAAATAGGGCTGCTTATGTCTGAAATGGCTAATGTTTGGAGTAATTGCGCTCGGGTAAGTGGGTGTGAAGGTGCCCCAATTCACCTTTCTTCTTAACTCATTCTCTTCTCCCTATCTAGGGTTAATTTTTAATACAAGTCTATGGTTTAATCAAAGGTTTCCTTCATAAATAAAATTCTGGTTTTTATTAAAGTTTCCATTTTGTGGAGTTCTTTCTAAAATCAAACTCTCTATCAAATTCAACTCTTTTGATCAAATAAGGAAACCTAGGGTTTTAACCATAGGTTTGTATTAGGATTTAACCTTAATTCTAATCGAACTACGTGGACTTTGATCCATGTATTTCGTTGCATGGTACGTAGGCGCTCTTCGTGAGGCTCAAGTCCGTTCTAGGATCCAAGCATCCTAGGTTTATTTTTGTTTTGTTTTCTTTTTCTTTATTTTCTGTTTTTTTGCTTATTATGCATGGATGGATGAATGAAATATATGATATGCATGCAATTCTTGTGATGATATACTTGCTGATTTTTGTATGGAAAGATCTTAATTTAGCCCAAATGAACTGAGAGACCGAAAGGGTGACATGGGTGCCTATAGGCTTTGCCTAGAACCTTCCCATGTCATAACTTAGCCTCCGAATCCCCGATTTCTTTGGTTTTCAAAAGATTGGTTTTTGCCTTTCCTTTTTTTTTATGGAGTCATTCAAATTGTTTTCTTAAAACAAACTATTTTTAGGGTTTTCCTTGTTTCCTTTAAAAAATAAGGTGGCGACTCCTTTCCTTTTTCTTTTTCAAACCCATTTTCTTTCAATCCCTTGTGGGCCCAATTTCCGGGGTTCACAATGGGTTAGGCTTATTGCATGTTAAAGGTGACTTTTTTATCATGTATTAACACTCTAGCTAGTTAATATACATGGAATATCTATTTTGTATCTACTGTTTAGCATGCTTTAGGGCTGTCCTTTAGGTTTTTAATGCATAGTTATGATTCTTGTGCTCCTGCTTGTCCTTGTGCTAGGATTAGTGTCATTGCATGTTAGAGTTAGGATTTTCATCATGTTATATTGCTTTAGTTAGTTAATATGCATGATTTAATTTCTGTTTAGTTTGGTTTTAGCATGATTAAAGTATGTTTTGTATGTTTTTAAGCATATTTGTGAGTTTAGGGTTTTAGAGTCATTGTTTCGTGTTTGTTTTCATATAGCATGATAAAGTAGACTTTTTTATTTGGTTTTTCTTCGTGTTTGCTGTATATGTTTTTCATATGGAGTAAACATGATAGTTTTGCATGCATGTTAGTATGTTTTAGGGTTTTTATGCATGATATGGTTCTAGGAATATGTTAGGACTTATTATTGTTCGCTGTGTTGCTGTTAGCATGCTTAGTGGATGATTTTTAGGCCATAATACTATTCTGTCCAGATTTGCATGTTAGTGTTTTTGCATGGTTTTGAGCACTTGTAAGGGTGCAAATAGGTGTGGTATTTGTCCTATGGCAAATAGGGCTGCTTATGTCTGAAATGGCTAAATGCTTGGAGCTAATTGCGCTCAGGTAAGTGGGTGTGAAGGTGCCCCAATTCACCTTTCTTCTTAACTCATTCTCTTCTCCCTATCTAGGGTTCATTTTTAATATGATCCTATGGTTTAATTAGAGGTTTCCTTAACCAACAAAATTCTGGTTTTTATTAAAGTTTCCATTTTGTGGATTTCTTTCCTAAAATCAAACTTTCTATCATATTCAACTCTTTTGATCAAATAAGGAAACCTAGGGTTTTAACCATAGGTTTGTATTAGGATTTAACCTTAGTTCTAATCGAACTACGTGGACTTTGATCCATGTATTTCGTTGCATGGTACGTAGGCGCTCTTCGTGAGGCTCAAGTCCGTTCTAGGATCCAAGCATCCTAGGTTTATTTTTGTTTTGTTTTGTTTTTCTTTATTTTCTGTTTTTATTTGCTTATTATGCATGGATGGATGAATGAAATATATGATATGCATGCAATTCTTGTGATGATATACTTGCTGATTTTTGTATGGAAAGACTTTAATTTAGCCCAAATGAACTGAGAGACCGAAAGGGTGACATGGGTGCCTATAGGCTTTGCCTAAAACCTTCCCATGTCATAACTTAGCCTCCGAATCCCCGATTTCTTTGGTTTTCAAAAGATTGGTTTTTGCCTTTCCTTTTTTTATGGAGTCATTCAAATTGTTTTCCTAAAACAACCTGATTTTTAGGGTTTTCCTTGTTTCCTTTAAAAAATAAGGTGGCGACTCCTTTCCTTTTTCTTTTTCAAACCCACTTTCTTTTCAATCCCTCGTGGGCCCAATTTCCGGGGTTCACAGTAGGATTCAATACTCACAGAGAAAATCACTCAAGCAAGGGTTAATGCTCAAGATAAAATGTATATAAGCAAAGGTCAATGCTTAAAATGAGTAGGATTCAATACTCACAGAGAAAATCATACAAGCAAGGGTCAATGCTCAAGATAAAATGTATATAAGCAAAGGTCAATGCTTAAAATGAGTAGGATTCAATACTCACAGAGAAAATCATACGAGCAAGGGTCAATACTCAAGAGAGGGGTATGAGTGAATACTCTAAATGAGTGAAGGTCAACACTCAGGATGAATAATAGTTAATATTCCAAACAAGCAAAGGTCAATGCTCAAGAAAAAAGAGTATAGGTAAATACTCACAGGGGAGCTTAACAAAACATTGGTTAAGTAGGAGTCACTACTCATAAGACAAGGTTAGCATGAGGACAAAGCCAACACCACATGAAGAAAAAAGATCACTCACACGACTACTTGGGTGTAACCTAATGGCGAAAACTTAAGCAAATATGGTCATGGGAAAATGGACCTCCAAAACTCAATGAACGCTGCATATTACTAATGCACACATCAACTAATCAATTAACTCAAGTAAAATTGATTCACATGGATCAGCACAAGTTCAAAGCCATGCACAGAAAGATTTACTGGAAGTGGTTTTGCAAACCTATCATTCTTTTTCTTTAAAGACCCCTTTACATACTTAGCATAATCATGGAATTTTCAAAAACATTTTTTCTTTGTTTATAAAATGATGGTCTAGCCTTCTTAGGAAACAATGCAATTTAGGAGGATCGGATCAAACCCATGAATTCTTTTTCAAGGTATAGGAATGGAGTGGAATCACCTCTTCTTCTCTTCTTCTTTCTTCACTTTTTTTTTTCAAAACCCTAACTTTTGCCTAGATTGCCCTTACGGGTTTTCAACCTAGCGGGTTGCCCTAATTTTTGCCTAGGCCGCCCTTTCGGGTTTTCAACCTAGCGGGCTTTTCTTCTTTTTCTTTCACACTTCTTTGCAAGTTACTTCAGCATAGAAGGGTTTAAATCACAAAGCCCCAACCCATTCTCTTTATCAGGTTCTCTAATCGAACAAACCAGCCCCAACATTCATTCAAATTCTTCTTCAACAAGCATAATCAGCCCCTCGGTTCATAGAATGACATGCCCACTTCTCTTGGTTAACACATTCACGTTCTTTGATTGAGCAAGATAAATTAGTCCCCAATTGCAGAGAAAATAACACCCATTCTCCCAATCTCACAAAGTTTCACACCTATGACTAAGGCAAATCATTCCATAGTGGTTACTGCTATCCCTTTCCCATCATTAAATCCATAACAAGAGTTTAAGCCAAAAGGTAAGAAGATATAGAATTTGATGGAACCCATAAATGAATCATCATGATTGAATACTTTTAAAGGACGAGGTCTATGACCACTAGAAACACACAAGACTCAAGAGAGGTGAAGGAAGAAAGTGGAAGGACATCCGAAGGACTCAAACAAAACAAAAACAAGAAGAATAATTAAATTAACTTTCTCGGTGGCATGTAGTATTTTAGCTCACTAATTTGATGAATGAGACTGTTTCCTCTTGACTTAGTGACAAAGAATTGCCTTCAATGGTTGGTTATATGTAAAGCCTCTTTCTTTCTTTCTCTTTTTTTTTTTTTTTTTCAATGAATTAGACCACACCCAAAGTAACTTTATGGGCTGCCTACGTATCTCCACATTGATCTTCACAAGACATTTACAAAACAAACATTTCTTTTTTTGGTGGAGAATCAGGTCCTCGTAGTTCAAGAGATTCATTCTTCATTTTTTTTTTCAATATTTTTCAAATTCCCTAACTTTTGCCTAGGTCGCCTTTTCAGGTTTTCAACCTAGCGGGCCTGGCTCTACATATAACCACATAGGGACCACCCTCACTTGGCTTAAACTTCTCCCGCAAGTCACGAACATAGATTGTAGTCTTCCTTGATCACAAGACTTTCTTTTGATTGTTGTTGATCTTCCTTCTTGATGCTTTTGGATGTTAATCCCTTCCCTTTCTTTTGTGCCTTTTTTTCTTTGCTCTTTTTTTTTTTTTTTTTTTTTTTTGTTTTTTGTTTTTTGTTTTTTTTTTTGTTTTGTCACAATTTTTCTTTTAACTTTTTTTCTTTTCCTTTTGAGGGAGAGGGAAATAAACATCTCCAAAAGCTCACAGCATGGTAGTTGATTTCTCTTTTGATCTTTGAATTGCTTCTTACAAAGGTTTCAAGATCTTCTCATGTTGCTTGGCCTATGTCTTGTATTGGGCGAGTGGTCCCTTATGTTTACCATTTTGGACTTTTCCAAGTTTTCTAGTCAATTAGTCACAGTTCATCATTCTTTGTGTTTGGTCCTTTAGTGGAAAGAGTTTTTGAGCCTCCTAGCAAATATTTTCATGCCACTTTGATTGTCAATTGATTAATGAGAAGAGAAATAGAAAGACAATGGAATTCTTGAAATCAAACATTTTATTGAAGGAATGAAGAAGAACTTATTGAAAATCTTGACTTGACAATTATTAGGACTCAAAAGACTCATAATTTCAAAGGACATTTGACTTGAAAGACGAAAACAATCAAATAACAAAGAAACAAACCCTAAGTCTACCTTAGGACAAACAACCTAAACTCTTTATCACAAATAGTCATGACAAAATTGGTGCGACAATAAGCACTAAATGGATTGCCTTTAGAGTGAATGATTGGGTGCCTTAGGTGGAGAGACAATTCCCTTGTCAAAGAGGTCTTGGATTTCATGTTTCAACCTTGGGCATCGATCAGTGCTATGCCCCTTGCTTTGGTGGAAGTCACAATACTCATTCTCTTTGAAGCGGCGAGGTAATGGGTTAGGCAACGGTGCTGGGTCAAGGGGTTGAAGCAAACCTTTCACCTTCAACTTCTCAAAAACATCGCTCAATGGCATATAGAGTTCAGTGAATTGACAGGACTGTTGGGGAGATATGGCATTAACATGCCTATATGTCTTTCCGTTACTTCCAATTCGGGAGTTCCCTGATTTTTCCTCTTCCTCAATTGTACCATCACCAATGGCATCTTCTACTTGAGTTCCAGCCCCAATCAAAGCCTTAAAGTTTGCGAAATAGCTTGCAAATAGATGCTTATGGTAAATAGGGAGGAGGTTCTTAACTACCATTTGAATTTGTTCTTCTTCATTGGGTCGGTTCGCCATCTGAGAAGCCTTTTGTCTCCACCTTGTAATGAATCCGGAGAAGGTTTCATTAGCCCCTTGCTTTGTTGTTTTCAAGTCTCTCCGAGTAACATCCACCTCTGTATTGTACTTATAGTGCTCTAAGAATTCATTGCATATATCTTCCCAAGTCCGAGTCCTATTCTCATCCAACGCTAAGAACCATTTCAAAGCGGAAGTTGCCAAGGTTTCATGGAACATTTGAGCCAAGAGCTCGTCAGTGGCCCCTCGAGGGTGCATAGTTCGCACGTACATCTTCAAATGAGTCTTGGGGCAGCCCGTCCCATCAAATTTCTCCAACTCTGGCATCTTGAATTGCAATGGAATACGAGCCGTTGGAAACAGAGATAAAGTCCGCACATCGATTATGTCATCGGCCTTACGAATCCCTTTTATAGTTCTCTCCAATGCTTCTACTTTGCTAGCCAACACAGAGTCAGTGTCGGTACCTTTTCTTTTGGTTTCCCCTTCTAGGTTGATGACCACAGGTTTTGAACTACTTTTCCCCCTTATCTTAGTGTTCTCATTGCATTGAGGTCCATCTTCAGTGCTAGACCCATGAGGTGCACCTGAAGAATGGATCTTAGAGCCATTATTTTGTTCGAGATCCGCCATCTTCTGTTAGTTCTCTTGAGCCATTTTCAATGCTGTATCGGATGTCTTGGCAGTGTGGTCAAGCTTGGCTGTGATGGCTTTCAAACAAGCCTCAAGGTCAAAGTTCCTTTCACTAGTCCCTTTGTTAGCCATCTCGGGTTCAAAATTTGAGTCCAACCTTAATAAGTTGTCACGGGTTTAATCCAACCCCCCTTCAAGGACAAAATCCCCTTTTTAGGCTATGACCAAAACATTTTAACAATATTTCCATGACTGCGCTAAATTGATAAATGTGATCTTATAAAGCATCCCCTTAGTTAGACATCTCATCTTCAAAGGTACCTTGAAGTGTGAGGTGACGTACTAAGGACATGAAGGTGAGTCACTTAGTTTTAGGTTCTAACCATTAACAATCACAAAACCATCAAGAGTCACTTTCCCCCAAGTGTAGGCAAACTATGAGCTAGGTTTAAACAGTATATCTCCTTAGTTAGACACCTCATCCTCAAAAGTGTCCTTAAGACGGAAAGTGAGGTGACATACTAAAGACATAAAGTTGAATAAGCCCCTACTTCTTAACCCTTAATCAAACACTTCACTCCAAACAAGCCCCTATTGGTTCATTTAAAAGCCCATGATTAAATGGTCTTAGCTTATATACCTTTAATTAGTCCATCCCTCTTTTAAGGAGCCGCTTGGGTGAAGGGTGGAGGTACTTACTAAAGGTATGTAGGTGAAACCATATAATGTTAAGTCTAGATCATTACCCAAGGTTAAAGTAAACCTAAGCCTACAACATAACTCATGAGCATAGCAACACAATACAAACACGGCATTATATCATTACAATCAAGTGTGGGTGCATAATAGTGAACTAATAGTGCCCTATAAGTTTGTCTGCATGGACTAATGATAAGGGTAGGCTGGGGTCCTTCACTTGCTTGAACTATCTTTATACCTAACCACATGTGGCATCAGGAACGCCGCGTGGGTCCAGCAGTACATGATTAGCTCATTTAATATACCCAAGGGCAAGCCCAAGGGTACTTGGCAAGAGAGGTTGATAGCTTTCACCCCAACACATGGAATCAGGAAAACCAAGGTTGAGGCTAGGCCCATCAGTGGCAAGGATACATCGAGGGACATCGATCCTAGCACGCAAGAGTTTGCGCACACAATGCAATAAATGAAAGCACACAATCAAGCGGATGCAATGTGATTGATTTTAATTAACATAAGAAATTAACTTAGCCCAATCAAACTTTATAGAGTCTAGCCCACAAGTCCCCAGTGGAGTCGCCAAACTGTGAACCCTAAAAAGTGGGCCCACAAGGGTTGAAAAGAAAATAGGTTTGAAAACGAAAAGGGAGTCGCCACCTTATTTTTTAAAGGAAACAAGGAAAACCCTAAAAACCAATTTTGTTTTAAGAAAACAAAAGAATGACTCCATGTTTAAAAAGGAAAGGCAAAAACAGTCTTTTGGAAACCAAAGAAATCGGGGATTCGGAGGTTAAGTTATGACATGGGAAGGTTCTAGGCATAGCCTATAGGCACCCATGTCACCCTTTCGGTCTCTTAGTTTATTTGGGCTAAATTAAAGTCTTACCATACAAAAATCAGCAAGTATATCATCACAAGAATTGCATGCATATCATATATCCATCCATAACAAACAAACAAAATAAAGAAAAACTAAACTAAACTAGGATACTTAGATCCTAGGGCGGACTTGAACCTCAAAGCGCCTACGTACCATGTAGCGAAATACATAGATCAAAGTCCACGTAGTTCGAATTAGAATTAGGGTTAAATCCTAATATAAACCTATGGTAAAAACCCTAGGTTTCCTTATTTGAAAGATAGAAAATCTGATATTTAAACCAAGTTTGAAATAAAAGTAACTTCCACAAGATGGAAACTTTGAGAAAAAGGCAACTTTATTTTAGCAAGGAAACCTCTAGTGATTCACCATGGATTCATATTAAGAAGTAACCCTAAAAAGGGAGAAGGGAAAAGTTAAGGAAGAAAGAAGTGAATTGGGGCACTTCCACACCCTACTTACCTTAGGCAATTACTCCAAGCAAATAGCAAGCTTAAGCAATAATAGCCCTATTTGCAATGAGGCAATTATCGCAGCTGTTTGCACCCTTACACGTGCTCAAAACAAGACAAAAAGAAGAACAAAAAAATCTGGACAAAATAGTACTAAAGCCTAAATTCATCCACTAATCATGCAAATAACATAAACAGTGAATAAAACTAAACCTTAATGCAATCCTAACACTAAGACATGCAAAAGACCCTAAAAATCCACTACATGCATGCAGAAAATATCATAGTTGTTCTATATATATCATACATATAACAACCATGGAGAAAAACCAATAAAAAAGCCTACTTTAGCATGCTATATGAAACTAACCTAAAACAAAGACAATAGGAACCCTAAAATCACAATCATGCTTAAGAACTTATAGAATAGCTCTAAAGCATGCATAACTCATGATGAACAGTATTTAAACCATGTATATTAACTAACTAAAGCTATAACACATGATAAAAAAACTCAACTTTAGCATGCAATAGTCCTATTCTACAAGAAACCCTAATCTAAACTTGAATAGAAGGGAGTTTTACCTTATGAAGAGCTTCCTTGCTGCTGTAGAGACTCTCTTCTTGACTTGTGGATGACTTGAACCAATGTTCTTCAAGGCTACAGCAAGAACTCTGTGAACCCCGGAAATTGGGCCCACGAGGGATTGAAAAGAAAGTGGGTTTGAAAAAGAAAAAGGAAAGGAGTCGCCACCTTATTTTTTAAAGGAAACAAGGAAAACCCTAAAAATAGTTTGTTTTAGGAAAACAATTTGAATGACTCCATAAAAAAGGAAAGGCAAAAACCAATCTTTTGAAAACCAAAGAAATCGGGGATTCGGAGGCTAAGTTATGACATGGGAAGGTTCTAGGCAAAGCCTATAGGCACCCATGTCACCCTTTCGGTCTCTCAGTTCATTTGGGCTAAATTAAAGTCTTTCCATACAAAAATCAGCAAGTATATCATCACAAGAACTGCATGCATATCATATATTTCATTCATCCATCCATGCATAATAAGCAAATAAAAACAGAAAATAAAAAGAAGAAAAGAAAACATAAATAAACCTAGGATGCTTGGATCCTAGAACGGACTTGAGCCTCACGAAGAGCGCCTACGTACCATGCAACGAAATACATGGATCAAAGTCCACGTAGTTCGATTAGAACTAAGGTTAAATCCTAATACAAACCTATGGTTAAAACCCTAGGTTTCCTTATTTGATCAAAAGAGTTGAATATGATAGAAAGTTTGATTTTAGGAAAGAAATCCACAAAATGGAAACTTTAATAAAAACCAGAATTTTGTTGGTTAAGGAAACCTCTAATTAAACCATAGGATCATATTAAAAATTAACCCTAGATAGGGAGAAGAGAATGAGTTAAGAAGAAAGGTGAATTGGGGCACCTTCACACCCACTTACCTGAGCGCAATTACCTCCAAGCATTTAGCCATTTCAGACATAAGCAGCCCTATTTGCCATGGGACAAATACCACACCTATTTGCACCCTTACAAGTGCTCAAAACCATGCAAAAACACTAACATGCAAATCTGGACAGAATAGTATTATGACCTAAAATCATCCACTAAGCATGCCAATAGCAAAAACAGCGAACAATAATAAGTCCTAACATATTCCTAGAACCATATCATGCATAAAAACCCTAAAACATACTAACATGCATGCAAAACTATCATGTTTACTCCATATGAAAAACATATACAGCAAACACGAAGAAAAACCAAATAAAAAAGTCTACTTTATCATGCTATATGAAAACAAACACGAAACAATGACTCTAAAACCCTAAACTCACAAATATGCTTAAAAACATACAAAACATACTTTAATCATGCTAAAACCAAACTAAACAGAAATTAAATCATGCATATTAACTAACTAAAGCAATATAACATGATGAAAATCCTAACTCTAACATGCAATGACACTAATCCTAGCACAAGGACAAACAGGAGCACAAGAATCACAACTATGCATTAAAAACCTAAAGGACAGCCCTAAAGCATGCTAAACAGTAGATAAAAAATAGATATTCCATGTATATTAACTAGCTAGAGTGTTAATACATGATAAAAAAGTTACCTTTAACATGCAATAAGCCTAACCCATATGAAAACCTAGTTTAAGCTTGAATAGAGAAGGAGAATACCTTAGGAAGTGGCTCCCCTTGTGTTTGTAATTGTTCGTGGCTCCTCAGGTCTTTAGAGTGAATCAAACCAACACGAATCCTCCTCTTTGTCAAAGTAGTATCACAGCAAAGAGATCAAAACTCACTCAACTTTGAAAAGAAATAGAAAACAAGAAGAGAACAAGAGAAAAGAAAAAGTGATTCTCGTCACTTTGCAGCAGCAGCAACTTCAATCGTGTTTTTGGGTATGAAAACGTTGGATTTGGACAAAGCTTGTGAAATACAAAGTTGTAGAGAATTGAATTATCTTTCTAACAAGACCAATTTCATCAACTTCTGACTTCAGATGAAAACGTTATGATTAAAATACGACTGCTGGTTTTCAGAAAATCTGCTGCTGAATTATGACGAATTTCACTCCCCCCAAACCCTCTTCTCTTCCCCTCTGTTTAAAGACATTAAGAGAGTATTTATAACTGAAATCTGGAGTTTCCCTTTCCTTCCTGGACCAGGTTTTCTTGGAGAATAATCAAAAGGTATTTTATAATGATAAAAGACTTCTAATCTGAATAGGAAAAGGAAATTGTCTTTTATAAAAATTGGGAGACTGACCGCTAACACGCATGCACATGTATCGTATGTGCGTACACACACTCATCACATACGTACACGTGTTAGTGTCATGATAAAAATGGCTAATTTAATAAAATAATTTTCTTTTCATTTTAACCAAAAATCTCATGCTGTGATTCGCACTAATTCTTCAAGGATAATCCGTAAATAACCACACTAAACTCATCATCAGGCCATATCAAAATAGAACTTCATGAAACACTTTTGAGGGTAAAATGATGACTAATGAAAGTCAATTTGAAAAGATTTGGTTGGTAATTGTGAGTCAATTAGAGCTAACCCAAGGAAGGGTCAATTAACCAACTTGAACCACATGGAGCCATTTTAATCCCGAGCCATTGACTTACCAAATTGAACCTAGAAATACCTCATATGCATCCATATGAACTCCAATTGACAATTTGGAGATCATTCCAAGGTCAAATGAAAAGTTTGGGACTTAAAAGACGATTATGCCCCTCAAGTCACAAAAGCTCTTATTATCCCTCAAGATCAACTCCAATTTGAACCAAAATTCATATCCATTGTCCTTGTGACTCTAGAAAACTAATGCAAGTGACTAGACTCAAAAAAAAAACAAAAACATGCATGAAATGATGAGCCCTAGTAAGGTGGTGCAAAAATGGGGTGTGACAGAAGCCCCTCATTGGCGAACAAGTTACACTTGTGAACCAATGATAAAGAACAACCCATTTTTGGCCAAAAAGCCCGGAGAAATCACACATTGATACCAACAATGATGGGAGGTTGAAAACCTGAGACTGAAATAAGGAAGTGTACTCAAGTCATGAGTATACTTAAACCACTGGGGGTCGATGATTGTCAAGAGAAGCATATTCAAGCCACTACGAATGAACATACTTTTGAAACGGAGAAATATATTCTAGTCACGAATATATTTAACCAAGTGATGAGAATGAGATCTGAAAAGTACGTTCAAGTGATGAACATACCTTTGAAATGGAGAAATATATCCAAGCGATGGATATACTTAACCAAGTAAGCTGAGAAGTACACTCAAGTGATGAGCATACCATTGAAATGGAGAAATATATCCAAACGACGGATATATTTAACCAAGTAAGATAAGAATAATCTGAGAAGTGTACTCAAGTGATGAGTACACCATTGAAATGGAGAAATATATTCTAGTCACGAATATACTTAACCAAGTAAGTGACAAGTATGTTTGAGTGATAAACATACCATTGAAATAGAGAAATATATCCAAGTGATGGATATACTTAACCAAGTAAGTGACAAGTATGTTTAAGTGATAAACATACCATTGAAATAGAGAAATATATCCAAGCGATGGATATACTTAAGCAAGTAAGATAGAGAATAATCTGAGAAGTGTACTCAAGTGATGAGTACACCATTGAAATGGAGAAATATATTCTAGTCATGAATATATTTAACCAAGTAAGTGACAAATATTCTGAGAAGTATGTTCAAGTGATGAACATACTATTGAAATGAAGAAATATATTCAAGTGATGAATATACTTAACCAAGTAAGTGGCAAAATATCTGAGAAGTATACTCAAGTGATGAGTATACCATTGAAATGGAAAAAATATACCCAAGTGGTGGATATACTTAACCAAGTAAGTGACAAATGATCTGAGAAGTATGTTCAAGTGATGAACATACCATTGAAATGGAAAAAATATACCCAAGTGGTGGATATACTTAACCAAGTAAGTGACAAATGATCTGAGAAGTATGTTCAAGTGATGAACATACCATTGAAATGGAGAAATACACCCAAGCGATGGATATACTTAACCAAGTAAGTGACGAAATATCTGAGAAGTATACTCGAGTGATGAGTATACCATTGAAATGGAGAAATATATTCAAGTGATGAATATATTTAACCAAGTAAGTGATAATGAGGATCTGAAACTAGGAAGCATATTCAATGGGTGAACATGCTTTTGAAATGGAAGAATATATTCAAGTGATGAATATATTCAACCAAGTATGATAGAGAATGAGAATTTGAAGCTGAGAAGCATATTCAAAGAGTGAATACACTTTTGAAATGGAAGAATATGTTCAAGTGATGAGTATATTCAACCAAGTAGGATAGGGAATGAGAATTTGAAACTGAGAAGCATATTCAAAGAGTGAATACACTTTTGAAATGGAAGAATATATTCAAATGATGAGTATATTCAACCAAGTGGGATGAAAAATCAAGATTTGAAATGAGGATATATGATCAATTTATCAAGATTGAACAGGCAAGGTGCAAGAGGAAAGTGACTTAACACATTGTCACTTGAGTTGGCATGACACAGGGGAAATATATTCAACCCTTTTGAACGTAAAATCAATTCAAGGAATTGATTTCAAGATGGAATTTGATTGATTTTAAGCTCAAAAAGTGTTGAATATCTCATTTGGAAGGAGGTTTGATCACGCGTCAAGGCGAGACAAAGCGAGGGAGAAAGCCAAAACAAGGTGGCTTGGGTGACCACCAGGCCTAGGGAGGCTAGCCGCCCAGGCCTGGGTGGTTACCCGAGCCCGAAGCGGAAATCCCACTTTGAATAGGAAACTTCCTATTCTGATGGGTTTTTCCCTATTTGAACTTGGATTTGTGACCTTTTTCCTATAAAAACACATCCAAGAGGTTCCTAAACCTACTTGTATTCATTCATTAGAAATTATGGAGGCTCTAGACAAATTTTTAGGAGGGTTTTTGAGAGTTATGAGTGCTGAAGCAAAATCTGAGTTCAAGTGCTTTGGCTTGGATCCATTGCTCTCCTTGAGGCATGTGAGGCTTGAAACGAACCTCTTGACTGCTGCTACATATTTTTGGGATCCTCAAGTTCATGTGTTCCGCTTCAACTATGAAGAACTGTGCCCAACCATGGAGGAATTCTGTGCATTGTATGGAGTTTCAACGGTAGGTCCTTTCATTCTCCCTACTCCTCGCCCAAGCTTTCTTACTTCTTTCTCCAATCTACTTGGGATTCACTCACAATATGCCTCTACGTTTGTAAAGGACCATATGGTAGACTTGATGAAATTGGCAACCTCTTTTTTAGCTTGCGATAGTAAAGGTATTCTGAATTTTACCTTTCCTATTAAGCATGCACTTGCCTTTTGCCTCATTGGTCGTTTTCTTATTTCCACTGGTACTCCACATGTTCCCGTTCAAATCTGTGACTTGATTCCTCTCCTTGCCAAGGGCCATAACTTGATTCCCATGGTGCTAGCTGAAACCCTGATTGGTTTGGATAAAACTCATGAGGACCCAAAGGTTCCTTTAGGAGGTAGCCCCATTCTACTGTAGATGTGGTTGCTTGAAAGACTGAATTTCTTGTCACCAGTTGCCATTACACCATACAAGCCCCAGCATTACTACCTTCGCCGCATTGAATTACCTGGGCAATTTTCATTGAGAGATTGGCTAGGTTACTACCAAACCCTTTCTTGGAGGAGTGTCAAGTGGTTTGTATTCATATGGGGCTGCAGTGACCAGGTGCTTCTGCGGACTTCTGGATGCGCCATGGTGAGACTCATAGGACTGAGGTCTACTTCCTTCTATTGGCCTTCAAGGGTTCTGCGTCAGATGGGCGCCATGCAAACCATACCCACTTCCTTGAAAGGTGACTATCCTATGGTGCCCGCGGGTCTTTCTGTAGTGACTTGGGTGAAGGACCGATGGCCTAGCAAGTTGATACTAACCCAAGTTACGAATACTGATGGTCCGTATATGATGAGCCCCGAGTATAAGGAATGGTTGAAAAGCAATTTAGGTGAGAGAGAGACTACTCGAAGAGAAAGGATTTTTGGACTTATCAAGAACAACGAACTTGGATCTTGCAGAGAAGATATTATGGAAGCAGTGACAGCAGCTTATGAACATGACTTGAGGAAGAAAAGAAGACATGAAAGAGAGAAGAAGAAAGCTGAGGAGCGAGCTGCAAAGAGGCTCAAGAAAATAGAATAGGATATTTATGGCATATTTGTAGTTCTTTTACTTAATACCAATGAATTGCTATGTCAATCAATTTTAGTTTTGAATAAATTGCCAATAATAAATCAAATTTGGGATTTTCTTGTTTGATTTAGACCGCACCCAAGGTAACTTTATGGGTTGCCTACGTATCTCCATGGTTTTTTCTTCTTTTTTTTTGTTTTTGTTTTTTTTGTTTTTGTTTTTTTTTGTTTTTTTTTTTTGTTTTTTTTTTTGTTTTTGAATGGAGAATCAGGTCTTACGTAGTTCTTATGCCTTAACTTTTGCCTAGGCCGCCCTTACGGGTTTTCAACCTAGCAGGCTTCAAACATGATATTTCTTCAATTGATCCAAATTAGTTGGACGAGCGAACTCAATTCCATCTAAATCCATGAGGCGAACAGCCCCTGCTGGCAATATCTCTTTGATAATGTATGGCCCACCCCAACTTGGCTTGAATTTTCCCCGCGGATCGAACACTGGAGCTCTGATTTCTTTCAGCACTACATCCCCTTTCTTTAGACCTCGATCTTTGACATGCTTGTTGAATGCTCTGGAAACTCTCCGTTGATACCCCTGAACATGATACAGCGCCCTTAAACGCCTTTCATCCAGCAAAGCTAACTCATCATTGCAGCTCTTAACCCAGTCCACTTCTGTTATCTGGCTCTCCACGGCAACCCTTAGTGAAGGAACCTCTAATTCAACTGGCAACACGGCCTCCATTCCATAAACTAGAGAATAAGGGGTAGCCCCTGTTGACGATCTTATTGATGTTCTGTAACCCCATAGAGCCAATGGCAACTTCTCATGCCAGTCTGTGTGTGAGTCCGCAGTCTTCTGTAGTATCTTCTTGATGTTCTTGTTAGCTGCTTCCACCGCTCCATTAGTCTGAGGACGGTATGGTGACGACAGATGGTGGGCTATGCCGTACTTTTGCAAGAGCTCATGGGTTTCTTTCTGAAAGTGCTGGCCATTGTCTGAGATAACTTCATGCGGTACCCCATATCGATAGATGATGCTGTGCTGTATGAACTGTGCTACCTTCTTGGAATTCAAGGTCTTGAAGGACGCTGCTTCCACCCACTTAGTGAAGTAGTCGATGGCAACCAGGATGTATTCATGCCCATTTGACGCCTTTGGCTTGATCTGTCCGATGATATCTATCCCCCATACCGCGAATGGCTATGGTGACGACATACTTGTTAAAGGCATAGAAGGCAAATGTTGTCCACTGGCGAACAGTTGGCATTTGTGGCACTTCTTGACATGTGCGTGGCAGTCTCTTTCCATGGTAGACTAATAATAGCCTAACCTCATGATTTTCTTAGCTAACATATAGCCATTCATATGCGGAGCCCCTGTCCCTTCATGGATTTCTTTAATCAGATGCTCGGCTTCTTCCTCGGTGACACACAGCAGGTGGATCCCGTCGTATGATCTCCGATATAGCTTTCCTCCACAAAGTACATAGTGACTTGCCAACCGCCTTAGGGTTTTTCTATCAATGCGAGATGCTCCTTCTGGGTACTCCCTTTCTTCAATGAACTTCTTTATGTCATGGAACCACGGACGGCCATCATTCACTTCCCCTCCTCGGATTGCACAACAGTACACAGGCTTGTCTCGGCATTCTATTACCAACGGCTTCACATTTCTCCCTTCAGGTATCTCCACCATGGATGCTAGGGTCGCCAAGGCATCGGCGAACTGGTTCTTGTTTCTTGAAAGGTAGTTGAACTCTATCTCTGAGAACTCCTTGGTTAGAGCTTCCAGATAGGCATGGTAGGGTAGCAGCTTCTCATCTCGAGTTTTCCATTCCCCTTTTATCTGACAAATGATTAGCGCCGAGTCCCCGAACACTTCTAATTCTTTGATCCCCAATTCAAGTGCCGCTTCCAATGCTAGGATACAGGCCTCATATTCAGCAATGTTGTTGGTGGCTTCGAACCCCAACTTGACCGCCAACGGTGTAAATGCCTCTTCGGGTGAGACCAGCAGGACTCCTATCCCATAACCTTTCTTATTGGCTGCCCCATCGAAGTATACTCTCCAAGTTTTTCTACCAATCTCTAGCACGTCCTCATCTGGGAATTGATCGTTGAACGGAGCGGATGATGACACCGGACAGCTAGCTAGGTAGTCTGCGATGACGCTTCCCTTGATAGACTTCTGATTCACGTACTTGATGTCGAATTCATTGAGGAGAATTGACCATCGAGCAGTTCTGAATGACAATACTGGCCTTTCTACCAGGTACTTCAACGGGTCCATGCGACTTATCAAGAACACTTCAAAGGACATCATGTAGTGCCGGAGTTTCTGTGTCGCCCATACTAGTGCCACACAAGCCTTTTCAATTGCATTGTACTTCACTTCATAGTCTATAATTTTCTTGCTTAAGTAATAAATGGCATTTTCCTTTGTAGACCCTTCAAGATATTGAGCTAACATAGCTCCCGTCGCGGTTTCGGTGACCGTTAAGTATAACAAAAGTGGCGCGCCTTGCCGTGGGGGAACTAAGATTGGAGGATTGCTCAAGTATCTCTTAATGGTCTCAAAGGCCTCTTGGCATTCTTCGTTCCATACTTTTGGCACACCTTTCTTAAGCAATTTGAAGATTGGTTCGCAAACCATGGTCAAGTTGGCAATGAATCGGCTTATGTATTGAACTCTTCCCAGAAAACCCCGGATCTGCTTCTCAGTGCTAGGCGGCTCCATCTCCACAATAGCTTTTATCTTCCCTGGGTCCACTTCGATACCTCTCTGAGTGATCATAAACCCCAATAACTTGCCTGCAGTGACACCAAGAGCGCACTTCTGTGGGTTGAGACGGAGATTGTACTTTTTTGCTCGCTCTAGGAATTTCTCTAGTGCCTTGAAATGCCCTTCTCTATCCACGGACTTTACGATCATATCATCGACATAAACCTCGACTTCCTTATGGATCATATCATGCAATAGGGTCGTAGCTGCTCTTTGGTAAGTAGCCCCAGCGTTTCTTAAGCCAAAAGGCATTACTTTGTAACAGTACGTTCCCCATTGCGTGATAAAGGCTGTTTTCTCCATGTCTTAAGGTGCCATCTTTATCTGGTTATACCCGGAGAATCCGTCCATGAAGGAGAGGAGTGCATGTCCCACCGTGCTATCTACCAACACGTCGATATGGGGTAAAGGAAAGTCATCCTTAGGGCTCGCAGCGTTGAGATCTCGGAAGTCGACACACATCCTCACTTTCCCATCTTTTTTAGGCACAGGCACTATATTCGACAACCACTCGGGGTACTCCACAACTTGGAGGAAACCCGCGTCTAATTGTTTAGTTACCTCTTCTTTTACTTTTAGAGCCCATTCTGGTTTTAATCTTCTGAGTTTCTGCTTTACCGGCTTCTTTAGGGAATTAGTGGGGATATAGTGTTGCACAATATCGGGGTCGATGCCAGGCATGTCTTCATAAGACCATGCAAAAGCCATAATGTTGGCTTTCAAGAGAGAGATCATCTTTTCTTTTTCAACGGGGGAGAGGGTTTTCCCAATTTTAACTATTCTTGGCAATTCATTCGTCCCTAAGTTGATTGATTCCAATTCATCCATATTAGGTTCGGTGACGCCCCTTTTCCTTTGCTCAACGAGCTCCGGGGGGACATCGTTCCTAGGATCTATATCCATGCCATAAATATCCATAGAGGAGAGAAAAGAGACACTGCATATATAGAGAAAGAAAGCACACTTTATTGACTAGGAATAATGGGAATGACACACAAAAGAAAGAAGGAAAACAAACAAATCTGTATCAATACTATGACTCCACAAAGTGAGTAAAGTAGATACATCTTATTGAATTAGGGAAATATTACTAAACTAAGACACCTACAAGCTGCTATCAGGTAGGCCAAGGTCTTCTTCTTCATGGATCTCCGCAATGACACCACATTCAAGGTACCAATTCAGGAATGGCACGGTAGCATGGCTAATGGATGAACCCTGGAGTTCTTCAATGGTCGAGTCTTCCACGGTGAGGATCATATCTTGGAACATTTCAGTCATAGCCCCTGCGTCGAGGTTCTCTGCCCAGTCTTCCTCTTTCTTTTCCCATAACTCATTATTGATGGCTTCATCATCCACCATTTCAGCTGTGATTGGATACCATTCGGTGAAGAAGATTTCAAAACCCGGAACTCGGATCTTGGTAGCTTGGTCAAAGGTGGGTTCTGGAAACCCGCAATATAGAAAATCATCCCCTTCTTTGACGAAGTAACCATTCAAAGTAGGTCGATATGGCGAGATCCTCAGGTCTGGCACCCTTCCCTCGGCTTTGGCTCTTACTTTCTCTTTATTCCTCTTCAGCATTTCCACATAATCATTTCTAGAGGGCTCATATCCTAGCCCGAAGGTGTATGAGGTGACACGGCTTTGAATAGACGTAGGGATCCCTTGTTGGCGACGCCCTAGCCCCATGCCTGGAAAGAAACTCATTCTTCTCATGATTTCACTAACATGCAAGTTGCCATGGGGACAAAAGTCCAAGGGTATTAATTCACCCTTTTCGAGCTCTTTTTCAATGCATTGGACATAGTCAAACCCAGATAGCGGTATCGCTGCTGATTCGGGTTGTATCTCACATATAGGCACACCTGCGAGTTTCAATTCATAGTCCCCTTGAAGTGTTACTATGGCCCCTTCGTAAGGAAACTTCACCTTTTGATGGAGTGAAGATGGTACAGCCCCAGCAGGATGGATCCAAGGTCGGCCCAACAGCAAGTTGAAACATGACGGCACATCCAACACTTGGAATTCTACCCTAAATTCAGTGGGTCCCATGATAAGAGGCAAAGTAACTACCCCTATTACTTCTCGGCGGGTGTTGTCATAAGCTCTTACGGTCTGCCCAGATGGCGTGAAATCAGTGGGTCCCAAACCCAAAACAGTGGCAGTTCGGAGAGGACATACATTCAGTGCGGACCCATTGTCGATAAGAACGGTGGGAACCCTCTTCCCCATAGTGTCAACGGTCACATAGAGAGCTTGAGAATGGCTCGGCCCGCTTTTAGGTAGGTCTACATCGGTGAACACGATGGTTGAGTTCTTGGGAGTTGGATTCACCAAATGTACCAATCCCTCGGGGGATGTGTCAACAGGCACTTGTATCTGATTCAACAGTTTCAACATGGTCTGTCTGTGCTTATGCGAGGCCATGAGCAAGCCCCAAATAGTAATGTTGGCATTGGTCTTCTTCAGCTGCCTAAGCACTTCATCCTCTTCTTCTTGCAAGCTAGGACGCCTCTGCCCTTCCAAATCTTCCAACGGATTTTCAGATTCTAGGTGGGGAGGCTTGAAATGACGACCCCCTCTGGTTATATGGTCCAACTCATCATCGCTAGCCCATATGTCATGGACTTCCTCGGAGTCATTCATCAAGTCATCCCATTCTATCATGTCGATGCTCTCCATCTCTGTCGGCAAGTCATCCCAACCTGAAGGGACTATCGGCTCATCTGATATCGGACTTGGGCTTGAGTACAGTACATAGTAGTCAAATTTCCCCGACGATTCACCTAATAGGCCAACCTGAGGATCCCCTGCTTCATATCTTTCTTTCAGCTCTTGTTGGATAGATTTCTTTGGCAACAACAAAACTTTTTGGTCAATGAGGTCTTGAATGATCTTCTTTAGTATAGAACAAGCCTCGGTGTCACGACCGGGTGCACGATGGTATTGGCAATATTGGTATGGGGTTGATGGCCTTGGCTTTGGTGGAAGGGGCATGATAAGGTTGTTATTGCGGCAAATGGTGAAAAGACGGGTTAAGGTCATGGGGAGTGGAGTGTATTGTCTTATGGGTTGGCGAGGGCGAGAGGATTCAACCTCAATGGCATTTATGGTGTTAGGTGGGGGTGTGTTGTTATGAGATGGGAGAGGATTACGGGTGACATTTGGACGGGTTGGTGGTGAAATGACTTGCTTGTCAATGAGGTCTTGGACTTGGTGGCGAAAGCGAATACAGCGATTGGTGGCATGGCCTTTGGATTGGTGGTACTTGCAGTACTCATTCTCATTGTAGCTCTTGGGTAAGGGATTTGGTGGAGGTCTTGGGTCGAGTGGCTTCAATAGGTCACGACTTATGAGCTTTTCAAGGACTCTTTCGAGTGGCATGAATAGGTCAGTGAATTGGCGAGGTGGGTTAACATCATTGAGAGAAAAGGGTTGGATTGGTTGAGTTATGGTGTTGACCTCGGCATTGTTCTTCCCAGTAAAGTTTGTCTTGCGACTCCTCACTTCCTCAGTCTTGATTGTCCCATCATTGATAGCATCTTCAACCTGCGTGCCAGCCCCAATGAGAGCTTTGAAATTTGGGAAATAGTGGGCAAATAGGTGCTTGTGATACACGGGCAGCAGGTTCTTAACCACTAACTGAATTTGGTCCTCCTCATTCGGCCTATCCGTCATTCTCGACGCCTTTTGTCTCCACCTTGTAATGTAAGCGGAGAAAGTTTCATGAGCCCCTTGCTTGGTAGTTTCTAGGTCCCTTCGAGTAACGTCCACCTCTGTGTTATACTTGTAGTGCTCTGAAAACTCATTGCATATGTCTTCCCAAGTCCGGGTTCTATTCTCATCCAAGGATAAGAACCATTTCAAAGTAGAAGTGGCCAAGGTTTCATGGAACATTTGAGCTAAAAGCTCGTCAGTAGCCCCTCGAGGGTGCATAGCTCGCACGTACATCTTCAAATGAGTCTTAGGGCAACCCGTCCCATCGAACTTTTCTAACTCCGGCATCTTGAATTGTAGTGGAATATGAGCCGTTGGAAACAGGGATAGAGTCCGCACATCGACCATGTCATCAGCCCTGCGAATCCCTTTTATAGTTCTCTCCAATGCTTCTACCTTGCTAGCTAACACGGAATCACTGCTAGAACCTTTCCCCTTGGCTTCCCCTTCTAGGTCGGTGACCTCAAGTTTCGAGCTACTTTCCCCCCTTGTCTTGGTGTTCTCATTGGATTGAGGTCCCTCTTCGGTGCCAGCCCCATGAGGTATACCCGAGGAATGGGCCTTAGAGCCATTTTGTTCAAGATCCGCCATCTTCTGTTGGTTCTCTTGAGCCATTTTCAATGCGGTATCGGATGTCTCGGCGGTATGGTCAAGCTTGGCCATGATGGCTTTCAGGCAAGCCTCAAGGTCAAAGTGCCCCTCACTAGTTCTTTCGTCGGCCATGTCTGTCTGATGGGTAGACTCAACACTCACTAGACGCCCTTGTGGATTGCGGATCCAAGCCAGCACGTCTATGGATAGAAAAGTTTTAACCTTTAGCCTAAGGACTTGTCCTAAACCTCCATATTTTCCTTAATGAACTCGGTCTCTACACCATGTTCAATTAATTCATTCCTTTTATCCAATTACCTTTACAGGGATCATGGATTAAGGGTATGTTTTAAAGAATAGGGCATAGAGTCCTTCAACTAGGTTTAATTAATCCCCTAGGACTAGCACATCACAAACATAGCTTTACATCCTATTTCCTTAATTTATTCCTCCTAACCCATGGCCTTAACGAAGGCTAGGGTTTAAAGGTCTATATTAAGGGCATAAGATATGAAGCCTCACACCACAAACACAGCATAGCATCATTACAAACAATTGTGGGTGCATAAAGGTGAGACCGTAGTGTCCTACAAGTCTGTCTATATGGACTAATGATAAGGGTAGGCTAGGGTCCTTCACTTGCTTGAGCAATCCTTATACCTAACCACATGTGGCATCAGGAACGCCGCGTGGGTCCAGCAGTACGTGATTAACTCATTTAATATACCCAAGGGCAAGCCCAAGGGTACTAGGCAAGAGAGGTTGATAGCTTTCGCCCCAACACATGGAATCAGGAAAACCAAGGTTGAGACTAGGCCGATCGTTGGCACGGATACATCGAGGGACATCGATCCTAACATGCAAGAGTTTGCGCACACAATGCAATAAATGAAAGCACACAATCAAGCGGATGCAATGTGATTGATTTTAATTAAACATAAGAAATTAACCTAGCCCAATTAAACTTTATAGAGTCTAGCCCACAAATCCCCAGTGGAGTCGCCAAACTGTGAACCCCGGAAATTGGGCCCACGAGGGATTGAAAAGAAAGTGGGTTTGAAAAAGAAAAAGGAAAGGAGTCGCCACCTTATTTTTTAAAGGAAACAAGGAAAACCCTAAAAATAGTTTGTTTTAGGAAAACAATTTGAATGACTCCATAAAAAAGGAAAGGCAAAAACCAATCTTTTGAAAACCAAAGAAATCGGGGATTCAGAGGCTAAGTTATGACATGGGAAGGTTCTAGGCAAAGCCTATAGGCACCCATGTCACCCTTTCGGTCTCTCAGTTCATTTGGGCTAAATTAAAGTCTTTCCATACAAAAATCAGCAAGTATATCATCACAAGAATTGCATGCATATCATATATTTCATTCATCCATCCATGCATAATAAGCAAATAAAAACAGAAAATAAAAAGAAGAAAAGAAAACATAAATAAACCTAGGATGCTTGGATCCTAGAACGGACTTGAGCCTCACGAAGAGCGCCTACGTACCATGCAACGAAATACATGGATCAAAGTCCACGTAGTTCGATTAGAACTAAGGTTAAATCTTAATACAAACCTATGGTTAAAACCCTAGGTTTCCTTATTTGATCAAAAGAGTTGAATATGATAGAAAGTTTGATTTTAGGAAAGAAATCCACAAAATGGAAACTTTAATAAAAACCAGAATTTTGTTGGTTAAGGAAACCTCTAATTAAACCATAGGATCATATTAAAAATTAACCCTAAATAGGGATAAGAGAATGAGTTAAGAAGAAAGGTGAATTGGGGCACCTTCACACCCACTTACCTGAGCGCAATTAGCTCCAAGAATTTAGCCATTTCAGACATAAGCAGCCCTATTTGCCATGGGACAAATACCACACCTATTTGTACCCTTACAAGTGCTCAAAACCATGCAAAAACACTAACATGCAAATCTGGACAGAATAGTATTATGACCTAAAATCATCCACTAAGCATGCCAATAGCAAAAACAGCGAACAATAATAAGTCCTAACATATTCCTAGAACCATATCATGCATAAAAACCCTAAAACATACTAACATGCATGTAAAACTATCATGTTTACTCCATATGAAAAACATATACAGCAAACACGAAGAAAAACCAAATAAAAAAGTCTACTTTATCATGCTATATGAAAACAAACACGAAACAATGACTCTAAAACCCTAAACTCACAAATATGCTTAAAAACATACAAAACATACTTTAATCATGCTAAAACCAAACTAAACAGAAATTAAATCATGCATATTAACTAACTAAAGCAATATAACATGATGAAAATCCTAACTCTAACATGCAATGACACTAATCCTAGCACAAGGACAAACAGGAGCACAAGAATCACAACTATGCATTAAAAACCTAAAGGACAGCCCTAAAGCATGCTAAACAGTAGATAAAAAATAGATATTCCATGTATATTAACTAGCTAGAGTGTTAATACATGATAAAAAAGTTACCTTTAACATGCAATAAGCCTAACCCATATGAAAACCTAGTTTAAGCTTGAATAGAGAAGGAGAATACCTTAGGAAGTGGCTCCCCTTGTGTTTGTAATTGTTCGTGGCTCCTCAGGTCTTTAGAGTGAATCAAACCAACACGAATCCTCCTCTTTGTCAAAGTGGTATCACAGCAAAGAGATCAAAACTCACTCAACTTTGAAAAGAAATAGAAAACAAGAAGAGAACAAGAGAAAAGAAAAAGTGATTCTCGTCACTTTGCAGCAGCAGCAACTTCAATCGTGTTTTTGGGTATGAAAACGTTGGATTTGGACAAAGCTTGTGAAATACAAAGTTGTAGAGACTTGAATTATCTTTCTAACAAGACCAATTTCATCAAATTCTGACTTCGGATGAAAAAGTTATGATTAAAATACGACTGCTGGTTTTCAGAAAATCTGCTGCTGAATTATGACGAATTTCACTCCCCCCAAACCCTCTTCTCTTCTCCTCTGTTTAAAGACATTAAGAGAGTATTTATAGCTGAAATCTGGAGTTTCCCTTTCCTTCCTGGACCAGGTTTTCTTGGAGAATAATCAAAAGGTATTTTATAATGATAAAAGACTTCTAATCTGAATAGGAAAAGGAAATTGTCTTTTATAAAAATTGGGAGACTGACCGCTAACACGCATGCACATGTATCGTATGTGCGTACACACACTCATCACATACGTACACGTGTTAGTGTCATGATAAAAATGGCTAATTTAATAAAATAATTTTCTTTTCATTTTAACCAAAAATCTCATGCTGTGATTCGCACTAATTCTTCAAGGATAATCCGTAAATAACCACACTAAACTCATCATCAGGCCATATCAAAATAGAACTTCATGAAACACTTTTGAGGGTAAAATGATGACTAATGAAAGTCAATTTGAAAAGATTTGGTTGGTAATTGTGAGTCAATTAGAGCTAACCCAAGGAAGGGTCAATTAACCAACTTGAACCACATGGAGCCATTTTAATCCCGAGCCATTGACTTACCAAATTGAACCTAGAAATACCTCATATGCATCCATATGAACTCCAATTGACAATTTGGAGATCATTCCAAGGTCAAATGAAAAGTTTGGGACTTAAAAGACGATTATGCCCCTCAAGTCACAAAAGCTCTTATTATCCCTCAAGATCAACTCCAATTTGAACCAAAATTCATATCCATTGTCCTTGTGACTCTAGAAAACTAATGCAAGTGACTAGACTCAAAAACAAAACAAAAACATGCATGAAATGATGAGCCCTAGTAAGGTGGTGCAAAAATGGGGTGTGACAAACTCCAACTCTCCTTTAGTTCTCTCTTTCTTGTTCTCTCTCAAATACTTAGGTTTAATGCATAAAGTGGCCTCCAATTGCCTCTCTCAGTGCTGAAGCATAGGGGGGTATTTATAGAGTTTCATTAGGATAAATCAATGGCTAGGATTAAAACCCTAAAATTTAATCCAAGGGTTATTAGAGACTCCCTTGGTGCTTAAGAAACTCAAAAGTTACCAAAAACTAGAAGGAAAGTCATCCAAAAGAGTCCAAGTACGTCAAAATTGAGGAAAATCCGCTTCAGCAAGGAATTTGCAAGAAAATAGGAAAGTGGTCTCGAGTGACCACCAGGCCTTGGGTGGTCAGCCACCCAGGGGCTGGGCGGTTAGCCACCTGGGCTTGGGTGGTCACCCGAGCCCACTTCAGTTTTTTTTTACTTTTTTGGACTCTGTTGCCTTCTAGGAGTGTTTTAGGGTCAAATTAACCCCGATTTTGATGAAACGAAAGCCAAAACGACCGTGTTTTGATGAGGAATACATTTTTGAACATTTTAGGGTGAAAAACACTAACCACGGGGGCATGGTAAGGTTTGACAAAGGCGGTTAACCGCTATGCTCTACCTTTGCAAAGCATAGGTATGCACATAGGATTGAACCAAATGTTTTCCAAACCAAAATTAAACTTTCTAAAACACTTTTAGGGATAAAATGATGACTAATTAAGGTCAATTTGAAAAGATTTGGTTGGTAATTGTGAGTTAATTTGAGCTAAAACGAAAGGGGTCAATTAACCAACTTGAACCATATTGAGCCATTTTAACCCTAAGCCATTGATTCATCAAATTGAACCTAGAAATACCTCATATGCATCAATATGAACTCCAATTGACAACTTGGAGATCATTTCAAGGTCAAAGGAAAAGTTTGTGACCTAAAAGATGATTATACCCCTCAAGTCACAAAAGTCCTTATTATCCCTCAAGATCAATTCCGAATTGAACCAAAATTCATGTCCAATTTCCTTGTGACTCTAGAAAACTAATGCAAGTAACTAGACTCAAAAACAAAACAAAAACCTACATGAAATGGTGAGCCTTAGTAAGGTGGTGCAAAAATGGGGTGTGACAATATACATATCACAATTTAATCATCTTCTCCACCCAAAGCAATTTAGTGCAATGTCTCCCAACATCCAATAGACCTTATCTTCATTCTCTATATAAAATATTTAAATTTATCACCTTGTGTTCAATTTCCACCAAATATACACGTAAAATAAATCAATAAATATTCGGGGTATTACAAAGCGTGCAGACTCCCACGGTTACCTCTATCATGGCACGGTGTTTCCATGCTAGAATTGTGGAAGTCCAAGGTTTATGTGACCAGGTCACCCACCTTCAGGGGTTGCTCAATGCGGCCTATCGAAGGATGAGGGTTTTGAGAGAAGAGAACAGAGAATTATAAAGGATCATAGACTCCTATTTTAACAGTCTCTAGCTAAGGGTCGAGGCATTGGAAAGGCTTGGGGGGTAAATCATTAAACAACATGAAAGAATTTTGAATGGCCCGCTGAGTCAACCTCCAGCTGATCCCTCTAGTTCAACCCGAAATGCTATTATTGAGTAGCAAAAAATCTGTAATATGCTTGTCGCTACCCCAAAAAGAGGGATGGGATGTTTCCCTTCCTAACGTTTTTGGGATGATCCCGGGGCGTCCGTTTTCTGGTGGGTGGTGTTGAGTTCATTTTAAGGGCGCCTTGACCGTCCTAGGCATGCGAGCACATCTAGAATTATTAAGGCTATGGAGTCGCCACCAATCAGGGATTTTGAGGATGTGACTGGGCATCCTATGGTTGATTAGAGAATGGGGTCATCCAAGAACCCAAAATAAGTCCATCTGAGGTCTTATCATCAAACGGGTCCATTTGAGGTCCATTTGGAATTTGATTGACTCCTTGTGGTCTGTGAGACTAAAGATTAAGGGTAAGGGGGTTTGGTTACGAGTGGGGAACGTGTGAGGCACCCCACGTCGCCCGTTGGAATCCAATGGTTCCCGATTTCAACGATGTTTTCTGATTAAAATCCTATTTCATATTGTTAATTTCCTATACGAATAATTTGACATAGAATACCCTTTTGAAGGGTGTTAAATTTGTTGTTTGAAAAGAGATCCTTAAAGGCATTTAGAACAAAATCTTTTGAAAGGGTTGATGTTTGGAAAGTATGCCTTATGGTGTTTGTAAATGAGATTTGTTTGAAAGGACCACAAATTCGCCTTCTTTCTCATGGGTATCTTAAGCCAAATTGATTAATTCTAAAATGCCCTTATCTTGCAGTGGTAAAAATCAATCCTTTAGGAAATGATGGAAATGGAAATGATGTGAGTCCATTTTTAAAGAATTAATATCAAGTGCGAACCTCTTTCGGGATCCAGAGAAAGCTCGAAACTTTTGAAGTCGAGAAATGGGTAAAGAAAAAGGATGCTTTTTGAAAGCTATTGAAATAAAGAGGATGTTCCCTTTTGAAGGGAAAAGATTGTCTTTTGAAAACAGGGGTTCCTTTTGAAGGAAGAAAAATGTATTTGGTTTGAGGTAAGAACACTTTTGAAGTGTAAAGAAATCTAGTTTAAATGAAAGTGAATCTTTATAATTCTCAATCCGTACTAGAAAGAGGATCCTGCATGGAATGATGGTGTTGGAAAATTGATTTGATTAAGGTAAAGTTTTTTTAGAAAGAGGGCACGCGCCCTTTTTTTAATGAAACGAATTTTTTCGAGTCATTTTTGGAATGAACTCGTCAATTGAAAACAATATGCGTGTCAACAGCTTGCTTGTTGGTGAGAGGTTCTCTTTGAATCAAAAATCCTTATTTGATAAATATGGTAATGTTGTCAAAAGTGATTTAAGGACAATGGTCCTATCCAGGTATGAATCTTTTAGCAAGGATTTAAGATGTAAAGAATCACTTTCAACTCTAAAAGATTTTATGAAAAGGTACTTGGAGCTCTTAGAGCTTAAAGATGGTTTTGGGAGGAATTTCATCCAAACTTAGTGCGCACTTGAATTAATTGGATAAAAGGCAACCCATCAAATCTCACAAGGATTGAGATTTTACCACGTGACATAGGGACACGCAAGAGTTTCTGGATTCGGAGTAAAGTGGTTCATTGGAATCTGACAGGTCAATTGATTAAATCCATTTGATGGTGATAAGCTATTATGTTATGGATGAGTTTTTAAGCATATGATGTTGTGAACTCACTATCCATAGCATGATAGATTATCTCAAGGCATTAGTTGTATCTTATTCACATGGGAATAGAATTGAAATATCAAGATAAACACATCGAAAATGTCAAAAGATGTATAAGCATAATCGACCTTGGCAAGGCTTGGAATTCATGAATGTGCTGTTTATTGCTTTGAAAAGCACAAGTATATGTACATAAAAAAAAAAGGGTCAAGTGACCACAAAATGAAAAGTGCTCAAGTATTGGGGCAAAAGGTCGCAACGACCACAACCCGGAGGGTAGCGAAAAGCCATAGCCTCTAAATAAAGCGGTAAATAAAGCGATAAATAAAGCGGTAAATAGTTAGAATTTTTAAGGGCAAGAGTCGCAACGACCACAACCCGGAGGATTTAACCTCAGCAGTAAATAGTTAGAATTTTTAGGGGCAAGAGTCGCAACGACCACAACCCGGAGGATTCAACCTCGAAAGTAAAAGAAAGAAACAAAAGAAGCCTACTGCGCCTCATATCATGTGCGTGTAGGGGCCGTAGCTCAAGGAAACAAGAAGAAGTTAGTGTAAACAATATGCATGCATGCATGAACCTAACCTTGCCAAATTTTATTTTGTTTAAACATTCTCCCAACCTTTGGACATGCTTAAATTTCCATTTCACACATCATATATGCAAGCTCACATGCAATGAAAGAAAATGAAAAATGGGTGCTAGCAACCTATTGGAATGGTTTTCAAGCATTGGGTGGTTTAGGGTTTCCCTGCCTTTAACCCACCATACAAGGGTTGATCCCTTCACGACACGTGTTAAGAGACCCAGGTATTTACTCGGGCAAAGGTGGGGAGGGCGACAATCACATATTGAGGCTGCAATGAATAATGAATTTAATAGGAAATTAAATTAAAAACTCATGAAGGATTTTTAAAAGGGAAGCTCACCTAGTGTAGGTGATTTCACCTTAGCTTTGACCAAATTAGGCTTGAGTGCTCCTCTCCTAGGGTTGAAAATCTCCCTTTGAGATACTCCCTTGAAGGCTCCAAGTGTGTTTGGAGGGTGGTGGAGTGAATTAAGGAAGAAAAGTTTGATAACAGTGAAGTTACCAGTCAGCAGAAGTGAAATTGCCACTCAGAAGACACGAAATTGACAGACTTTCTGTAGTAAAACTGCAGCAGAATTTGTGTCTCTTTTATGCTATCCAAATGGAACTTGGATGGTCCAACCTTTGGATTTTCCTTCAAAAACAGCCCCTAGACTTGTGGGGAAGGGTTTGTGAAGGGATATAAGGTAGGCTCTTTGTGGTGGATGAGATTCTTTGGATAAAAAATGAGGTGATTTTGTGTATATGTGAGATAGAGTGAGGGTTTTTAGGCAAAGATGGAGGATGGATGTATGGGATTTGGGTTGAGTGTTTGTGTGTATGAGAGATAGGATGAAGGGAGTTGGCTTAGAGATTGGGGATTGGGATTGGGATCCTCTTCTTTGGATGAAATGTGAGCTATTTATAGGAAAACATAGACTTTTAGGGGTAAAATGGTCATTTGGAGGGGCATTTTGGTCACATGGGACGTGGAAGGCATTTAGGCTTTGTTTGATGAAAGAAATACCTCATTTGATGAGGGTAAAGTGGTCCAAAATGGCAAAAGGGTAGGCTGCCTTACCCACACTGGCATGGTAGGCGTGGGTAACACTGGCATGGCTAGCATGGGCTCATGTCCCATCCCCCAGTTGGATTTCGGCTGCAGGGGGGCTACAAGATACTGCCGAGCCGAAAGCAAGATCCTCAACACTGGTTTGGCTAGCGTGGGCACAGTTTTCCCACATTTGTGATGATTTCTCATCATCACACATGGGAACTTGTGTTTCTAGGGCAGTGTGCCTTTCTAGAAGGTGTGGGGCCGCTGTGGTGGGCCTATGGTGGTGGTCTGCCTTACTGTGGGGCTGTACGATCGCGTGATCACGTTCGATTGATGATCGGGTGAAATCCGACCGTTGATCTTGAATAGGGATTGAAACTTTGGGTCCCCAAACTTGGTTTGGGACCAAAGAATGGAGTGTGCACTCTCTAGGGTGGGATTGAATGGCCCGGATGTGAGTATGATGATCGTAGGGCTCTGTAATTAGGGTTTTGTTGATCGTGAGCCGAATGAGGCTCGATCTTCGATCAAATGGTCCTGTATTGATCTTAAGGGGTTGAATTGAAGATCCAACGATCAGTTTGACCATTGGATGAGAAATTGTGAGGAATTGAACCACCTAAAGTTGCATTAGGGGTTCGGTTTTGGGCGATTTGGGGATCCGAGGGCTCGTTCCTTCTGATTCCCAATCAGATGGTCCTAGACCACTCTAGGGATGTTGAATTGAAGATCCTACGATTGAATTGACCATCGGATCGAAGATTGTTGGGAATTGAACCACCTAGTGCTGAATTAAGGGTTCGATTGGGGGTGAACTGGGGATCAGAGGGCTCGTGCCCTCTGATTCTTAATCAAATGGTCCTAGACCACTCTAGGGATGTTGAATTGAAGATCCTACAGTTGGATTGACCGTTGGATCAAAGATTATTGGAGATTGAACCACCTAGTGCTGAATTAAGGGTTCAATTTGGGGGAAATTGGGGATCGGAGGGCTCGTGCCTTCTGATTCCCAATCAAATGGTCCTAGACCGTTCTAGGGATGTTGAATTGAAGATCCTACAGTTGAATTGACCGTTGGATCAAGGATTGTTGGAGATTGAACCACCTAGTGCTGAACTAGGGGTTCAATTTGGGGGAAATTGGGGATCGGAGGGCTCATACCTTCTGATTCCCAATCAAATGGTCTTAGACCTCTCTAGGGATGCTAAATTGAAGATCCTACGGTTGAATTGGCCGTTGGATCAAGGATTGCTGGAGATTGAACTATCTAGTGCTGAATCAAGGGTTCAATTTGGGGTGAATTGGGGTCGGAGGGCTCGTGCCCTCTGATTCTCAATCAAATGGTCTTAGACAGCTCTAGGGATGTTGAATTAAAGATCCTACGGTGGAATTGACCGTTGGATCAAGGATTGTTGGAGATTGAACCACCTAGTGCTGAATTAGGGGTTCAATTTGGGGGAAATTGGGGATCGGAGGGCTCGTGCCCTCTGATTCTCAATCAAATGGTCCTAGACTGCTCTAGGGATGTTGAATTGAAGATCCTACGATTGGATTGACCATCGGATCGAAGATTGTTAGGAATTGAACCACCTAGTATCGATTTAGGGGTTCGATTCGGGGTTCTCGGGTATCGCGCCCGTTGCTGGCTCTTGGGTTTCAGATGTCGAGGGTAGAATCGGGGAAAGGCTTTGTCCTAGTGGGTAGAACAGGGCGAGTAAGGTTAGGTGCGGAGTGTGTCCGGCCTAATTGCACTGTTGACGGGTTAATCAATTTTGTCCGGAGGCGGCCCGGCAAAATTTGGGTGTCTATAATGCTATATCTTGTATAAAATGACTTAAATAAAATTATGGTTATTATATTTTTATTTGCATTAGGAATGCTAGCATATGGATTAAGCAAGTTATCCCTTTATCATTTTCTTGACAAAACTTGAATAGATGCAGAAAATATAATATAATGCACACAAATATATATCAGGAAAATCATTCCAATTGAAAAACATAATCAAATGAACTCTTTCTGGGAAAATAGAGTAAACATAAATACATGGTATGATTTCTCCCTGAAAACTAACTACTATTATTTCATTTATTTATTTGGACAAAAATTATTGATCATAAAGAGCGAGCATCAACATTATTATTAGGGGCAGATTTAGGAGAAATAATAGAAATGGAGATGTGGCTATAACTGGAATCCTTTCACGAAAACAAAAATCTAGTATCCATTCGAATAGTGGGATGAGGAATATGTAGTATAGAAGAAACATGAGAAAGGGAAGAAGACGTCGTAAATGAATGAAGAAATTCATTGTTGCAGAGATAAGGATTTTTGAAGAAGAATAGCTGTGATTTTATAGAGGAGACCTCAACAGCTATGAACAGTAACCCCAACGACTAGAAACAGTGATCTCACTGGTCATATATAAAGCGGTGTTAGTACTAACATTTTTAAAAGCGTCGTTACTTATAACATTTTCAATATATAAGAAAAATATCCTTAATTGGTATGAACATATCTATTACCAATTAGATAGTGAATTTTCCCACTAGGATCTTCAAAGAAAATAGCAATATGAGTAATGTCTACACTATTTGGAATATCAAGACAACTTATAGGATCCACTAAATTATTATAACAAAAAATAGTTTCAATATATATATATATATTTTTATAGATGCTTGGGATAAATTTATGAAATGTCAATTCGTATGAAAATACGTACGTGACTAGTGTTTATCTAAATCACTTATCTTATAAGTTTATTCTATAAACCTTTGTTTATTTCTTCAATGTCATTCCACTTCTGGTGGTTTGATATTTCATTGCTCCACTTATAGTGGTTTGGTATTGTACTATTCCACTTTTGGTGGTTTGGTATGTTATTAATCCACTTCTGGTGGTTTGGTATTCCACTTTTGGTGGTTTGATATTGTATTATTCCACTTCTAATGGTTTTGTATGTCATTAGTCCACTTCTGATGGTTTTTATCATAGAATGACATACTTTAAGCTGACACAGTGAAGTTACCAGTCAACCTGAGAGAAGTTGACTGACAACAGAGGTGAAGTTGACAGTCAATTCAAAGTAAAACAGCAGCAGATTTTTGTGTGTTCTCCTATGCTAACCAGAGCAAAAGTGAAAGTTCACCATTAATTTTCAACAAAATTTTACCAATATCTAAAGAAGTTGCATGACACATAATAGAGAAATATATTACTTAATTTAATTTGGTCATCATTGACTGTCACTTTATTCAATGAAATTGAGACTTTATTCATCATTTCTAAAACTCCAGATTTTGAAATTTGTCTCTTACTTCAAGAAGAGAAATATGAATAATAACCCCGTTCTTATAATAGAAAACTTTAGGTTTTTATATTTATCTCTTGTTTCAAGAAGGGAATATATGAACAACAATTTTTCTTATAGAAAATTTTGGGGATTCAAATTTGTTTATTGCTTCAGGAAGATAACATGTAAATAATAACTTTTCGTATAGAAAACTTCAAGTTTTCAAATCTTTCTCTTACTTCAGGAAGAGAAAATAAATCATCACTCCTTTTATTTATTTATAAAATTTCAGGTTTTATTTTTAAATCTTCTCTTGCTTCAGGAAGATAAGAGAATATGGATTCTTCCATTCAAGATATATAATTTAGAGTAAAAACCAATCCACAACCAAATTGGTTAAGAGCGTACCAACTTACCACAACCAAATTAGTTAAGAGCACACCAACTTACCACAACCAAATTGGTTAAGAAAGAAGATGGTGGTAGTATGATATTGCTCAAAAAATCCTTGAGCAATTCGTGCTGATAACATGTTGTAAAATCAGAGGCAAAGCCAGGATTTTGAGTGAGGTGAGGCGAATGTTAGTTGATTAATTGTTACTACTTTGTCCTAATTTTAAAAATCAAATATGTATACTTTTATTTAAGAATTATATATATATATTTATTTTAAAATAAATAAAATTGCAAAAATTTATAATCCATTACTATTTGATGAACTATATTTTAATTGAATACATTTACAATTATTGTCGATAAGGTCCCTTCTTTTGAAAGCGTTGTATGATTACTTTATTTTCAACTCTATCAAATGCTCCTTTCTCAATAAACATAACTAAGTTATCATATAAATATAAATACACACATATACACATATGGAAAAGTTGTCATCACCCAAGCAAAATCACAATACAGGCAAGCAAAAGAATTAAAAAAAAAAATTATTCCTTTTGCACAAGGAGTCAAGATAAAATAGAAAATAAAAATAAAAGAAGAAGAAGAAAGAAAAAAGAGCCATACCATCGTACGTTTTTTTCATTTTTTTATTTATTTTAAACTATGCTTATAAATTCCTACCCTTCTTGCAAAGCAACCATTTTAACTCCAATTCTCCATGACATGAACTATTCAATACAATGTACTTTTAAAGGTATAGAATTCTCTCCCCTTTTGCCATACTCACATGGCTTCCAAAAGCTATAGAATGTGAAAAGGAAAAAAATTTAGAAATTTTGAGGGTAGGTGCATGCCCCACCTGCCACAAAGGTGGCTTCGCCCTTGTGTAAAATCAAGAACTATAGAATAATAAGCATTGAGCAAATAAAACAAACAAGTGTATGGAGAGAGTAGGTCTCTTATTCATCTTTAGAGTTGAATACAGAATGTTGTGTAACATAAGCCTTATACATAGGCTTCAACCGGATTGTTAATATAACACGTTGATGGCGGCCTTTAATTAATGGGTGCAGCACTTACAGAAAGGAAAAACCGACCAGCACTATGAATATAAAAGGGGTGGTGGCATCCACCTACCCACCAACTTTATAACATAGGCCTTTAATTAATGGGTGCAGCGCTTAGAGAAAGCACTCAGAGAAAGGAAAAACCGACCAGCACAATGAATATAAAAGGGGTGGTGGCATCCACCTACCCACCTACTTTATAACATACTTCTCCATTTGCGTAGTAAATGCTGATTAATTAGTGAAATCAGGGTGGTTTGAGGTGGATGTGAATCCAAAAGTTTTGGTGCCATAAAGCATATAAGACATAAAAAATTCCAATTAGTTCCTGTAGAGTACCTACTTTCTTAGGAGTTTATATTGTGGTGTTTACTTTCTTTCATATATATATATATTTCTCTCTTCCACTATTGGCTAACAATCTGATCTTCCAAAAGGCGCACAAAATAATTCCACTCACATGGCAGGATTACTGCATGCCCCATCGATGCTAATGTGATTCCTTTCATTGCAATTTTAATTAGCATTTAAATAATTATTGCATTAAAAAATTTTACTGCTCAAAATTAATTATCAATGTGTAATGCATGTTTGCATCAACTAATTGCATTGAAAAGTAATTAATTAATGAAGATTATTTTCCTGACCAAAAAAATGTAATCAATTAAGCTAGGCCAAGCTGACCCAGGCTTTTACTTGAACAAGTTGAACCTGTGGTGGGGTACTTAGGCCGGTCTATGGTATCCTCTTTCTGCATTTTTTTTTCTTTGATTAACGATTAGAGCCTTATTTTTGCAGAGATTTCAGTTCAAATTATTTCAGTAATGTTTTGTGTGAGATGTCCCATATATACACAGGCAACGATCTCTGCGAGGAGTTGAAACAAAGACCTTTGGAAAGCACACCCAAGACTTGATCACTCACCCAATTCCACAGGGTGTTTATGGTATCCTCTTGTACACTTGGTGTTGGACTTGGGTTTGGCCTTCAACCTAATCAGACTTGCTTGATCAGTTGCAGCCCAAGTCAATGCGTGAAAAAGAAAGGTTGGTTAATGATTTTTGAAATGACAGAAGTGGGTCCGGTAAAGGGTAGGAGTAAAAAATGTTAGGAGTTTGAACCCTTCTCATTGTACCCACAAAAAAAAAAAAAAAAAAAAAAAAAAAAAAAGAAAAAGACAAAAAGATAAAAGTTTAAAATAGAAAACTTTGATCATTTTCCACTCATTGTACAATTTTTTTTCCACACTAAAATTCATTATAAAACCTCGTCGAATTCTTCAAATAGATTTTTTTTGTTTTTTTTGTTTTTTTTGTTTTTTTATAAGCAACGAGACATGTTTTATTGCCAAAAAAGGAGATAATTACAAAACAAGAGAGCTAGCAACACCAAAGAAAACTCCTACTAAAACAGAAACTAAACCACTGCGAAAAATCAAACACAAACGAAAACCAAAGCTTTATAGCAACAAAAAAGCCTCCCCCAAAACCAAAAGCCAAATTTCCTGATAAACCACCAGAAACCAAAAGGAGAAGATCTTGCCAAAACCAAAACCAGCTGAGAAGGACTAGAATAGCTAGCAAATCAAATCCAAACTACAAAGGGAGCAATCCTGTCAGCAACACCGGCCTTAGCATACCAATCAGCTAGGCTGTCAACTTCCCTTGGAGCATGACAGACTGAAATCGAGCCAATAGTACTGTCTAAAAGAGTGTGGATTTCATTAAGAATCGATTGTATTTCCAAATCTTTTCTTTCCCGATAACCCACAAAATAGCAGCTAGCATAAGAATCTGACTCTAATATAAGCTTTTTGCTACACAATAATGCCTAAATAAATCTAGTAATGGGCCATGCTATGAGGGAAGTTAACAGTCTAAATTAATAAATCTCATAATATTTCTCAAATTACTTAATTATTAATTACTCTACACAATAATGCTTAATAAATTTAATGACATTTGTTTCACTTGTTAAGTAAGTGATTGCTACCTTAGGCATATGGAGAATCATTGATTTCTATTTGTTGACATTAAGAGAACCAAGGTTAGGGATATGGATAGGACGTTCCATCAATTGTCAAAAAAAAAAATATAAAAAAATAAAAAATAAAAAATAATAATAATAGAAGAAGAGAACTCACTAATAGCTGTTAGCTCTATTAAGCTACATTCAAAATAGATAGTTTTGCAATAACATATAATTATTACACAGCTGCAAAGCAGGCTCAAGCCCCAAACCTTGTAATTCTTCTTCAAAAGCAAAGCAATTTATTCGACCTTCACTAGTCCACTCCTTGATAATAAGTGACTTAATAGTCATAGCTGACTATATATGTATAGTTCCATATATAACAAGTTCATGGTATTTCATTTTAAGGGACGACTGAGGGGGGCCTTGGCAGCCGGCATGAAGGGTACTGTTTGCGGCCGCAGTTTGCTGGTCCCCCAGGCACAGGAGTGGGGGTACGCCCTCCGGGGCGATCATTATGTGCTGCAGAAAGCATCGACAAAAAAATTGGTTATGGCTTATCATAATTTCCATGAAACTATGGTCAAGTGAATAAATACTAACAATAGAAATGGACTGCAAGGATGATGACAACATTTTTTTGAAAAAAAAAAAAAAAAAATCATATTGATGAATATTTGATATTTTCTAGTTTTAAGATTGGAATTAGTGATTTTCACCTGGTAGGGCGGTAACCGAGGAGGGAACTAAGAGGACGGAAGCTAAGAGAATGCATACAATAAGAAAGGCCTTCATGTTGATGATTGATTAGAGGACGCTAACATATTTTTTATCTCCATTGTGATCTTATTTATAGTTTTCATTCATGCATGCCTCATGTGAGATTAAAAAATATAAAAAAAATAAAAAGAAGCAAAAATCGCACTCACACCCAATGACCCAATGAAAGAAAAAACATAAAAGGGAAAGAAAGAAAATTCGGGCAACATGCACATTACCTTTTTAAAATTTAAAGCAACTTTACTAGCTTTGTTAAACCAGGTCCCCTCCTCACCAAAGAAAAACAAAAACAAAGATAAAAACAAAAAAAGAGGACTTTGTCTTGACCACGGCAGATACCATAGAAGTCGTTATTGTATTATGTATATCATTGACTCCCAAGTCATTGCTTTTGGCTCATGCCACCTCTTTTGTGCTTTTGTGAAAAAAAACTTTCGCGTAATTGTGACACAGTCAAATAGTGTCACGGGTCAATAAAGGCTAAACAAAGTGGGATTATCAGAATATTTTTTTGACCACGTGTCCCGTATCACATTTGCATGGAAGTTTTTCTCTTGGTGACTCATCTTAATAAATGATATTCCCTCGGTTTCATAAAGGTAAACCATTTTGCTATTTTATTTGTCTTAAAATGTTTGTCTAATTTGAAAAGTTAAATTATGAATTTTTTGAATTTTCCTACACTACTTTTTGTTATTTTAATAATTACTTTTAATACAAAACTCAATACCAAGTAGGTAAGGATATTTTTAAAGGAGTTTAAAGATTGGCAAGTCAATGCAATATTGATTTTTCTTAAACTCTGTATTTTGTCAAATATGACCTATCTTTATGAGATGGATGGAGTAATAATATAGGTTTGGCGATTTCTTTTCTTTTCCTTTTTTTACCTGAATATTTACTTACAAACCAAAAAGGGAATTTTAATATTTTAACCTGAAGTCATTTCATTAAATTTGTAAAAGGTTGGAGCACCTTTGAATGTTTATCCCAATCCGGTGCAGGTGAAGCGAATGAAATACAAATGCAAGTGACAGCACTCTTCCATCCGTGTTTCACTTGTACTGATGGGGAGGAAAATGCTGTTACCGTAGGCCTTATCGTAGACGGTAAAGAAGTGATCGAGTGGGTAAATATATAGTATTAATTAGATTCAACATCTTGAATGGTGTGTTAATGCTATTTTAGCAATAATACCTATATCTTGTTGTTGCTCCAATGATTAGAATATTTTAGCAATAATACCTACATCTTGTTGTTGCTCAAATGATTAGAATGAAGGAGGGGCCAGTGGTGTTTGTGTTAGAAAGTTACATATTGTGTCATTTATACCATATATTAGATTACATTGTATTAAATTATAACATTTGATACTGTAAATTGAAATGCTAGATCTTAAGCATAGAGATCAAGTTTTTATAACTAATTTTATATTGTAAAATATCCGGATGCGCTAAAGGTATATAGTTGTACTGTTGGAAATATTGTAAGGAATTTCTATTAGATTAATAATAACACAATAATCATTAACTTGAAGTTAATTTATAATAATCAATAGCAATAATACTATAAGAAATAGAATTTAAAATAGCCTGTAATTTGGATCAAGGCACGTTACGAAACACTATCCTTAGAAAAAATACACCCTCATTTACACTGGATTTACTTGACTTTTTTCTCCCAAGATACAATGATCCTCCGGTTAGCTTTGTGTGCAACTAAAACTTCCCATAAACCTTAAATCAACCATATGCTCCAAATACACAAAGTATAATTCATAAAATATATGAAAAGAATTCAAAGTATATGACAAATATAGAGATGTTGGTGTTAAAAATTTCAGCATCTACAAGCTCTTCTCCATACCGGCCTATTCATCTCCACACATACCATATATACATAAATAATAAAAAGGCATTACTTCCAACAATAATGGTATGGTAAAATAGTGTTGTGAGAGTTACCTCCATCCACTTATTCACCAATATTGGATATATTAATAAGCCTTATAGTATGTAATAAGCCTTTTTTGGTTGGCGCTTTGATCAATGTGCCTTTTGGACTGTTTTGGAAAGTCACTTCTGGGTTGTTTATTTAAATTGTATTTTCGCAATCAATTAGAGGTTAATCAAGAATTTAGTTTTCATACTATTTGAGAGAGAGTAAGGACACAGGGGGTTCGTCAAACACGCAGATTGCAGTGCTTCTTTTATGTGGCAGATCATTGTATCCTAGGAGGCAAATGTCTGAGAGACTTAAAGCACCAAGTGAGGGGCGAAATCTGTCTTAAGGACATAGCATCAAACGCTAGCCTTGATCAATCCGATTTTATTTTTATTATCTTCTGTATTCTGTTAGTTTGTGAATTCCAGAATTTATTTCATTTTATTTGTGTTTTATATGCATACGGTTTTGATAGAATTATAAAAGTAATACATTATATTCCAACAGAATTTCCTTACAAAAATTTTACAATTAAATTTTATCTCAAAAACAAATTTCACTTAGAAATTTATTATCCAAACATAGTTCAGGGGAAAAATAACCCCATGAAGAACACCAGAAAAATACGCCACAATTAGAACCAAAAAAAACCCAAACCAAAACAAATCCAAAAACACAAACCCCAAAAAGGAACTCCTCTACCCACACTAACAATAGCAAGACAACACCCACTTGCACTTGCATACATAGAAACAGACCGATTATATATCCTCAAAGTTTTGTAGTCCGCCAAAATACTGGAGTTTTATTTCTACAAAAAATGGAAACCACTGACAATAAAACAAACATAAATAAAGTTAAAATCTTATAGAATTAGTACAAAATGGCCTGATTTCTGGTCCTAAACAGAGAATGTGGAAATTGTTAAAAAAGACTAGTCTGTTGGAAAAAATTAATCACCAATTAACCGTTAATAACTTCCATTTAACTAATGATTAATAGTTTTTTGATACGATATTGAGTTTTCAATCTAAAAGTTTAAACTATTAAGTAGAAGACCTAAACAGTTATATGTAACTATATCAAACTCGATATTTAATCGATGTAAAATATGCGATTTCCCAATGCCTACGTGCCAAATGCACCATAAAAGAGCCTATACGGCCCTACTAGTGCCTACAACCCACGCACCACGTCCTGTAACCCACGCACCACGTCCTCCATTGCGCTATGTGCTGGCGGTGCAAAACCATTCTACAGGGTGAGTCCAAGCATCCAACCACAATTCCACCCACATTCTTTTCTAGAAGTGCGTGCTTACTTGTTGGGACTTAATAAACAAATCCTAAACCCATTCAAAACCTCCCACTCCTCTATGTAGAAGACAATGGCAGAGTCCAGGCCCTGGGCAAGGACACTTTCCTGGTCTCTACTTTAAAACACGTGAATTACAATGGCAGAGTCACATCACTTGTGTGGCAACACCATATGCGAAACCAAGGTGGCAGATTTGGGTCACTTGGTGTTTCAATGGCTTTACCAGCACTGGTGACTGACTTGGGGTTGGGGTTGGGGTCCATATACGGATGAGCCTACAAAGATGCTCCTTGCTTTAATTTCCTTACCAAAAAGCTAGAGGAACATACAAATTAAAGATGCCCCAATTTGTTTAGATTTAATGCAATGACTTCCGGTCTTTCTTTTTTTTTTTTTCTTTTTGGGTCATAAGCAAATATTTAGTGACCAAAAGATCGAGGATAACCATTGGTCAAACCTATGTTCTCATTATTAGCATGAACCACACAAGGAAACAGAGAAGAGGTGGCATGGGCCAAAAACGATGTAGACATGGGTTACGAATACTGATGTGGGTCAAGCCAAAATTCCCTTTGTCTAACACAAAACCCTTTTTCCTCCGGCCACCATTATTGATCCTACCTACCATTATTTTTAATTTTTCTAATTACTATTACTATTTATATTATTATTTTGTGGCTAGGGACCTACTATATAAGATAGCAAAGTTGCTTTAACAAAGTTAGTAATTAGATATAATTACATTTAGACCTAACTAATTGTGGCAACTGCCTAAAAAAAAACCTAATTTGGGAAGCAACATGTCAATCCTAATTGAGCAAAATGCTAAAGGATTTATTTTTTCAATCAAATTTCCTTGGCCAACTGACCTGGCAATCATTACATCAACCCATTATGAGATGCATCCCACCTAAATTAAAGGTGTGCCTCCCCCATCTCGATAGACGGAGTATCTCTTTCTCTCTATGATTCATTCTCTCACATTTCTTTAATTTCTTCCTCCGTACCCTATTTTGCTTCTCATCGTTACCCTATTCCAACTTGCTCTTTATTCCAACTCTATGCTCTCTACATGAGCCAACTCACCAACCATACCCCCATACCCCCATACCCTGGGCAACCAAAAGGGAACTGCATGAAAAAATTTCTGTGATTTAGAGATTAATTAGGAGTCCTGTGGTGCATGCATGTTTGCAATGAGTCAAAGCATAGTCCTTTTTTTTTTTTTTTTTTTTTGACAGGAAGCCCTCTTTTCTCAGGTTTTTTCTGTGGTACCTGGGCTGGGCCGGGTACCACACCCCCAACTGGTCACATATATTTCATGGTAATTTTGTCACATTCTACTGTTAAATGTAGTCAAATTATCACGAAATGTGATGAAATCACCACCAAATATGACAAAATCCACTTAGGCCATGTTTGTTTGGTTGGAATGGAATAGATGGAATAGAATCACATTTCAATTCATTCCCAACGGCGTGTTTAGATGAGATAGTTAAACTGGAATGATATCAAAAAGGAGGAATGGACCATTCCACTCTATTCCAGGCTATTTTAAGTATAGAATCAGATTCCATTCCCATTTATTCCATTCCAACCAAACAAACATGGCATTAGGGGTACCGTAGTCTAGAATTTTAGGAGATTTACAAATTGACCCTGGTATGAACAAATAATTACAAATCAATACAATTGATTAATAAACATCCTAATCATTTTTTGTTAAGTTAGTAGTCATTTATTGTAGTTGGTAGTCAATTATATTGATTTGTTGTTATTTGTTCATAATCGGACCATCTTGTAATTCCCCCAGTTATAATATTCTCCCATTCTTGCGATCATAGGGGAAATGCTAGTTAGCCCAACACTTTGTCCTACAAATCTTGCATTACTGAGAAAATAGAGAAGTAAAGTTGTGGGACCCACTGATATGGTTAAACCATAAAAATTGAAACAACACTAAATCCACATAGGATGGCAAGATTTGTAGGGCAAAGTGTGGGGCTAACTAGTATTTCACTAAATCTGTTGTCTTCATGTTTTCTCATAAAATTCTAAAATGTTTAGACCACCATTTGAATGGGATGGAGGATTGCACGCACACATATAGCATATATGTAGGCTATATCATACACTTGTGTATGCATCTCTAATGATATTCATTACACCTAAATAATAACATGCACGCTCGAATGCTCACGGAATCAGATCTATAATTCATATTCCATTCAAAACCAATATGTTTTGGGTCTGATCAAATCGAGTTTGAATCAATTTCCCTGATTAAAACTTTTGTTGGCCCATTATGAGTTAGCACTCATTTGCCATTTATGCATGTGTATATTTGTTTTTTGATGGCCTTATTCTGAATTAGCACTCATTTGCCATGGCGATTTTGTCCCAATAAAACTTTCTTCGTTGTTCCCTCCCCTCCCAAAAAAGCAAGAACACCCACAAGCAAAAACTTCTTTGTTTTTGAAAAAAATCAAAGAAGCTAGAGTCATGTAAAGCACTTGACTATCACTGTGCTGGTTTGATTAATGGAAATTGTGTTGCCACATGGCAATATTTAATTCGAAGACACAGAAGGGGGACACAAAACGGGGTCATAGGATCTGGACTCCATAAATAGCACTTGCATTTGAGCCAAACCTGGATAATAATGGCACTTTCCTGGTCCCTAATTTAATACACGTGAACCACGACGACAACGGAGTTAAATTAACAACTTGAATAGCAACACCACAAGGTGGAAGACTGACCCCTTTTTTTTTTTATAAATTAACTGCACTAATGACTGACTGACTGACTGACCTTTTTTTTTTTTTTTTTTTTAGGCGCTGATGACTGAGTTGGGGTCCATATATGGATGAACATACAAAGATGCACGTTGAAATACTCATTTGGTGAAAGAGGAAAAGAAAGGGCCATAAATGGGCTTCAATTATCAGCATGAACGTGGAAACAGAGAAGAGTTGCGCGTGAGGCAAAAACAATGACTTGGGGTCAATATTGAAGATTGGAGGCAAGGGTCCCTTTTTTCTAACTACAAATCCTCTTTCCTCTGGTCACCATTATAAAATATCCCACCTGCCTTTATTTTTAATTTTTAATTTTTTTTAAACCATTATTAATTTTTATTAGTAATATTAATCTGTGGCTAGGGACCTGCTGTATGCCTATATGCATAAGATAGCAAAGTGGCTTTAACAAAGTTACAATAATTAAATAATCACACTTAGACCTAACAAATTGTGGGAACCGCCTAGCAAAAAAGAATCATAATAATAATAATAATGATGATGATGATAATAATAACCTAATTTTGGTAACAACATGTTAATCCTACCAAGAAGTAAAATGCCAAAGAGCCTATACCTACTTTAACCAAATAGAATAGATATATATAAATACTATAACAACAAACAAATTAAATTTATTTTAGATCAAATATATTTACAACAATACACCCCACCGTGGCCTACACACTGCTAATACCATTTGTGACACTCCACTCCTATCACTAGCTAGTATGATATTATTTGTTTCGAGTTATCCCTCACAAGTTACAATTTTAAAATGCGTCATTCCAATTGAGAAGCAAAGTTTACGGTGCATACACTTTTTATATATTAAGATATTGCTATGAGGATAAATATAGATTTCATTCTTTGACCGATTCTATTTTTGTCGGGATATGATTCTCTAAACGTGGTGGACAGGGTTAGGATGAAAACCAAAACATTGCAGGAAAAAGTAAAGATGCGTAGGGAAAGCAAAGATAGGTTGCTCTGGGGGAGCCTTTAATTTGTTGTAGTTATTGATTGTGATTGTGATTGTGATGCGTCTGCTGCTACCTCAATGAGCACCTCGGTCATTCGCTATAGTTCACGCCTTTTTACCAAAAAAAAAAAAAGAAAAAAAACAAAAACTTATAAGCATCTTTTTTTTTTTTTCTTATTAATGAGGATGGTAATTAACTACTGGCCATCTAGAAAAGTATGTGATCACTTGGTCATAATAATGGCCATGGTTACTGTCATGGAGTCAATTATTTGGGTTCTACCCATATCGCATTAGCTTTGCGAACCATATATGGTGCATTGGTTCGAGCAACTTATGAGACTTTCGAGCTAATAGTGGAATGCTCTTTCTCATGTGTACTTGCGTTTGAGATATTGTTACTCCATCCGTTCTTAAATTATTGGCCTCTTTTCTTTTTTGGAATGTTTAAACATTTCAAAAATTAATGATTCTTTTTATTTCATTTCATAAAATATCTTTAAAAATATATTCTTTCTTTTTCCAATGTTTTGTACACTTGGGGGTAAAATTAGAATGTCAAAACAAATATATTGATATGAAAGCATTTAATAGGATTTTCAAAAAAGGTGTGTTTTTTCAAAGGGGACGGTCAATTAGGAATGGAAAGAACACATGTTAAAATGCATTTGATAAGACAATCATTACATGAGAAATGTTGAAAATACATTGAAAAATACAAAAATGCATAGAGAATGATACAAATTGCATACAAAAATGTGTAAATGCCTTAAAAAAATCGTGCAAATGCATTTTCCCATGTAATGATTGTCTCATTAAATGCATCTCCACGATTTTAGGCATTTTTTTTGGGTACAAACGATTTTAGGCATTTACATGCATGTTTTTCTATATAATTTGAACTATTTTCTATAAATTTTTATGTTTTTCAATTCTATGCATTTTTTCACGTTTCCAAGAAATAATTGTCTCATTAAATGCATGTTTTTCTATGCATTTTTCACATAGTCATGAAATAATTGTCCCATTAAATGCTTTTTAACATGCATCATTAGACACACCTTAAGACACTCTATATAACGGTTATGTTCCTATCAGCACGTGTTGATATAAGTTATATCAGCACCATTCATTGGGAGTTGTACCCCTTGCATTGGTCCAATGCACTTCATATTTCACTAATGCACAAGGTACAACTCCCAATGCGGGTATTGATATAAGTTATATCAGCACGTGCTTACCTGATCATTATCCCTCTATATAAATGGAACATGATCCTTTGCCATACAAATTTCAATACAAGCACCATATCATCATATTGGAACCATAAGTCAGTTCCGAATTTAATTATTAGTCTAGCTTTAAAACCTTTAAGGTTTTACCAGACGCTCCGGTCAAAGTTTTAAAAGTAATATTTGTTGTTTAGTATCGTTTTTTTTTTTCTTTTTTTTTTTTTTTTAAGAGAGAGAAGATGAATTTTTTTTGGATTGGTTTGTGTATGTGCTATTTTGATTGACTTCAGATATGGAAAATTTTGTCCATTTCCACACTAAAATTCATTTTAGAAGCTGTCTGCCCTAAACTTTTCTCATATATGCATATATGCTCTAATTAATTTTCAAATTCGTCAATTATGCCTAAATCTAAAATTTTTCCCCATATTGGCCAATATTTAAAAGAAGAGTTCGATAACCATGACTAGCTGCCCAATGAAAACATGTGGCCAACTGTTGAGCCCCACATTTTTTACAGAGATGTTTTCTTGTGACCATCAATCCATCATATTTTTACAACTAGCTCCCCCCCACATTTTTTTATTTTATTTTATTTATTTATAAATTTTTACTATAGACTACTACATGCATCCAAGTCCACAAGTAAGCAAACAGACTGACTAATGTCAGCTCTTTTATTGAGCAAATACTACATCCAAAGTATATAGTTTACAGATGAAACATATTACAAAGCTGCAAAGGCAGCCAACTCAAACCCCAAACTATACATGATACATCGATCACAACAAAACCCATTTATTCTTCAAAGGTTTCCTTAATTAATAAAATTCTAATTTTCTATTAAAGTTTCCATCTTGTGAAAGTTTTCAATTTTGGACTATTCAATACATTTTCGAACAAGGAAACCTAGGGTTTTTACCATAGGTTTGTATTAGGTTGTAACCCTATTCTATTCGAACTACATGGATTTTGATCCATGTATTTCGTTGCATGGTACGTAGGCGCTCGTTTTGAGGCTCAAGTCTATTCTAGGATCCAAGTATCTTAGGTTTCTTTTCTCTTTTCTTTTGTTTTCTGTTTATTTTCTTTGTTTGATTATGTATAGATGGATGGGATATATGTTATGCATGCTGCCTTGTGATGATATATGATGATATTTGACTGAAAAAGATTTTAAATTAGCCTAATCAAATTAAGAGACCAACTCGGGCGATGTGGGTGCCTATGGGCTTTGCCCAGAACCTTCCCACGTTGTAACTTAGCCCCCGAATCCAATTTTCTGATTTCAAAGACTTTGCTTTTCCTTTAATGGAGTCATATGGTTTTGAAAATAAAACATCTTTATGGTTTTCCCTTTTTCCTTAAAAAATGAGGCAGCAACTCCTTTTCGTTTGTTGTCTTTTAAGATCGTATATTTTTTTGCCAAACCCTTGTGGGCGCTGCGTGCTTTTTCATGGGTTCACAGGAAGTGCTCTTTTGCATAGGCTCTTTCAATGCCCCTGGCCCCGATGGCATGTCTGTGCTTTTCTACAAACATTACTAGCATATTATCAAAGCTGAGGTTATTGCTTCTATCCGTGGTTTTTTCTTGGGAGGTTTCATGCTTAAACAGATGAATTATACTAATATTGCTCTTATTCCAATGGTTGTCTCTGGATCCTTGGTTAAACACTTCTACCCCATTAGCTTCTATAATGTTATTTATAAAATTATTTTTAAAATTCTTTCTGATCGCCTTCAGCCCTTTTTGTCTAAGATGATCTCTCCTATTCAAGCTGTTTTTGTTGCTGATAGGTATATCTTTGATAATTCTATTCTTATCTAAGAAATCCTATACTCTATGAAAAAGAAATTTGGTAAAGGAGGTCTTATGGATATCAAGGTGGATATAGAGAAAGCGTATCATAAAGTGGAATGGTCTTTCCTTCTTGAAGTGTTAAAATGTTTTGGTTTTAGTGATGTGTGGAGGCAATGGATTTAGCAATGCATATCCACTACATCTTTCTCTACCTTAATCAATTGTGGTCCGATTGGGATGTTTAAACCTCAATGTGGGCTAGCTTAGACAAGGAGACCCGCATTCCCCTTTCCTTTTTATCATTTGTTTAGAAGTGCTGTCAAGACTTATTCTTTGGGCTGAAGATAATGGTGCTATTCATGGCATTAAAGTGAGTAGAGGTTGCCCAGTTATATCTCACATGCTCTTTGCTGATGATTTGATCCTTTTTGGTAGAGCTACTACATCTGAAGTAGAAGTTTTCCTTAGATGCTTGGATACCTATGGAGAGTGGTCTATCCAATCGGTTAATATGGAGAAATCAAGAGTTCACTTTAGCAAAAAATTTTCTAGTAGACCCGCTTCTGAGTTATGTGGTATTCTTAATTTTAGTAAAGCCCCCCACAATTCTAGATACTTAGGGCTTCCTCTGTTTCTTAATAACTCTAAGAAACAAGCTTTTAGTGACATTTTTGAGTGGGTTTAGAATCACATTTGTGGATGGAAAGCTAAGCTTCTTTCCCAAGCAGGCCGTTCTAGCTTGAATCAATCAGTGATATCAGCTATTCCAACCTACACCATGTCCACATTTTGCTTGCCTGTGAGTGTTTGTAATTCCATTGATTCCTGCTGTTGCAAGAGATTCTGGTGGGGTTTTATTAAAGGTAATGGGGGTAATTTATATCTCAAGAATTGGGATTCCATCTGTCATCCCAAATATGTGGGTGGTTTGGGTTTTAGATGAGCTAATGATATGAATTTAGCATTTTTTGCGAAGATAGGATGGAACATGTTGGTTAATAGTGATAAGCTTTGGGTAGGATTTTAAAATCCAAATATTATAGAACTCAAGCTTTTTTGGAGACTCAAAAATCTAGTCAAGCGTCTTGGCTTTGGCAAGGTATTTTGAAAACCAAAGATATTCTTACTCAAGGTTCTTATTTTGTGGTAGGAAATGGTACTAATATTGACTTATAGAAATATTCGTGGGTTCCTTTTTTGTCTGGTTTCTCTCCTTGACCTTGGGGGGAAAGGTGAGTTGGGGTTAATCTGGTGTTGGATCTGTTTCACCGTTCTGGTTGCTGGGATAAGGAAAAACTACTTTGTCTTTTTGAATCGGATGTCGTTAGCTGCATTTTGAAGATCCAAATTTCTCCAAGTTCTCGCCATAATAGACTTGTTTGGATTCCCAATAAATCTGGTGAGTTTACTATTAAGTATGTTTATCTTCTCGATTAAGCCCCAAGATGTCCTTCGATGGGTTCGTGCTCTCTTTCTGTCTGGAATATGCTGTGAAAGTCCAAGCTCCATAAACGTTTCAAAATCTTTTTTTGGAAGCTGCTTTGGAATATATTACTAGTTAGGGTTGTTTTGAACTCTAGATTCTCTATTGCAGACATTTCTTGTCCTCTTTGTCGTGGGCCTAAGGAGGATGCAAAACACCTTTTTATGAATTGTAAGTTGATTGAGATGCTTCGATTGAGTTCTAAATGGTCTTTTAGGATTGCTTCTGTTTGTCGGCTTAGTCTTTCGGAATGGATTTCTTTACTCCTTGATAAAGGCCCCTTTCCTAATTTGAGCACTTTTGATTCTGTGAAATTCCTCCTCTTTGTTGTGGTAATGATGGATTTGGTTTGGTTCTCTAGAAACAAGGTTGTTTTTTATCAGGCGGAGATTAATCCAAAAATACTTTTAGCCAATGTTGAAAAGGTAACTACGGAGCACCTGGCTGCGATGGTCCCTCCACCAGTAATTTTCCTTGCTCAAGCTATTTGGATTCCCCCTCCAAGACTATGGCTTAAGATAAATACTAATGTGGCAATTAGACCTTCCTTTTCGGTGTTAAGTGTGGTTATTAGAGATTTTTCTAGGACTTTTTTTGTATGCTTGGACTGCTAAAGTTGGTCCTTTGGACCCATTTGTGGTAAAAGCTAAGGCGGTTTGTTTTGGTTTGGATGCTGCTCTTAAAGAAGGCCTTTTGATGGTCATGCTCGAGGGTGATGCGACAATTGTTTTAGATCCTCTTCAAAATTGGTCTAAGCCCCCTCCTTGGGAGTTTCAAGCTTTGTCTATGGAAGCTGGGAACCTGTTGGCCTGTTTCTGTATGTCGGTGGTTCATTCATGTCCTCGTGTAGCTAACTAAACTGCTCATCATTTAGCTCAATGGGCAGCTTCTTGTAATTTTTTTGGTCCTATTCCTATTTCCCAGATCCCAGAATTTATTCTGAATGTGGATCAAGAGATAGAAATTGTAGAGAATTCTGTTTTAGCTTCCCTTTCTATTTAATATATTCTTTTGCTTATAAAAAAAAGTTGCACTAAAAAGTAATTAATTAATGAACATTATTTTCTTGACCAAAAAAATGTGATCAATTAGCTAGGTCAAGCTGACCTAGGATTTGCTTGAATAAGTTGAACTTGTGGTGGGGGTACTTAGGCTGGTCTATGGTATCCTCTTTTTGCAATTTTTTTTTCTTTGATTAATGATCAGAGCTTTACTTGCACGGAGATTTCAGCCCAAATTATTTCAGTAATGGTCTGTGTGAGATGCCCCTTATCTACATAGGCAACAATTTCTATGAGGAGTTGAAACAATGACCTCTGAGAAGCACACCCAAGACTTGACCACTAACCCAATTCCACAGGGTGTCTATGGTATCCTCTTGAACACTTGGTGTTGGACTTGGGTTTGGCCTTCAACCTAATCAAACTTGCTTGATCAGTTGCAGCTCAAGTTAATGCGTAAAAAAAAGGTTGGTTAATGATTTTTGAAATGATAGAAGATGGGTCCAGTAAAGGGTAGGAGTAGAAAATGTTAGGAGTTCGAACCCTTCCCATTGTTCCAAAAAAAAAAAAAAAAAAAAAAAAAAAAAAAAAAAAAAAAACAAAGAAAGATAAAAGTTTAAAATGAGTTTAAATTAGAAAACTTTGATCATTTTCCACTCATCGTACAATTCTTTTTCCGCACTAAAATTCATTATAAAACCTCGTCGAATTCTTTAAATAGATTTTTTTTTTTTTTTGATAAGCAACGAGAGATGTTTTATTGCAAAAAATGGAGATAATTAAAATTACAAAACAAGAGAGCTAGAAACACCAAAGAAAACCCCAACTAGAAACAGAAACTAAACCATTGCGAAAAAACAAACACAAACGAAAACCAAAGCTTTACAGCAACAAAAAAGCCTCCCCCAAAAGCCAAATTTCCTGATAAACCACTAGAAACCAAAAGGAGAAGATCTTGCCAAAACCAAAACCAGCTGAAAAGGACTAGAATAGGTAGCAAATCAAATCCAAACTACAAAGGGAGCAATCCTATTAACACCGGCCTTAGCATACCAATCAACTAGGCTGTTAACTTCCCTTGGAGCATGATAGACTGAAATCGAGCCAATAGTACTGTCTAAAAGAGTGTGGATTTCATTAAGAATCGATTGTATTTCCAAATCTTTTCTTTCCCGATAAACCACAAAATAGTAGCTGGCATAAGAATCTTACTCTAATATATTAGATTACATTATATTAAATTATAGCATTTGACATTGTAAATTAAATAACATAAACCACTTGAAATGCTAGATCTTAAGCATAGAGATCAAGTTTTTATAACTAATGTTATATTGTATGAAATATTTGGATGCGCTAAAGGTACACAGTTGTACTGTTGGAAATATTGTAAGGAATTTCAATTAGATTAACAATAACACAATAATCATCAACTTGAATTTAATTTATAATAATCAATAACAATAATACTATAAGAAATAGAGTTTAGAATAGCCTGTTATTTGGATCAAGGGATGCTACAAAACACTATCCTTAGAGAAAATACATTATCGTCTGCACTAGGTTTGCTCGAATTTTTTCTCCCAAGATACAATGATCCTCTAGTTATCTTTGTATGCAGCTAAGACTTCAAACAAACCTTGAATCACCCGTATGCTCTAAATACACAAAGTATAATTCATAAAATATATGAAAAGAACTCAAAGTATACGACAACTATAGAGATGTAGGTATTGTTGACACCCAATTTTGTACCGCCTGACATTTTGGACCACCTTCAAGCCCAATGATGAAGGGCAGCAGCAGATGAACTACCACAAGCGAGCCCGAAGGACCCATGCAGGCACAATGTGGCTTTTTGATACCTTTTGATACCCCGTGATCGTATGAGTATGGTTCATGCACGTACGTGCATCTTCCGTGCACATATGATCATGCCCTTTATTTTCCAACACAGCTTTTTGATACCCATGATCGTACGAGCATGGTTCATGCACGTACGAGCATGCCCCTTATTTTTGAAATTTTCAGCTTTTCCCTCCAAATCGTTCCTTTCCTTATGAAGCCCCTATGCTAACAGCTGCTTGGTGGCGGCTAAGAAACCCTAATGAACTCCGAAATAAACCCTAATACCTCCCTATATATACCCCACTTTCATCCAAGAGAAAAGATCTAACTTTTGCACCCAGCCTCCACCCCGAAAGATCTGAAAACTCATAGTTGTGACTGCAGCAAGTCCGGAAGGCGAGTTTGTGGAGTAATCACTGTTGCCCATACCTGAGGGTAACGATTTTCCATCCTTCATTCCATTTCCTTGTGATTTAGCATGATTATTAATTGTATGAAATGTGCATAACATCTTCCACATCCCTTTCATTTAATGGTTGGCATTTCGATTTATTTCAACATTTATTCATCCCTCGCATATGATATTTGATATTCCAAACATTGCTCCAGCATAAAGGATAGGAAGAATCATGCAATTGGATCCATCCATCAATTCCGATATTCAACTCGCATGATTTAGCCTGTGTACACGAATACTATTTATTATATGTACACCTTCATCAATATTTACCATCATTTCTTCATCACTTAGATTTAGGTCATTTGTATCATCTCTGAATCATATTTGGGTTAATTTCATGTATATATCTGAGTTATGGATTCGTTCAAGCAGAACATGGCAAGCGTTAGGCTGATTTATGGGGCGTGTACGTACGTACATATGATATGCACGTACGTGCATGAGCCACGTTTTGCAAACTAATCCTTGTTTTGCAGGCTGTGTAAGTATGATTCGACTCTGTTAAATGCTTTTGTTTTTTGTGTATATATTTATTTCTCTCGTTTTACCTTGATTTCATACCTATTTGTCATTGTGTGCCATCGATTAAGTTAAATCATTGAATTGCTTGAATAAGGTTGAGCCTAATTAAGTCCTTTTTAACTAAAGCCAATAAGTACATGTGGGGGCCGGCCTCGGCCGGGCGTAGATGGGTGCCTAACACTTTCCCATCCGCGTACCCTAGCTCCGAACCCGAATGATCTCTGGTTATGGTAAGTTGGACCCTTCCAAAGGGTCAATTGGTTCCCGAAGCCAAATCAGGTGGCGACTCCTTTTTCGCCCTAATCATTCATGGTTAGTGGCGTAGTACTCTCGAGCCCGGGCGTGGTTCAGGACACGGCGCTCACAATGGCGACTCCACTGGGGATGGAGAGCTAAACTCTAAGGTATTTATTGGCTTTAATTAATTATGAGACTTAATTGGGCAAAACCAAAATTGCACACACGCGCACAATTTTGGCATTTATTATCCCTCGATGGCAGTCTGATTAGAGACCCGGGTTCCATTTAGTTCCTATGGGCAACTCGATTCAGCACCATCAACCCACGGCCTGTGCCACTAGCCTGTAATAAGCTAGTGAGTACGTTAACAGGTTGCTCTTTGAGCACCCTAGCCTGGGTGACCCTTAAAGGAGAAGTACCCTAATTGACCGACCACACTAATGCCCCCCACAAACCATTGCATAGCCTTGATTGAATGTGTGTCATTATGCATGTCATGTTGCATTTGCACTTAGGCCTATGATGTTTAGGTTAGGGGGTAAAGCCCATCATTGTCTATTATCTTTTCAAGTCTAAGCCCAATTGAGAGGTGAGGTGTGTGATCATGTAATTGGACCCAAGCCCAAAAAAAAAATCCAAAAAAAAAATATATATATGGGTTTGGATCCAAATGAGAGTGAAAGATTGTGTGAATATTGTAATGGGCCTAGGTGCAAAAAAGGATGGACTTTGGTTGGTTAAACCCAATGTGATACTTTAACTTCATGTGTCCTTAATGTGATTCTATGGGATTGTAGATCCATTATCATCTCATCTTCTTAGGGGCATCTCATTGATTGTAGTCATCTTATTCATTAGGGGTCTTAGGTTCTTTGTATCTCCTTTGATGTGTGGTCTTTTAGTTGGTCCATTTTAGGGGCATTAGGCCCATTCATTTTAAGTTTACATCTTTTCTTTTTTGGTTTTGTATGTTGTTATCATATCCCTTGTCTAGGTCTTTAGTTGTCATTTTAGGAGTCTAGGTCCATTTGCATCCTCCATATTAGGTCATTGTCATTTGTTCATCTCATTCTAAGTGTGTCTAAGTTCTCCCTTTGGTTTAACCCCTTTAGTCTTTGTTTGTCTTCATCTTATTCCAGGGGCATGTTTGGATGGAAATTGATATGGAATCATTATGAATAATCAAAGTAAATAGTTTTTATAAGGATAAACACATTCCTTGTAGGGGTAACCAATCATTGCTTGGGTTCGTAATTCATTTGGAAGGTTAGAAAGAGCAGAAACATCACAAACCACTGAAATGGATGCTGAACAAGATTTGGTGAAGAAGTTGGAAGAAATGATGGCAAAGATGATGGAAAGATCAATGGCTCCTATCTTGAAAAGACTCCAGAAGATTGAAGTTAACCAGGGTGAACAGACAGTTGAGACTGGGGAAGAGGATGAAGATTTTATTTTTGATGAAAAAGACCATAAGGACTACCTTAAGAAGAAGGAAACTGAGGCTAAGAAGAAGGAAGCTGAAGCTAAGAAGGAATCTGAAGCTAAGAAGAAAGCTAAAAAGGGAGAGGTGCAAGATATTTCTGATGAGGTAGAAAAAATGAAGACTATTTTGAGGAAATCCCAAGGTGTTGAAGAGTACATGCTAGACATGGATGAGTTATGCCCATTCCCGAACGTCCAATTACCCCCAAAATTCAAAATGCCAAAGATGGATGTGTTTGATGGGACTGGTAATCCTCGCAATCACTTGAAATAGTACATTCTAGCAATGAAACCTATGGGACTTTCTGAAGAGCAAATTGTGCATTGTTTCCCTAGAACTCTTAATGGCGATGCTATGAACTGGTACCTTTCCTTGAACAATGCGAAGACCCGAGACTGGAAGGAGCTGGCTATGGAGTTTGTGCACCATTATAACTACAATGTCCAACTTGATGTCACTCTACGAGATTTAGAGACCACTAAGCAGAAGAGTAATGAGACATTCTCTGAGTTCTTGACAAGGTGGAGGGCTAAAGCCGTTAAAATGCCCAATCGTCCAACTGAGAAGGATCAGGTGCGCATGATTGTGAAGAATCTTCTGCCGACTTTTGGAAGACCATTGATGCCGATATCATTGAAGACTTTTGAGGATTTGTATGATGCTGGTATACAAGTTGAAGATGGCATGGATAGTGGGTTGATTGACAAAAATGATGGGAAGAAGCGTGCATATGGATTTGGCAGCTCGAGTGTAAGTAATGGTAGTAAGTCGAATGAAGTGAATGATGTTAATTCGCGTAATGGACCTAGAGAATTCTTTCCACTTGGTGTGTCCCTATCTACAGCCCTTCGAAATTTGGTGAAAAGAGGAAGACTGAAGCCACTAGATCCTATTCCCATCAATAAATCAGCACCTAACTACAATGAGACTGAGTACTATGATTTTCACCAGAGTCATGGCCATCACACTGATAAATGCGGTCGTCTCCGCCATACCATTCAGGACATGATTGATTCAGGGAAGCTTCCTAAACCAGGATCGCCTAATATATCGACGAATCCACTTCCAGACTATCATACCATGCCACCTCCAAATGGGGTTGGGGCACATTGGATTTGAAAAATATTGCAGTCGTGGATGGTTTCTTTATCTTAGTTTCCTTGGTTTAAATTTTGATACAATCTTCGAATAATTGGTCATTTTGGTTGGATTTTTATGGTTTGGAACAATTATTTGGGATAATTATTTTGGTATGATTGTTTCTTTTTCTTATCAGTGAATGGTTTGCATTAATTTATTGCCTGCTTTCTTTAAATTTGATGTGGTTTTCCTTTCTAACGCATGAGTTAATATGCTTGCCCTTTTAATGCTTGAATTGTGAACAATGGAAATCAAAATGAAGAGAGGCCATCATTTCTACTATCCTCTAAAAGAAGAGAAAAATCCCTTGCTAACCCTTTTGAGCCTAAATGATTTCTTTTTTGATACCTTTGTCAAGGATTACGCCCCTACGCTAGGGGCAAATTTTAAAGAGGTGTTTGTCTGAAAGAAGGGGTAGTATATATATTGAAAGGAAAAAAATTGATTGAAGAAAATTGAGAAAAAAAGAAAGAAAGAAAGAAAAAACACTACTACAAAAACGTTGATAGATGACTGTATTTAACAGTCATCTTTTAGCAAAACAGTTATCTTTGTTTTTAGAAAAAACAGTCATCTCTTCAGGCGTCATCTTTTATCATCAAATAAGATGACCGTTTTTTACGGTCATCTTTGAGAGTAATAGATGACCGTTTTTTAAAAACAGTCATGATTGAATCAAAGAAAGAAAATCCTTTATTCATTAACACGGTCATCTTTTGTGCTATAGATGACCGTTAAAAACGGTCATATATTCAACAAAACATGACTGGTTTTATCTTAAAAACAGTCATATATTACTATACAAGATGACTGCTTTTCACAGTCATCTTATGCTCTTAAAAACAGTCATATATTACTATATAAGATGACTGCTTTTCATAGTCATTTTATGTTCTTAAAAACAGTCATATATTACTATATAAGATGACTATGTGACTATATAAGATGACTGTGAAACACAGTCATCTTATGTTCTTAAAAACAGTCATGTATTACTATATAAGATGACTGTGTGACTGTATAAGATGACTGTTTTTCACAATCATCTTATGCTCTTAAAACCAGTCATCTTATGTATTAAAAGATGACTATAGAAAACAGTCATCTTATCTATGACACCATTTTTTTTTTTTTTTTTTTTTGGTGGTATTCATATACAAAAAATGTCATATACTATTTATTACCCTACAAACCTGTTATTAAATTTGATACATCAACCTGTTTATACAAATTACTCAATAATTAAATTCTCAATATGAAATAAAAGAAATTAAGGCAAATAAAATAACAAAGGAAATTAAATCACTCATATTAATTATAAAACCATCATTTTCATTTCATTGGATTACAATAACAAGGTTTCAAAAGTCATCACCATTCCCTTGACTTAACTAGCTAGTGCTACAATATTTTTGATGTTAAAATGAAAAACAAATCTAAAAAGACAACATCCTCAAAAAAATTTTACCTTTTGCCATGATGCATGATTCAACTACACAAAAAGAAGCCATTAGGTGAGAACTAAAAAAAAAAAAAAAAAAAAAAAAAAGAAAAAAGAAAAAAAAAAAAGGATGAATTAGAAGAATGATAATCCACAAAAGCTTCAATGTTAATTTGCTCCCATTTCTTTGACTCTATCAAAGCAAAATATCCCTTCCTCTCTCTCTTTATCTCACCCACATGCACTGCATAGAGCTTATAGCATTTCCACAGCTATCCCATCTCTTTCTTACATATCTACCAAAGCTCTCAGCAAAGTTGCTACACCAAACACCACATCACGTATAGATGAACAAGATGCAAGTAATTTGAATTTAAAGAAATCTAATATAACTGCAAACTGCAACAAAAACCTGGAGTCCTTCCAAAATGATTTCTGGTCCAGCTTGGGAACAATGAGAGTAGCACTTAAAATATGGGCTGCAACAACAGCATCTGTTATCTGCGGTCGTGGTGGGTACGATATACTCATTGCCAGAATCTAATTCATCAACATATCTGTTATAACACACAATGTTTAAATAATAAGCTATGAGACTTTGGAACTGACTGAATAACACCAACAATAATAATGCCCTTTATGGTCAACAGCATAATTCAAGAGTCCCACGTTTGGTGATTATTATGAGTGAGTTCAAAGACAAACAATTCCACTCACATTAAAAGTGGGGGAAAGGTTTAAAATAGCACATGATCAATGGCAACAAGTAACCAATTGAAATGCTATTTAAGTATGGCAATGCTGACATCTGACTCATATACAAAGTAATAGAACATAGAAACAGTACCAAAGGCCAACATAATAGCTTCAAAAAACCTACAAAATTATTCCTAAATGAGGATCTTCTTCCTTTTTCCCTCGTATGTGTATATTAAAGGGAAAGTGACAGGGCACAAACTACAATTGGAGGGGCAAACAAATAAAACCCACATTTGAAAACAAAAAACTGCACGAAAATAGATTGCAATGGAAGGGGCATATTAACAAAAACTTGGCAGCCCCTACTTCTTGCCTACAACAAGATCTCATTGCATAAAACAATCGCCTCAATAAATATAAGATATATGATCAGTCTCACACAGATAAGACTAACATCAAGCACATTCTAAATGTCATTGATATAACCCCTTTATGTCTTTAAGGATATCAAACTTTTAATTAAATAAAACTATCCTTAAGTTGATAACATGAGCCAAAAAAGTTACCCCTGTTCTTTGTTGATTTAAGCCTCCACTGTGAGCAGAGATCATTGTTTACAGATCAAACAAAAAGTTGCAAATCAAGAATGGAGTTCACAAAAGCACCACACTTATGGATACTTAGTCTCCAAAGGATTCCCGGTTTTGGACTTCTGAAAAATAAAAGAAAAGAGTTACTACTCATCATTCCTTAATAATATTAGAAATTTATTTTTCAAATACCAACCTTTGCCCATGGAAGCTTATCATCTGAACATCCTCTAGGAAATCCATTATAGGCAATACCTGACAAAAGAAACAAAAGAATAAGAGACAAAAAGATCACAAGAAACAGGGCAATCATTATGATTGTCAAACTCGTACTTATTATAATCCAAATGACTTCGCTAGAAGCGTGATCAGATATCTATAACCAATCAATATATTATTAAAGAGAATCTCATTGACCACAATCCTGCCGAAGCTTAAATTCGCCCTAGTTTATACCACCGTAAGGCTTCATTTGGTTATTTGGAAGGGGGGAAAAGGAAAATGCTTAAAAATGGCTTCTACACCAAACAAATAGTAAGGTAACATAGCGTTCTACATACATACATATATATAGAGAAACAGACAGACAAACAGACAGAGAGAGAGAGACAGAGAGATGAAATGAGAGAACAGAGACTAACTGGAGAATTCATTGGTAGCATTACTACAACCGTAGTAGAATTTCGATAATCTCGAACTCCATATATCACGAGCTAAGCTCCCTCCACTGGCCTGCACAATTCAAAAACCACAAATTCAAATAAAAAACAAGAAAACAAGCACAAGATTCAAACAAAGCAACCAAGTCCAAAACAAAATCACAAAAATTAGTGCTCGACCGTTGAGTTTGCATGCTCTTAGGACTCACCACCATTTCAAATGCCCATCACTTTTCATAAAATTAAAATCCCAATGTGAAGAGTTTCAAACCACAAAAAAAAAAAAAAAAAAAAAAAAAAAAAGTAGAGAGAGAAAACAAAAGAAAAGTAAGAAGGAGAAGCTTTCACCATGGATTTGATATTCCCTCTTTTTTTCTATTCTTTATTCTTTTATTTATTTATTTATTTATTTAGGTCAGAGGGTATAGTCATATCAATTCTGAAAAATCTCTCTCAATGAGTACTTGGGTTAGCTTTAAAGAGTTCATGCCAATTGAAGCATATAGACAAAGTTAATCTTTGTAAGAGTTAAGATTATTTATATATTTTTCAAAATAGCATAGCAGATGACAAAATACATTAATTGGCACAGATGTTCAACATACCTGTTCCAGCACCCAACTCTAATGAAAAAATTTCATCAAATTTAGTTGACGTAAATATCTTGCATCACTATCAGCAATTGAGATAATTCGTATAAAAGCTACAAATTATGGCCACGGAACAAAGTCAAGACAAGGTTAAATATTATTTAGCAACAAATGAATGCAACAAGAAGTTACCTCAGTGTAGGTCGATTGTTTGGCTGAGGGTGCAACATCCATAGGCAAAATGAAGCTTCCTTTAGCCAATTTAGCATTAGCTGAGGAGACAGAACTAGATGCCTCAGATTTTAGTGCTGAAGTTTTCTTCTGTGAAGCTAAATAAATAAACTGCTCACAAATAGTAAAGCAACATGAATTAAAAATATGCACAAAAAAAAAAAAAACCTTCAAATTCATCTTCAAAGGACAAATGTGAATGGTCTATTTCCTTCAACGGTCATTCATGGTCTTCTTTTCAATCAAAACCCTAGATAGACCCTGAATCGTATGTTTGGTTGCTGAGAAAGTGCAGGAAAAGGACAATAACACACAGGTGAAATCCTAGACTATTTTAACTGCTCAAGTTACAATTAATCCTCATTTTTTGGAAACCAAAATAGCATAAAAACATAAGGATCCAAAAACCACCCTTTTTTTTCCCCCTTATTTTCTCAGGAGCCAAACAGGGATTGTAGGGAAAAAAAATGATGCGATAAGCGTGGATCGAACACGCGACCTTCAGATCTTCACTCTAACGCTCACCCAGCTGAGCTATCCCCGCAACAGAGGCGTGCACCAGCTGGGAATCGAACCCGCGTCTGTACCGTGGCAGGGTACTATTCTACCACCAGACCACTAGTGCTTGTTGATGCGATCTTACTTCCAAAATGCTTATAATCACTAAACCTCCATTTTTTAGGATAATGCTTGCTTTAGATGAGTATGTATGGATTTGCCAGCATGAATAAACAGATATATGATCACAAACAAACACGTGGCATACATTTATATTTATATGAACATGTGGATATGTAAATACAAATAAATATATGATGGCTTGTTTATAATTATGTAAACATGAGGATTCATTCAATGAACTAATTTTCTTTGATTATTTAGATAAATGATAGAATATGAATGAGTGTAAAGAGAAAGTTCCTCTCTACATTGATGCAAAGGTAAATATTGTCGTTTATGAGAGCGACCACTTTGACGAATTCTCCTTGAATTTTAGAAGATATTGCATAAATATTGAGACATGATCCCCTATCATTGAATAAATAAGGCACATTTCAAAGATTTAACATAGAAAATGGTGTATGAATAAGGTTAATTAGATATCTTTTTGGGAGGTTAAAGATTAATTATCTTTATGAAAGGTTGGTGTATGAATTAAGGCTCATGTGTTAACATCTTTATTATAAAAAAAAAAAATTTATAAAAATTATAAAAATAAAATAAAATTAAAAAAAAAAAAAAAAAAAAAAAAACCCCATAGAAAATGGTGTTTTAAATTTTAGGGGTTGTTTGAGGTTATTAAAATAAATTTTTTAAAAAAAAAAAAAAAAAAAGGAGTTTGTTTGAGAATTTCGAACTTAGGTTCCGGTCGGACCCACACGCAGCAGGCCAATTGGTTTGGAAGAAAACCAATGAGGATAGGTTTGAAATGCCACCTATTTTAGGCGTGTTTCCACTGATTCAAGTCACCAAGTAAAGTAAACTGTGTGACAAATGCATCAACGCATTTCCATTAAAAAAAAACCAAAATGCTGGGTTGTCCTTTTACAAATTGCAAGTGTGAATACTGGCCAAAAAAAAAGTCCCACATTGACACAAAAATGGGTCCCAACTTGTGTTTGCACAAACCATCCATATACAAACAATATATCATTGCTGATCGCTTGACTCAAAAATCCAATACTTGTCAAAATAATTTATGGAAAATATTATTTGTCTCAAAATTATTTTCTCAAATACAAGGTCTCAAATGATGTGCAAGAGCGAAGATGAAAATGAAATGTTCATAAAATCCTCTACTGGAGTGGGTTTAAGTTATATCTAAGAGCAATTGATTAATGTCCAGAGTACACATAAGGGTGCACTTGTTACATTAGTAGCCCAAGACAGATATGTAAAGCAAGGCCAAAAACAGCCAGGGGAAATTGGAAGTTTGAGAGGATTTACTGACACATGTGACCACCTAATAATAGACATGGACCTGAGAAGTTCCAACCTTTTTTTTTTTTTTTTGCAAGAATGGCATAGATTCAAAGCAAAAGTAACAATGGTAAGCTATAGCTAGCCGGTTGAAGCTATCTAAAACACTGTGCATATTACAAGTTAAAGAAAATGTGTTCTAAAATCATTGTGAAATACAAGTTTAAGAAAATGTGTTCTAAAACCAATTTACAGCACGAAACTCCACCCAAAACCACATGAATTCACCCTACACAGCTCCTAAAACAGTACGAAACCACAATTTTTGTCCTGAAACAGTAGAGGTAAACCATTTTGGCCAACCCATCAACACTATTCTCCACCCACACGAACCAACCCATCACTGCCCTTCTTCTACCACCTGAAACCCCCATCAACGAGACCTCAAACCCACGAATCCATAATACAAGTTTTTCTTAAAAAATGGAAACCCTACATTAATGGCAATAGTTCTTCTGTTGGATGCATCAATCTTTAAAAAGGAAATACAATAAGATAAATTTTTTTAAAAAAAAAATGAAAAAAAAGGGGTTCTATAGCATCAGAAGCACTAAAAGCCTACCAATCAGAAAATACAACACCAGATCTTCAACTTCTCTACCTTCAGATCCCAAAAATTTCAACAAGCCCACCACTAGAAAAATCAGTTCTACCCTCTAAACCCTTGCTCCGATGATTTCCAGCACCCATATATGTCTGTACATATATATGTAATCACAAATTCATTCATATATAGATCTGGCAGAAGAAATTTTCCTGCACAGTGAGTTGATCTAACGAGAACGTACCTCTGAATCTGTGGTTGATCAAGTCGGAAGTTCCGTACCTCCTTCAGTGACGTTAATATATCTCTGTTTCGAAGAGAAGGGATACCGCAAAAACTCAAAAACCTGGTGGTTCGTTGAAATGTTGAATCGCCTTAGAGTATATGAAATGAATCCATCTCAGAGCAAATAGATTTAATTCTAGAATCAATACCACCAAACACATCTTTGTTCTAAATGAGAAACCCTAAAATTGAATCCCAAATCTTGAAACCCTAAAAATTGAATCCTAGAATCCCTACAAATTTACAAACTTGACAAAGATACGAAGAGAAATTTCGTTGCCAAATAAACAAACAAAAGAGAAAAGCACAACTTAACTCCCCTGGCTATGGAGATGACGATGACAGCAAGGGAAAAAGATGAGGGCAGCCTTGGGTGACGGCAATGGTGAGGAAGGCATTGGGCGACGGCAAGAGTGACGGCGGCCTTGGGCGACGACGACGGTGAGGATGAGGGCTGTGGTGACTGATGCGTGAGGGCTGTGTGCCAAGGGATGGAGATTGGAAAGAGAGAGAGAGAGACTGAGAGAGTGAAAAAAAAAATATATAGCTTGTCTTAAAAGGAGATCGCGGAGCTGACACGGGAAGAAAGCATTTAGAAGGTGAATTCATAACTGGTTTTTTAAAACTAGTCATCTTTTGCTATGCTGTTTTTAAAAACCAGTCATCTTTACTTTTCAAAGATGACTGCTTTTAAGTTTGGTCTTAAATATTAGTCATCTTTTCATCTTAAAAATCAAAAGATGAATGGTTTTTAGAAAACGGTCATCTTTTTAAATTCTAAAAGTGTCATCTATCAACCTTTTTCTTGTAGTGAAAAGAAAAGGAAAAGAAAAAAAAAAAGAAAAGGAAAAAAGAAAAAAATGGTGCTCGAATGAAATAGCGAATTGATTACCAAGCTGGGAAATGAAGTGAAGGAACATCATTGAGGTAATCCTTGACAGATAGGAACCCATGGAAATAAATTTTGAGCCTTTATTATCTTTTCTTTCTTGAGCCTAGAACCCTGAGCCTACATTACAGTCCAGATAAAGTCCTCTCTGATTGATTGAAGTTGTTCAAGTGAACTACGTAAGGCTTGATCCCTTCTTGGGTACGTAGGCAACCTTTAGAGGTGCAGCCACATTATTATTCATGCAAGAGGCATGTGCCAAAAGACTCATGTGTTGGAAGATTGAACCATTGATAATTCAAAAGGAAGATTAGGATTTTATTAATGTTTTCCATGCCATGGAAAAAGTTCTCAAGCAGTTCAAGGTGATGGTGAGAATAATTCTTTGAAGGTGTTGATGGGTTGATTATGGGAAGAATAAGGAGAAGAAGGCCCGCTAGGTTGAAAACCCGAAAGGGCGACCTAGGCAAAAGTTAGGGCATGAGGAAAATGAAAAGATGAAAAAGAAAAAAATATATATAAGAAAAAATAATAAAATGAAGAAAATGATGAAGGAAGGATTTCAAGCAAGGGGCAAGGTGAACCTTGCGAGGGATGTGTCCCAAAATAAAAGAATATTTCAAAGATTATCCGTGTTGGTCTCATGAATCAATTTCCTCCTTAGTGTGTCTTGGGAATCTTCTCATCTAAGGGCTTTTGTTTTATAAGTCATTCTTTTGTTATCCATCCCTTAGACTAGGGTCTGTTTTTGTCATTATTCCTTGAAATAGGGTCTGCATTCATGTAACTTCATATCTTTGTGCATCCCCCGAGGAAGGGATGAGGTTTGTTTGCTTGTGCAATTCCTAGGGAAAGGAATTGCATTTCTTTTTTATCCACAGGGACAGGGATAAAATTTCTATGCTTGTTTATGATCCACAGGGACAGGGATCGTGCATTTATCCACAAAGACAGGGATAAAATTTCTATATTTGTTTATGATCCACAGGAACAGGGATCGTGCTTTTATCCACAGGGACATGGGTAAAATTTTAATGCTTGTTTATGATCCACAGGGACAGGGATCGTGCTTTTATCCACAGGGACATGGATAAAATTTCTATGATTATTTATGATCCACAGGGACAGGATCGTGCTTTTATCCACAGGAACAGGGATAAGATTTATATGCTTGTTTATGATCCACAGAGATAGAGATCGTGCTTTTATCCACAGGGACAGGGATAAAATTTCTATGTTTGTTTATGATCCACAGGGAAAGGGATCATACTTTTATTCCCTGGGAAAGGAATAAAGATATCTTTGGCATCTTCATTGCTATGTTACTCTTCGCAGTTAGTAGTTTCGAGAAATTACTTACTGAGTGCCCCATTGTCTTGCATGAACTACGATAGGTCTGATCTCCATAGAGTACGTAGGAAGTTAGGCGAAGCCTAATTCGACCCTTATGCATGCATTTGCATTCATTACATGTACACGTTTGGTTCAGGAAAGTCAGTTGGTTCAAAATGGTTTCTCTTCTAGTCTTCCGATTTCAATCACTTTGTGAATGAAACCGAAAGAAGGGGCAACTGTTGACACCCAATTTTGTACCGCCTAACATTTTAGACCACCTTTAAGCCCAATGATGAAGGGCAGCAGCAGATGAACTACCACAAGCGAGCCCGAAGGACCTATGCAGGCACAATGTGGCTTTTTGATACCTTTTGATACCCCATGATCGTATGAGTATGGTTCATGCACGTACGTACATCTTCCATGCACGTATGATCATGCCCTTTATTTTCCAACACAGCTTTTTGATACCCATGATCGTACGAGCATGGTTCATGCACGTACGAGCATGGTTCATGCACGTACGATCATGCCCCTTATTTTTGAAATTTTTAGCTTTTCCCTCCAAATCGTTCCTTTCCTTATGAAGCCCCTATGCTAACAGCTGCTTGGTGGCGGCTAAGAAACCCTAATGAACTCCGAAATAAACCCTAATACCTCCCTATATATACCCCACTTTCATCCAAGAGAAAGGATCCAACTTTTGCACCCAGCCTCCACCCCGAAAGATCCGAAAACTCATAGTTGTGACTGCAGCAAGTCCGGAAGGCGAGTTTGTGGAGTAATCACTGTTGCCCATACCTGAGGGTAACGATTTTCCATCCTTTATTCCATTTCCTTGTGATTTAGCATGATTATTAATTGTATGAAATGTGCATAACATCTTCCACATCCCTTTCATTTAATGGTTGGCATTTCGATTTATTTCAACATTTATTCATCCCTCGCATATGATATTTGATATTCCAAACATTGCTCCAACATAAAGGATAGGAAGAATCATGCAATTGGATCCATCCATCAATTCCGATATTCAACTCGCATGATTTAGCCTGTGTACACGAATACTATTTATTATATGTACACCCTCATCAATATTTACCATCATTTCTTCATCACTTAGATTTAGGTCATTTGTATCATCTCTGAATCATATTTGGGTTAATTTCATGTATATATCTGAGTTATGGATTCGTTCAAGCAGAACATGGCAAGCGTTAGGCTGATTTATGGGGCGTGTACGTACGTACATATGATATGCACGTACGTGCATCCCATATGCACGTACGTGCATCAGCCACGTTTTGCAAACTAATCCTTGTTTTGCAGGCTGTGTAAGTATGATTCGACTCTGTTAAATGCTTTTGTTTTCTGTGTATATATTTATTTCTCTCGTTTTACCTTGATTTCATACCTATTTGTCATTGTGTGCCATCGATTAAGTTAAATCATTGAATTGCTTGAATAAGGTTGAGCCTAATTAAGTCCTTTTTAACTAAAGCCAATAAGTACATGTGGGGGCCGGCCTCGGCCAGGCGTAGATGGGTGCCTAACACCTTCCCATCCGCGTACCCTAGCCCCGAACCCGAATGATCTCTGGTTATGGTAAGTTGGACCCTTCCAAAGGGTCAATTGGTTCCTGAAGCCAAATCGGGTGGCGACTCCTTTTTCGCCCTAATCATTCGTGGTTAGTGGCGTAGTACTCTCGAGCCCGGGCGTGGTTCAGGACACGGCGCTCACAGGTATGTGTTGAAAATTTCAGCATATACAAGCTCTTCTCCATAGTTATTGATTGTGATTGTGATGTGTCAATGAGCACCTTGGTCATTCGCTATAGTTCACGCCTTTTTTAAAATTAAAAGAAAAAAAACAAAACTTTTCAGCATCTTTTTTTAGAACCAGACTATTGCCACTACATAAAATACTTTAAGCTCCCCACTTAGTTTATATATATATTTTTAAGGTTTTATGAAAATATAAAAGGTTTTTACGAAAACTAATTACGTAGCCTAATAGAAAACATCATTTTGGACAACTTTGTAGAAAAAATGTTTTACAAAACCTGTCATTCAAGTAGACTTTTGGCCATTTTTTTAAATCTAAAATGTAATAAAAATTATAAATGGCTAAAAAGTCCACTTAAATGATAGATTTTGAAAAAACTTTCTTCTACAAAGTTGTTCAGAATGATGGTTTTTAGTGGACAAAGCAACTAGTTTTTGTAAAAACCTTTCATATTTTTCATAAAACCTTAAAAAGTGTAAACTAATGGGGGGCTTAAATTACTTTATGTGGTGACAATTGCCTCCCTCCTCTTTTTATTTTATTTTATTTTATTTTATGAGGATGGTAATTAACTATTGGATATCTAGAAAAGTATGTGATCACTTTGTTATAATAATGGCCATGATTACTGTCATCGAGTTAATTATCTGCATTCTACCCATATGGCCATATCACATGAGCTTCGCGAACCATATATGGTGCATTGGTTCGAGCAACTTATGAGACTTTTGAGCTAAAAGTGGAATGCTCTTTCTCATGTATCATTTTGTATGTAGGTTTGAGTTACTGTTACTCCCTCCGTTCTTAAATTATTGGTATTCTTTTTTTTTTTCTTTTTTTTTAGAATGTTTAAAAATTATTGTCACATTTCAAAAGTTAATGATTATTTATTTAATTTCGTAAAATACCCTTAAAAACATATTATTCCTTTTTCCAATGTTTTGTACACTTGAGGGTAAAATTGCAATGTCAAAAAAAAATATTGATATGAAAGCATTTAATAGGATTTAAAAAAAAAAAAATGTTTTTTCAAAAGGGACGGTCAGTAAGGAATGGAAAGAGTATATGTTAAATGCATTTGATAAAACAATCATTACATGAGAAATGTTGAAAATACATTGAAAAATATAAAAATGCATAGAGAATGATACAAATTGCATAGAAAAATGTGTAAATGCCTAAAAAAAACTCATGCAAATGCATTTTCCCATGTAATGATTGTCTCATTAAATGCAACTCCACGATTTTAGGCTTTTTTTTTTTTTTTTTGGGTACAAGTATTATTATTATTTTTTGGTACAACGATTTTAGGCATTTACATGTTTTTCTATATAATTTGAACTATTTTCTATGAATTTTATATGTTTTTCAACTCTATGCATTTTTTCACGTTTCCAAGAAATAATTGTTTCATTAAATGCATGTTTTTCTATGCATTTTTCACATATTCATGAAATAATTGTCTCATTAAATACTTTTTAACATGCATCATTAGACACACCTTAAGACACTCTATATAAATGGAACATGATCCTCTACCATACAAATTTCAATACAAGCACCATATCATCATATTGGAACCATAAGTCAGTCCTGATGTTAATTATTAGTTTATCTCCAAAACCTTTTAGGTTTTACCAGACGTCCGGTCAAAGATTTAAAAGTAATATTTGTTGTTTAGTATTGTTTTTCTTTTTTTTTTTTTTCTTTTTTTAAAGAGAGAGAAGATGAATTGTTTTTTTTTTTATTGGGTTTGTGTACGTGATATTTTGATTGACTTCAAATATGGAAAATTTTGTCCATTTCCACACTAAAATTCATTTTAGAAGCTGTCTGCCCTGAACTTTTCTCATACATACATATATGCTCTAATTAATTTTCAAATTCGTCAATTATCCCTAAATCTAAAATTTTTCCTTATATTGGCTAATATTTAAAAGAAGAGTTCAATAACCATGACTATCCGCCCAACAAAAACATGTAGCCAATCGTTGAGCCCCACATTTTTTACAGAGATGTTTTCTCGTGACCATCAATCCATCATATTTTTACAACTAGCTCCCTCCTCCCCTACATTCTTCTTCTTTTTATTTATTTATTTATTTATTTATAAATTTTTATAAAATTTTACTTTAGATTACTACATGCATCCAAGTCCACAAGTAAGCAAACAGACTGACTAATGTTAGCTCTTTTATTGAGCAAATACTACATCCAAAGTATATAGTTTGTGGATGAAACATAATACAAAGCTGCAAAGGCAGCCAGCTCAAACCCCAAACCATACATGATACATCGATCACAACAAAACCCATTTATTCTTCAGCAGCCCACTCCACGATTATAAGCAACTTATTAGTAATAATAGTTTAATGGATGGCTAATTAATTTGACACTAGTGTAGTGTTCTCACCAGCTTCACAGTACGTTTTCAAGGCATCTGCATCGGTGGTGGACCATGATGGCAACGTTCATAAGGTTTACAAGCCTTAGGTGGCCGGAGGGGGGGGGGGGGGGGTGGACTGGGCGTGGTGGGTGGTTTGGGCGGCGGTTGGCACGATCGGCCATATATTCCATGGCAGGGAGTTGGCGGGATGCACTGTTTGTACGGCATTCCACGCCCGCAAGCTGGTGCTTTTCTTGGTGCAAGAGTAACATCACCTTTTTTGATGATATCCTCATGTTTGTGACCTATTTTTTCTTCTACAGCATTGACAAATACATGGTTAATTATGGGGTTTATCATCTAAATCTTTTCATGAAAAAACTATTGTCGATTGATGAAAAACTATTGTTTATCAGTGATTGATAACCATTAATTCCTACAAAAAAACAAATGAAAATAAACGTACGGATCGAATCCCTTCCTATACTTATTTTCAGTTGGTTTCATATATGATCGATTTAGCCATTAGGATTCCCTTGCTATGCATGATGACATTTTTGATAACATATTTATTTCCTGGATATATTTGCTACTTCTCTCTCTATCTCTTTCATTCTTTTTAATTATTTTTATTTTTAAGCGATATTTGATAGTTTATTTTTCAAGTTTATACCAAATACGAGCAAAATGGAAAACATACTTTTTTGCAATTCTCATATTTTTTCTTTTTCCAAACAAAAAAAAAAAGAAAGAAAGAAAAAAAGCAATTCTCAAGCAGTGATCGAGGAGGGAAAGAGGATTACTTTTTCTTTTTCCAAAAAAAGAAAAAAAATTCTTTTAATTTGCCTATAGAAAAAGATTGCTCTCACCATTTTGAACCAATTCTCGAGCAGTAATCGAGGAGGCTAGAAAGAGGATTATGGTAGCTAGGAGAAAGCATACATAAGAAAGGCCTTCATGTTCAAGAATAGAGTGTGTTCATATGTCCTTGCTCTACTCTTATTTATAAATGCATGCTGCTTTTGAGAGAGAGAGAGAGAGAGAGAGAGAGAGAGAGAGAGAGAGAGAGAGAGAGAGAGAGAGAGAGACTAGAAGAGAAAATAATATCTATTATCACAAGTTCACAACAGGCCAATTAAATTTGAACAAAGTGAAAAACTATGGTCCCCACAAACAACCAAAAAAAAAAGAAAAAAAAAAGCAAAAATCAAGTTGACATCCTGCAAAAGGACAGAAGATGAAGAGGAGACAAAAAAAAGAGCCCAATATTGTTTAGGGTCAGGTTAATTACTATATAATCCAAGCTACCATAAATTGAGCCCAAGTGGGCAAGTCATTGTTTTTGGCCCATCCCCACTTTGGTTGTTTCTGCGTTTCATTGTGTGGTTCATGCAGACATGGGTTTTATTTTTTGGACTTTTTCTCTTCCTCTTTTGGTTAACACATTTTTTTTTTCTTTTAATTTTTTTTTTTAAAAGGAGACAAAAAAAGTGAGAAAAAGATTGGCCTCAACTTCCCAAGTCATTTCATTAAATCTATATATTGAAAATATTGGAGCACCTCTTAATGTTTATCCTAGATTGACCCCAAGTCAAGGTAGGTAGAGTTGATGAAATACAAATGAGAATAACTCTTCCGCGGAAGTTAACATGCGTTTTTACACACGAAGGTTTTATCCAATACGCCGAATTACCAATGTGTAGTCGTGTAACTTTTCCTCTTCTTCATCTTACCTTCACCAAAGAAAAAAACAAAGTAATGTTGCTCTTGGTTTTGGCTTTAGGTGGTAATTAAGGAGGCCATAGATGGTCTAGATAAAGGGACTTAATTATTTTTGGATTTAATTTTTTACACAATTCTTGAATCATTTGATCTCTCCAAGATCCTATAATTGCTATACGTAATCATTTTTCTTTTTGTTTTTCCAATTTTGTTTAGGGTTAGGTTAATTACTATATAATCCAAGCTACCATAAATTGAGCCAAAGTGGGCAAGTCATTCTTTTTGGCCCATCCCCAATCACTTTGGTCGTTTCTGCTTTTCATTGTATGGTTCATGTAGATGAGGGTTTTATTTTTTTTTGGGCTTTTTCTCTTCCTCTTTTGGGTAATACATTTTTTTTTCTTTTATTTTTATTTTAAAAAAAGAGAGAAAAAGATTGACCTAACTTCCCAAGTCATTTTGATGAAATCTATTGAAGATATTGGAGCACCTCTAATTGTTTATCCTATTTACCCCAAGTCAATGCAGGTAAAGTTGATGAAATACAGATGACATCACTCCCTGTGTTCTTGCATTTTAAGGTTTTATCCAATCCTATTGACCCCAAATCAATGCAGGTGAAGTTGACGAAATACAGATGACATGACTCTTCGGCGGTGGCTCACATGCGTTCTTGCATTTTAAGGTTTTATCCAATCATGCCGAATCACCAATGTATTTTATTCGCGTCACTTTCTCTCTTTCTCATCCTACCTTTACCAAAGAAAAAAAAGGTAGTGTCAGCTCTTGGTTTTGGCTTGAGGTGGTAAGGTGGGCCATATATGTTCAAGATAAAAGAACATAATTTTTGACTTAATAATAATAATAAAAAAAATCTCATATATGGGAGTTAACTTTATCTGGGATTCTGGGTAATGCTAGCTTCGAGGATTCTTCGTCCTGATATGGTCATTCCTTTTAAATCAATACTCTGTGTACTTTTAATGCTAATTTCAACACAAGCATAATAATAATAAGAATAAGAATAGTATATATATTTATGGGTTCAAGAGGTGTATTGATCTAAACCTTCAATCTAGCTAATTTCTTGGAACACGTGTAATGCTACGACCCACTCATCATCCTGTTTTTTTTCCACACTCAAATTCATTTTCAAATCTCCCTGAATTCTTCAGATATATATATATATATATGCTCATTATCTTTCAAATTTATTTCCAAAAAATCTATTACTTAATTGCTGCTAGGCGGGTGGATTATTTCCAAAGGGCACGGAAACCTGGAACTGGCACAGCCCGTGATGATATCCTCATGCTTGTGATCACTATTTTCTTCTGCATGCACCATTGACAAATATATGGTTATGGGTTTATTTCATGTAAAGTGAGAACAAATTAAATACCAACAATAATAAAAATAGACTACTCCATCTTTCTTCTTTCTTTGATTGAAGCTCTGCCATAAAATCCCATCTATGGATACAAGAAAAATTGAAATTAATTAGTGCTTTAATTTCACCTTTTGGAACGATGTGGACAGAAGCAAGGAGAGAATAATCTCAATCATCACAACAAATATGGTGGGATCTATAATGGTGGCCGGGAGGAAAGATGGTGTTTTTTTAGAAAAAAGGGGCACTTCATCCCCTTTGGCTTGACCCACCATCACTATTCGTAAACCTTTTCTTCGCATTGACCCCAAGTCATCGTTTTTGGCCCATGCCACCACTACTCTGCTTCCTTGTGCGGTTCATGAATATTTGCTTATAACAAAAAATGAATAGAAAAAAAGACAAAATTAAAAATTGACCCCAACTCATTGCATTAAATCTAAACAAATTAGAGCATCACTGATGTAGATGGTCATGAATATTTGCTTATATCATTATGTTGGGGACCCAAGTCGGTCAGAAGTTCATAAGTTGAGCTTAAGAGCCCTTAAGATTTGACTAAATCGGCAAGTCAATTAATGTTTTAAAAATAAGGTTGATTAGTGATTTTTAAACGACACAAGAAGATGAATGAAAATTTGGAGTGTGCGTGTGCAAGCGCGCGTGTAGGGTTTTCATCGAGTTTTTACACTCATCAATGATTCTTTTTTCCACACTCAAATTCATTTTAGTTTTTTCACATGCACAGATGTGTTTGTATTTTTACAACTTTCCCTTCTTTTTTTTTTGCCCCATAAACTTGCAACTTAACTCTACATACAAAATAAGCAAACAGACTGACTATGTCAGCGCTTTTATTGTGCAAATAGTCAAATATTACATCCAAAATAGGTAAGCACATGCGTTATTTCAACATTTTTAAAAACTCCAGCCTTTAGCAAGACTTGATCAATATATCAGGTATTACCATCGCTTGATCGGGGTAGTAGAACCTAATAGGTATTTCTAGAGTAGTATCAATTGATCAACCAAAACCTCTAATCAATCCATACTAGTCCGGTTTGTAAGTTTTTGTCAGTATTCAGCAAAACTTGCTTAAATACTTTCAAATCACTTGGAACCTTCCTAAAATCATTAAAACATTATTTAAATATCAAATAAACAAATACATGCACATCAAAATCAAAATCAAAATCAAAATCATGTCATGCTCATGTGCATGAACAAAACTAATTAATACTCATACTAAAATTGCATTATGCTCTTAATATTATGTCGTAAAAATCCGGACATCACACAAACTAGCTTCATAGTCTATAAATGAGAGTTGAATATTAAAATATTATATATATATATATATATATATTATAAGAGTGGTTCAATAAATTAATTGAACTGCGGAAGAACTGGTTCAATCGATCAATAGAGACATTTATTTGGGTAATGCTATCAAGAGGGTGGCTCTCCATTTTGATTGATACATATCGTTTTCCTTTTTCAATGTGAGTTTCAAGACAGGCTCACGCTCATTATTTCTTAAATTCTTTAATTATTACTGTGTCGTCCAATAATGACTAAATAAATCACATGCAAAAATGTCATTCCGGCCGATAATTCTCAAGCAGCATATGGATATATCGAACTCCACGAAATAAGCAAACTGCATATATAAATATCCAAAGTTGACAATTTCAGGATGACATATTACAGAGCTGCAAAGCCATGCAGCTCAAAACCCTAAACGACACATGCATCACACAAAAGCAAGAGCTACTTCCTTGATACTAAGCAGCTTAATAATAATAGCAAACTATTTAATTATAGTTCCAAACCAAGTTCACGGTATTTCATTTTCAGGGACTGCATGTGGCCCTCAATTACGATTCTTCTCATGACATGGAGGATTTGGTTTGCACTAATTGTATGGTTGGCCACGGCCGTAGATTATAGATGGTTTGTTAGGATTGCTAGTTCCACCAGTGACAGACCCTCCACCAGCTGCATCAGGAACACTTTCCTCCATTTTAATTGATACATAGTGGATTGATGCATTCAATTCAAAGAAGTTAAAGTGGACAAATGGCAAGATTTCACAGGTTGAAGGTAACCGCTAGATAGTAATTTGTTCAGGCCGGAAGTAATTGTCAGTAACTTCCAGCTATCATCCAATTATTTGTTTAGGGTTAGATTAATTACTATATAATCCAAGCAACCATGAATTAAGCCCAAGTGGGCAAGTCATTGTTTTTGGCCCATCCCCTCTTTGGTCGTTTTTGTGTTTCATTGTGTGGTTCATGCAGATGAGCGTTTTATTTTTTGGCCTTTTTCTCTTCCTCTTTTGGTTAACACATTTTTTTTTCTTTTAATTTTTTTTTAATTTTAAATTTTGAAAAAGGAGACAAAAAAGGAGAGAAAAAGATTGACCCCAACTTCCCAAGTCATTTCATTAAATCTATATATTGAAAATATTGGGGTTCACATGCATGCATTTTTGCACATGAAGGTTTTATCCAATCACGCCGAATTACCAATATGTAGTCGTGTAACTTTTCCTCTTCTTCATCTTACTTTCACCAAAGAAAAAAAAAATGTAATGTTGCTCTTGGTTTTGGCTTTAGGTGGTAATTAAGGAGGCCATATAAGGTCAAGATAAAGGGAATTAATTATTTTTGGACATAATTTTTTATACAATTCTTGAATCATTTGATCTCTCCAAGATCCTATAATTACTGCACGTAATCATTTTTCTTTTTGTTTTTCCAATTTTGTTTAGGGTTAGGTTAATTACAATATAATCCACGCTACCATAAATTGAGCACAAGTGGGCAAGACATTCTTTTTGGCCCATCCCCGGCCACTTTGGTTGTTTTTGCTTTTCATTGTGTGGTTCATGCAAATGAGGGTTTCATTTTTTTGGGCTTTTTCTCTTCCTCTTTTGGTTAGCACTTTTTTTTTTCTTTTATTTTTATTTACAAAAACAAGAGAAAAAGATTGACCTAACTTTCTAAGTCATTTTGGGACACTACTTGGCTTCTTATAGTGGACGAGCAACTCCTTCTCTTTTCCATTCATATTATGCCATGTGTCATAGTTAATTTTAAATAATCTGGATATGTGGATACGAACACGTTGACGCGTGAATATAAATATATGGACAAATAATCATATTTATTTGGATATATAAACATATATATATGGACATGTGGATGCATGTTTATAATCACATAACATAGGGATACATGTATATAATCAATTCTCATTTGTTTTGTTAGACACGTGGCATAATATGAGTGGAAGGAAGGAGTTACTCCTCTACTATGAGGAGCAAAGTATTATCCTTTTATTAAATCTATTGAAAATATTGGAGCACCTCTTATTGCTTATCCTATTGATCCCAGTCAATGTAGGTAAAGTTGATGAAACGCAAATGACATGACTCTTCGGCGGTGGTTCACATGTGTCCATGCATTTGAAGGTTTTATTTGATCACGCCGAATCACCAATGTATATTATTCGTGTAACTTTCTCTTTTTCTCATCTTACCCTTACCAAAGGAAAAAAAAAAAGTGGTGTCGTTCTTCGTTTTGGCTTTAGGTGTTAAGGTGGGCCATATAAGGTCAAAATAAAAGAACATAATTTTTGGACTTAAATTTTTTTACACCATTCTTGAATCTTTTGATCTCTCTAAGATCCCATGCACCGTACTCGTTATTATATTAGTAATTTTTTTCCCACTTAACTTGTGAGGTCAATCTCATTATTATTATTATTGTTCACATAATTTTTTGGAGATTGACTCTTGGATTTAATGCATTCCAATGATTTAAGAATCATGTAAAGATTTGAAGGCAAAAATTATATCCCCTAATCCTAACCCTATACATATATTTGGTTCGTTTGATGTTGATCCACCAAGAGGCTCCAAGACTTTGGCTTTAACTCGATCTTGTGATTGGCACTAGTGTAGTGTTTGCTTAGAGATTCTGAAACTCAAGTAAGATATGTCACCAAAAAAAAAAGAGAGAAGAAAAGAAATCACCGGTTTAGTTTGCATAAAAGGGTTATACACGTATTTGGCTTGAAAATTCCTGACACCACCGGATTAGCTTACCTACTTCTCTTGCTGATCGACTTGCGTGGCAAAGGCATATTAGTAAAATTAATAGAAAATTGATCGAGCTTTTCTTTTTTGTTTTGTTTTGTTTTTTTTGTCCCCTTATAAAGGGACTTAAAAAATTGATAAACAAAACTCTAAAGCATTGATGAACCTTTTTTTTTATAATAAATTTCATTTATCACAAAATTAAACAGTGTATAAGCTTCTTAGGTCCATAATTAAGACAACCAAATATTTAACCTTATGCATGTACCATCGATGACGAAAATGCTATAAAGAAAAAAAACAAAACAAGGGGCTGCAACCAGTGGCGGATCAGAGCCAGAAATTTACTCCAGTAGGGTTGACCTTTTCTTTCTTTCTTTCTTTCTTTCTTTCTTTTTTTTTTTTCTTTTTTTCCTCATCCTATAAATTAAATAATTATATGAAGTAACCTTCTAGTAATGTTTTTCAGTTCCCCCCGCCCCACCAAAAAAAAATAAAAGAAAAAGAAATAGACAATAACAAGAATTAAGAAAATCTTTTGAACAAATTAAAACAAAAACTTAAATATTTTTTTTTTTGATGACGTGGAACTCTCGACAACTCAACTCAACCTCATTGACCGTTCTTCAAATTGGGGTAAACCCCAGATACCTGCAACCTCCCACAAGTATCGACTAAGACTAAAACTCGAAACCAAGAGCTTGAAATATTACACTCTTAAGGCTATGCTACCCTATGAGTAAAACTTAAATATTGATTGATAATAAAAAGTTTGCAATTAGAAATATCAAATTTTTGTGAAATAAAAGGGGTAGGAATTAACTATATGAAGGGAAAAAAAATGAAAGAGGGAAGGGTAAAATTAGAAAATGTGAGCGATTAAAGAAAAAATCAGTAGGGTCAAATTCAGAATATGAGAATAAATGTAGACGAAAAAGGAAAAATTTTAATGGGTGAGGAGGGGTAGGTGCCTCCTCTGGCACCCCTTTGCTTCGCCCCTGGTTGCAAAATCTTGAGAAGGGTGGCAAAAGAGCAAATAGTGTAATTTCTTGATGGTGAGGATGTCTATCTTGACATGCAAAGTGACAAACATTATTTATCCAGCCAAATAATGTGACTACGTAAGCTAGGCCATGCTAACACATACTATACCTGAATATTTGGGTATGTTTGGGAACTTTAAAAACTGGATTAGATTGGGTCAACTTCATAACTGTTATATATATGATTTTTAAATAAACCAATACACAATCATCTTCCTATAATAAATAAATAATAAATAAACCAACACACAGTTTACTTTGAAAAAAAAATTGTGCTTATACCCTGTTTCCAAAAGAATGCTAAACAAATTAGTAAGAAAAAAGACCTACTAAACAGTGTGAAAGTAAAACTGACCAAACTTATCTTTAGTTGATCAGGTTGGCCAAACAGCTCCTAAGTTGATTCCACTGTAGAGCTTGGTTGGGGCATGGTATATATATAGTATAGCCTCCTCAACACTTAGGGTTCGACTTCAATCTGGCCTTCAATTAGATTCAACATACTAAAGTGGGCTAGAGCTTTTGTGAATACCGTGGGCTACCAATAAAAGTAGTTTAAGCTGCCCAATAAAGCACCAAACGTGTAACCAATATGACCAGCAAATGAAAAGTTCGTTTGCCAACTGTTGGGCATGCCGGCTGTTGGAATGATTCATTGTTAGTTGTTTATATTGTCAGTAATAGTCACCATTCCCGCCGATAATTGTACCAGCTAGGAAAGGTTTTGCCAATAGAGGATTGGATGGCTGATAGTCTAACTGCCAATTAAACATTTAGTGGCCAGATATTAAAGCCTTTGCTGACTGTTTAAACAACAGGCAAAGCCTAAGATTTTTGTAGTGATAGTATAGCCTCCTCAACACTTAGGGTTCGACTTCAATCTGGCCTTCAATTAGATTCAACATACTTGCTCCTATTTCGGCCAAGGTATGAAGTTCATAATGGAATAATCAATATTTAGACTGATTTTGGAATCAATCTAAACTTGACCTAATTGTGACCAATCTATAGATTTCAAGTTCAAAAGGAAATCCAAGATATAAGATATAATTATGATTGTGTTAAATTCCAACCCTATCAAGATTCAAAAATCTCATTGTTTTCCTTAATTTTTAATATATCGTCTCCTCATTAAAAAAAAAAAAAAAAAAAAAAAAAAAAAAAAAAAAAAAAACTCATTTATGGGGGTTAACTTTATTTGGGATTCTGGGCAATGCTTTGAGGACTCATTCATCCTGATATGGCCATTCCTTTTAAATCAATACTCTATGTACTTTTAATGCTAATTTCAACACAAGCATAATAAGAATAAGAATAAGAATAGTATATATATGTATGGGTTCAACAGGCGTATTGATCTAAACCTTCAATCTAGAAACTTGGAGCTAGCACGACCGTGATGATATCCTCATGCTTGTGATCACTATTTTCTTCTGCATGCACCATTGACAAATATATGATTATGGGTTTATTTCATGAGAAGTGAGAACAAATTAAATACCAACAATAATAGAAATGGACTACTCCATCATTCATCTTTCTTTGATTGAAGCTCCAATCCCGCCATAAAATCCCATCTATGGATACAAGAAAAATTGAAATTAATTAGTGCTTTAATTTCACCTTTTGGAACGATGACAGATCGAAGGAAGGAGAGAATAATCTCAATTATCACAACAGGCCAAAATTCGAATAAAGCAAACAAATATGGTGGGATCTATAATGGTGGTAGGGAGGAAAGAGGGTGTTTTGTTAGAAAAAAGGGGTACTTCATCCCTTCGGCTTGACCCACCATCACTATTCGTAAACCTTTTCTTCGCATTGACCCCAAGTCATCGTTTTTGGTCCATGCCAACACTTCTCTGCTTCCTTGTGTGGTTCATGAATATCTGTGCTTATAACCAAAAATGAATAGAAAAAAAACAAAATTAAAAATTGACCCAAAGTCATAGCATTAAATCTAAACAAATTGGAGCACCTTTGTATGTTCCCTTTTTCTGGAAAGCAACGAGCATCACTGATGTAGATGGAAGTGCATGGTACCGTGTTGCATGCCACTTGAATTACAGTCTGTGATTTTTGGAAATATTAAAACAATTACATGTAAATTATGGTCGTGATTTTTGGGAATATTAAACGCATAACTTGATTCTAAAGCAAGATTTGCTTGGTGATTTTTGGAATATTAAACATGCACTCAACAGTTACATGCATTTTAGATCTATTTGCCCAATTAATTAATAAGGTAACCATATATCACATCAATTTATTATGGACAATTATTCTTTTAATGAAAATTATAATTAATTTGTCTAGATGGCAGTTCATGGCACATTATTTGGGTAGGTAAATTTGAGTAAATAAGTTAGCCTAAATAACAATGCTCTTTTCCAAAAATTATATCTATATCTATATATATATAATTAATGAGTCATATGACGATTAAACTTGCACAAGTTGCAGCTGAAGCTAATTTGAAGTTCAATTAATTATCTGGAGTAGTCAATTATGTGGAGTTTAAACTGCAATCCAGGATATAGGATCTAATTATGATTGGATTAAATTCCAACCCAGACAAGATCCAAATCCGATAGGGGTACGCAACATCTATTTGAGTGATGCTATCAAGAGCTAGGGTGCCCTCGATCATACATGGTCCCATTACGGCACTTCATTTTATTCCATAATGATCTGTTTAAAGCAAGTTTTAAGTCACGCGTTAAACATCATGTTGGGGACCCAAGTCGGTCAGAAGTTCATAAGTTGAGCTCAAGAGCCCTTTCTAGTTTGAGACGAAAAATTTATCTCATACGTAACATTCTTATTGTCGAATAAGCAAATGAGTATGTGAAACCAAAAATCTAAAGTAATAAACATGTGCAGCTGAGGATGTTGGATTATCCACACGGTCATCATGCCAGACTTCTCAATTGTACGGGATCAGCTGCGTGAATTATATTTTAGCTTTGTAATTTAACAAACCATTGCTTCTATTAAGTCATAAAATCTGGCCACTTTCGTTTGTTTACATTTTTCACTCCTCTGCATTTTAGTCCTGTAGTTTCCAACCTGTTCCAACAATTTTGTGAAAAATGCAGGTTTGGGAGTAATGAAAATTAAATGGGAGATAAAACAAGCGCGCGCACACACACACACACACAAAATTCAGGTGGTTCTGCTTATAGTACATTTACAGGTGGACTCAACAGTCTCTCACACCCAAACCCCCATACACTCAGAAGCCATAAGTGCACTCACTCTGAACATTGAGATGTACTCTCATTCACGTACAAAGCTCTCTCACTCCTTAGTCCCTCTCTGTGGCTCTTCCCCATTCAAATCAAAATGGAGCAATCATTCCCCTTTTATAATACGAAAGGAAATGATATATAATATCATATCTGTTATAGTATCATATCCATGCGACAAATGCATAAGCAGGAGAATCAAGTGGACTTTGTCCACTTCTATTTTACTTCATGCGTGAAAAGCCTATAAGCCCAATTTTCAACCTGTGTAAATGAAGTGCAACTTTTCTTCTGGTGTATCTCGGCACATGCAAGTTAGTCTGCTTGCTAATCACACTAGCCACATTTTTAGTCAAAAAATGACGGCTCACATGGAGCCAAAAAAGCAACAGAAACACTCATTACTGCTACTGCTAATTGTGCATCCTTTCAGCGCATGAACTAGCTAAACCTTCTCAATTAGTTCCCCTTTATTTTATCACTTGTGAAGGCTAGAGCTAGGTTCTCCCCTATCATTTCTAATTCTTTGCATCCTATTTATTAACTTATCTGTCATAACATCCTCCCCTCAGCTACTCTCAATTCCCCAAAAAAATATCTCAACTCTGTCTACACCATAAGAATGAGAATTCCGACTAATAAAAAAAAAAAAAAAAATGAAGATGGCCAAATAGTTACTTCTTGCCATTAATAAGTTTCAACACTTGTTTATCTCCAACAAAAAAGAAAAGAAAAGAAAAAAAATATATATATTATATATATATATATACACACACACAGCAGCCACTATGTGCTACCACACTTATTTACAAGGTGAATGTCCCAGTCTATTGGTTGATTCTCTCTAGAAGTACAATAATCCATGTAATTCTAATGCAATCTGGATTTTATGATTAGACCTTCTCTTTATTTCATCAATAGTTGTTCATTACAGTGTGTGTGTGTATATATATATATATATATATATTTCAATTGCTGCAACAGATATCTGCTAATCTAAGACAAAGTTTTCTAAATATAGTTAAAGCATCTATGTGTGGCATCTGCTGGATGCATAAAACAGGCAGTAGGCATATAGCTCTGCAGATGCATTTTCTATAGAAAATGAAAGCAATATGCACCTTAGTAGATAATCTCGAGCAATTCAAGATTAGTTCCTCACACGGTAAAATTTTTATGTTCAAAATCCCAAAAAGTTAAAGTAATTTTATGTAGCCCCAGATTCATATATAATTTTGATACTTGAGCAACAAATAATAATGATGATGATAATTAATGGAGTCAAACCTCTTACCTTTCCTCTCCCGCCATGTACTGGAGATATACCAGCATTGCATGTATAATTTTGGGGTGTAGACCACAGAATGGAACCATTACTTTGAAATGCCAATAAATACCTTTCAGAACAATGAAAGGTAAATTGCATATCGATGTTGTCAATGGATGTTGTCAATCTCATTAGGTAAATTGCAGATCGATGCATCCCAAAGTTGCAGCCTGTGATCTCCTACCGCTTCAGAACCTTCTTCTGACAACTTCTCCATGCACTCAATCCGAACACAAACACTTACAAGTTTAACCATTTTTTAGACAAAGGGTATGTGGTATCGATTTAAAAGAACATCACAATATAATCACCTAGGTAGTACCCTACTATGGGTCTTCTAATTTGCAAGCTCTCTGAAAAAGATGAAGAAGTTTAATGAACTTGCCTCTCAACTCTCAAGCTTAACCTAATTTCGTGGCCATAATTGTCGTTAAATACCATAAGAGAGTGCTACAAAAAAAGGGGGAAAAAAAAAGATATCCCATGCAGAATAAGAAAAGTTTGAAAAATGAGGACTCAGAAGATTGTCACATTGTTCGTTCAGGTAATCAAACAAATGGTCACCTAGTTGCAAGCAGAACCAAACTTACAAAATAGGCATTGATTGAAAGGTCTTAAACATCCGGTTGAACGATAAATATCCCAAGAACAGAGAAAACTCTTAATTCAAGTCAAATAAAACCATGAGCTATCTAAGATTACCAAAGCAACTACCTAATCTAATCAGCTAAGAAGAATATAATAGTCCTCTAGGTCACTTACCATGCCTAATTGTAAGGTTTTGTTGGATTATAATCTCCAATTGAAAACTCTTGAAGCTTCCTTTGCAAATCTGAACTCCAGACATACAAGACTTAGGTAATCGAGATATACATGGGTTTTGGCACAGCAATTTTGCCAACAAACAGACACAAATCCTAACAATACTCCAGAAATTGGTCATGAATATTGTGTTCTCCCAGCCCATCCCCATCCCGAATAGTTGCTTGATATCTAAACATGCCAAATTTTTGCCTGAAAGCCCATCTAGTGATTAAAAAATTGTCAAACTAAAAGGGAACAATCCATATTTTCCTTTGCACATCAAATTTTGAACCTAAAATTTAAAATAAATATAATTTTAATTGTGCTTAATCATTCATATCCCTTTCTCCCACACAAAAATATTCTGTACACCTCAATTTCAATATTTTTTCAATTATTATCTTAATTGAAGTTAAAACAATTTTACTCTATTGAAGTGGTTGTTGCTTATTCCATTACCAGATAAGCTTTGAGACCAACTTTAAAGAATCTTTCAGATACAAACGTTGAAGTTACTTGTAACATGTTCATCTGAGAATACTAAATGCAATCTTAACTAGGTTTGCCAAGGGCTAAATAATCCATTTCCAAAGTACGAAACAGAGCCATCCTGTTCGGGAATTTTAGAAACTAGATCAGGTGGGGACCAAAAAAAAAAAAGGGGGAAAAATTGGGTTGAACAAAATTGTGTTTACGAGGTTGAACAGATTTGCAGGAAAATTGGACTTACCATTGAATGGGGAAATCAAAACTTCTCGGACCCATCTTCAGCTTGCTAGGTTTTTATGTTTCCTAAACAATCACTATAGAGTATAGTCTCAACAACAGTAATTTCCCAATAGAAAAACAATCACTATAGAGTATAGTCTCACATCAAATTGTTGCCAAATTATGTGTTAATCTGTGTTAGTAAAGAATATTAGTTTAGTAAAAAAATCAGATAACACTTGTCTCTGCCAATTTCATAGGTGTCAATAGAAGCACATGTGTTAGTAAAGAATACTATTGATGCCCCAACCCCCCCCCCCCCCCCCCCCCCCCCAAAAAAAAAAAAAAGAAAAAGAAAAAAAGAAAATGATTTCTATTTCAACAACGAATCTAACCCTCCTTTTTGTTGCTGAAAAGCCGAAAGAAAGTAAAATAAAACAATAAGCCACCTTTTCCGTTGCTTCGGTTCTCAAAAATATACATATAGATAGAGGCAGAGAGACAGAGAGACTTCCAATTTGTTTTCCTTTTCTTTTCCAAAGTTTTCTTGGAATCCAAACAGAACCATAAAACACACATCTAGAAAAAAGAAAAAAAAACTAAGAAATCATAACAATAGTTTCAAAATTAACCCAAGTTTCAGCAAAGAAATTGATCAACTTAGGGGGAAAAAAAAAAAAAAAGCATATACACACACACACACAGAGAAAGAGTACCTGAAAATAAGCGTGGATCACCAGCGTATTTCTGAATTCCGTTGACTGAGGAATGGCGAAGGCTGATCAGAGGAGCAGGACGAACAAGAAAAGGCACTGGATCGGCATCGCAGAGAGTGAATTTCAAAGTGCAGAGACATGTCGAATGGTTTATAGGGTTTCTCTTGTACACTTCGTAGTTTGAACATTTGAAACACAACGGTTGCTTAACCGCTCGGTTTATGGCGGGAACAAGACCGGACCAGACTGTTTTGGTGGAGTATTTATTTTAATTTATTTTTTAGAAGGAAAATGTTGAAATTACTGGTCCCATGATGGAAGTAACGCTGCTGCTTTTGGATGGAACTACACACTTTGAGGCCTCCAAAGAATTTATTATTATTATTAACTATTAGGTGTATTCTATTCTTCACTCTCGTCAATTTCGGTACAAATTAATATTTTAACAATTCATGTGAGATGCTCTATATTCACACAGTTTACAATAAATTTGAAGAGTTGAAACGATGATTTTTAGGAGTAAACTAAGGGTTTGAATACTCAACTAACTTCTTATGGGCGTCCTCCAAAGATTTTGATAGGGAATAATGTATAACAATAAAATTTCAAGGATAAATTACATATACCCCTATAAAAAAAAAAGGATAAATTACATATACAAATCGCTAGGGCATGCGCAACAATCTCCAAAAATGTATTTTCGGATAGGGTTTCACATTGAGTTATTTGCTCTGTGGAGGCTCAGCCATGAGAGGGAGCGAGGTTGAGGGTTTTATACCTAATCCTCGATTATTGGCATGTAGTATATAAATTTGATCTCTCTAGCGAGGTTGGTGGGGTACTTAGTGTCATGGATCTCTGCCCCACATCAGATAGGTACTGGGGGAGTGTTGGGCATATAAGTGGGAAGGGCAACTCCACCTAATGAGCTAGCCTATTGGGTTGGAGACTCGACCCGTGACAAGTGGTATCAGAGCCAACACGGTCTCTTATTCGATGTCACGCCAAGCTCCTAGGCCCACGGGATACCGAGGGCGGCTAAGTGTAGGGGGTTACTTGGGGTCGTGAGGGGTACAGGGTGTGGATAGGTAGGCAGGGTAGGCCCAACCACGACGACGGCGTCGTGCGGGTTGGGTGGGGGAGAATGTCATGGATCTCTGCCCCACATCGGATAGGCACTGGGGAGTCTTGGGCATATAAGTGGGAAGGGCAACTGCACCTAATGGGCTAGCCTATTGGGTTGGAGACCCGATCCGTGACATTAGGCTGGTCTATGGTATCCTCTTTCTACTTTTTTTTTCTTTGATTAACGATTAGAGCCCTACTCTCGCAGAGATTTCAGCCCAAATTATTTCAGTAATGGACTGTGTGAAATATCCCATATCTACATAGGCAACGATCTCTGTGGGGATCAAGTTGAACACTTAGTGTTGGACTTGAGTTTGGCCTTCAACCTAATTAATCAAACTTGCTTGATCAGTTACAGCCCAAGTCAATGCGTGAAAAAAAAGGTTGGTTAATGATTTTTTAAAAAACAAAAGATGGGCCCGGTAAAGGGTAGGAGTAGAAAATGTTAAGAGTTCAAACCCTTTCCATTGTACCCAAAAAAAGAAAAAGATAAAAAAAACAAGATAAAAAGACAAAAGTTTAAAATGAGTTTAAAATAGAAAACTTTGATTATTTTCCACTCATCGTGCAAATTTTTTTCCACACTAAAATTCATTTTTAAACCTCATCGAATTCTTCAAGTAGATTTTTTTTTTTTTTTGGATAAGCAACGAGAGATGTTTTATTCCAAACAAAAGAGATAATTACAAAACTAGAGAGCTAGCAACACCAAAGAAAACCCTTAGTAGAAACAGAAACTAAACCACTGCGAAAAAACAGACACAAACGAAAACCAAAGCTTTACAGCAACAAAAAAGCCTCCCCCAAAACCAAAAACCAAGTTTCCTGAGAAACCACCAGAAACCAAAAGGAGAAGATCTTGCCAAAACCAAAACTAGCTGAGAAGGACTAGAATAGCTAGCAAATCAAATCCAAACTACAAAGGAAGCAATCCTATCAACACCGGCCTTAGCATACCAATCAGCTAGGCTGTCAACTTCCCTTGGAGCATGACAGAATGAAATCGAGCCAATAGTACTGTCTAAAAGAGTGTGGATTTCATTAAGGCCATTTTTGTTTGGTTGGAATGGAATGGATGGAATGGAATCTCATTCCAATTCATTTCAAATAACATGTTTGGATGAAATAATAAAATGGGAATGGAATCAAACATTAGTAGTAAATTATAATGATATTCATTCCACAAGGTTTATTTCAATCTCATTCCATTCCAAACTATTTTGAGCATAGAATCAGATTCCATTCCCACCCATTCCATTCCAACCAAACAAACATGGCCTAAGAATCCATTGTATTTCCAAATCTTTTCTTTCCCGATAACCTACAAAATAGCAGCTTAATATGAGCTTTTTGCTACACAATAATGCCTAAATAAATCTAGTAATGGGCCATGCTATGAGGGAAGTTAACAGTCTAAATTAATAAATCTCATAATATTTCTCAAATTACTTAATTATTAATTACTCTACACAATTAACCTAATAAATTTAATGACATTTGTCTCACTTGTTAAGTAAGTGATCGCTAGCTCAAGTATATGGAGAATTATTGATTTCTATATATTTGTTAATATTAAGAGGACCGGGGTTAGGGTATGGATAGGCTGTTCCATCGATTGCAAAAAAAGAAAGAAAAGGGAACTCACTAATCACTGTTAGCTCTATTAAGCTACATTCAAAATAGATAGTTTTGCAATAACATATAATTATTACAAAGCTGCGAAGCTGGCTCAAGCCCCAAACCTTGTAATTCTTCTTCAAAAGCAAAGCAATTTATCTTCACTAGTCCACTCCTTGATAATAAGTGACTTAATAGTCATAGCTGACTATATATTTAACTATATATATATAGTTCCATGTATACCAAGTTCATGGTATTTCATTTTAAGGGACGACTGAGGGGAGATTTGGATTGCACGAAGCGTAGGGTTTGCCACGGCCGCAGTTTGCTATAACTGGTTTGTTCCGTCGCCCCCCAGTCACAGCAGTGATATTACGCCCTCCGGTGCTGATATCCTCACGCTTGTGACCACTATTTTCTACAGAAAGCGTTGACAAAAAAATCGGTTATGGCTTATCATAATTTCGATGAAACTATGGTCAAGTGAATAAATACTAGCAATAGAAATAGACTGCAAGGATGATGATAACATTTTTTTTTTTTCGAAAAAAAAAAAAAAAAAAAAAAAGGGTTAATAACGGTTTAATACCTTCAACTTTGGGGGTAGTTTCAATTTGGTCCATAAACTTAGAATTGTCTCAATTTAGTGACGACTTATTAACTTTTGTTGCAATGTGGGACAGACCCTGACGTCCGTTAGGTTTTTGGACGGAAAACGCTCGTGAGGGGCATGTGCGGCTGACATGGAGCCTATGTGGCTTATGTGCGCTTATGTGGAGCCTATGTGGCAGCCACATAAGCATTCTCGGCCAATTATAGTCGACTATATCATTTTATAGTCGACTATAATAAACAGAAAGTTGAAGTAGTTGAAATTGATGTTTGAACATTCAATATAGTTGACTGGCAAACGTTATAGTCGACTATAAAATGTTATAGTCGACTATAACAGACAGAAAGTTTATTTTAGTTTCGGAATCCATTTATAGTCGACTATAATTTGTTTATGGTCGACTATAACGATAAGAAAATGTAGTTACGTATGTTTTGATGTGAAATTATCGTTTACGTCCGTGATGTTAACTTAGGCCATTTCAAATAAGATGTTACCATACTCATGTGCTTAATGGAGCAATCATTTACAATACTAAAGACCTAAAAAGTGGGGCAAAACTCACACTCGCAATGTTATAATCGATTCCTCCTGAACCAAAAGGCATCAACTTGATTATGGTCGACTATAACAGTCAGAAAATATAGTTATATATGTTTTGATGTGAAATTATCATTTACATCTGTGATGTTAACTTAGGTCATTTCAAATAAGATGTTATCATACTCATATACTTAATGGAGCAATCATTTACAATACCAAAGCCCTAAAAAGTGGGGCAAAGCTTACACTCGCATTGTATAGGAAGGCTATAACCAAATTCCTATATAGCATCAAAATTTTGAATTTATAACAAAAACCTCACCCTTACAAAGATAAGATTAATACAACTATTTGGCTTAGTTGAAATGGGTTTTACATGTCTCCAAAAATGGTAAATTATAGTATGAAGCCACCTTTAAACTAAGTCTTGGAATTTTTGCAGCAAGAAAGACACGAACAAAATAGTTTCTTATTCCCCTCTCTGATGCCAGCACCCTTTATGCAGCTAAATCTAAAGCCACCAAAGCACATTCCAGCCATGATCAGAATCTACCAAAACCTTCCATACAAACATTAGAGAAAAACACGAATGCTATAACATCCCAATCACAAAGCCATATCAGAAAAACACGAATGCTATGAGGTGTTTTTGAAGGTGCGGATTAGGAGGCTTTGTATTTTGCTGTATTTGGCAGGATAGGATTAAAATTTTGTTTTGTTAGAAAAAATTATAAAATGTTTGGGTAGAATGGTTGTTGTGCTTCACCGGTCATAAGTTGATTTTCAACATGGCTAGATTTCTTGATAAGAATTTATTGGAAAAGTTGTTTGGGGTTGGAAGCAAGTTTTGACTGCATCTCATGCTATTAGGCTGCTAAGATGGATGGGAAGGATGTTGCTATACTTCTTTGTTTTTTGGTAGATTCTCATCATGGCTGGAATGTGCTTTGGTGGCTTTAGATTTACCTGCATAAAGGGTGCTGGCATCAGAGGGGGGGAATAAGAAGCTATTTTGTTTGTCTTTCTTGCTGCAAAAATTATAGGACTTAGTTTAAAGGTGGCTTCATACTATAATTTACCATTTTTGGAGACATGTAAAACCCATTTCAACTAAGCCAAATAGTTGTATTAATCTTATCTTTGTAAGGGTGAGGTTTTTGTTATAAACCCAAAATTTTGATGCTATATAGGAATTTGGTTATAGCCTTCCTATACAATGCGAGTGTAAGCTTTGCCCCACTTTTTAGGGCTTTAGTATTGTAAATGATTGCTCCATTAAGTATATGAGTATGATAACATCTTATTTGAAATGACCTAAGTTAACATCACAGACGTAAATGATAATTTCACATCAAAACATACGTAACTATATTTTCTGACTGTTATAGTCGACCATAAACAAATTATAGTCGACTATAAATGGATTCCAAAACTAAAATAAGCTTTCTGTCTGTTATAGTCGACTATAACATTTTATAGTCGACTATAACGTTTGTCAGTCAACTATATTGAATGTTTAAATATCAATTTCAACTACTTCAACTTTCTGTTTATTATAGTCGACTATAAAATGATATAGTCGACTATAATTGGCCGAAAATGCTTATATGGCTGCCACATAGGCTCCACATAAGCACACATAAGCCACATAGGCTCCATGTCAGCCGCACGTGCCCGTTACGTGCGTTTTCCGTCCAAAAACCTAACGGACGTCAGGGTCTGTCCCACATTGCAACAAAAGTTTATAAGTCGTCAATAAATTGAGACAATTCTAAGTTTATGGACCAAATTGAAACTACCCCCAAAGTTAAAGGTATTAAACCGTTATTAACCCAAAAAAAAAACATATCATAGTGATGAATATTTGATATTTTCTAGTTTTATTAGTAGTATCGTAAATACAGGAAATTAAGATTGGATGGAAGCTAAGAGAATGCATATATACAATAAGAAACGCTTTCATGTTGGTGATTAGAGGATGCTAATATATTTTTTTTGTCCTCATTGTGATCTTATTTATAGTTTTCATTCATGCATGCCTAGCTGCATGTTCATGTGAGAGTAAAAAATAAAATAAATAAAAAGAAGCAAATATCGCACACACCCAACGAAAGAAAAAAAATTAAAGGGAAAGAAAGAAACTTCGGGCGACATGCACATTACCCTTTTAAAGCAACTTTACTAGCTTTGTTAAAGCAGGTCCCCTCCTTACCCAAAAAACACAGAGAAAAAAAGTACAGACTTTGTCTTGACCATGGGAGATACCATAGAAGTCGTTACTCTATTATTCACTGACCGCTTTTGGCTCATGTCACCTCTTTTGTGCTTTTGTGACTCATGTTGATAAATAATACTCCCTCGTTCTACAAAGACACAGGTCATTTTGCTAGAGGGTATGTAATGCTATTTTAGCAATAATACGTACATCTTGTTGTTGCTCCAATGATGTGGTAAGAGTGTTAAAAAATAGCAATACTACAATATTTGGAACATTCTTGTGCCAAAATAGCACAAAAAATTATTAGAATGAAGGAGGGGGCCCGTGGTGTTTGTGTTAGAAAGTTGCATATTATGTCATTTATACCATATATTAGATTATATTGTATTAAATTATAGCATTCGATATTGTAAATTAAATAACATAAACCACTTGAAATGCTAGCTCTTAAGCAAAGAGATCAAGTTTTTATAACTAATGTTATATTGTATAAAATATCCGGATGCGCTAAAGGTACACAGTTGTACTGTTGGAAATGTTGTAAGGAATTTTTATCAGATTAATAATAACACAATAATCATCAACTTGAATTTAATTTATAATAATCAATAACAATAATACTATAAGAAATAGAGTTTAAAATAGCTTGTAACTTGGATCAAGGCACGCTACGAAATGCTATCTTTAGAGAAAATACAACCCCATCTGCATTGGTTTGCTTCACTTTTTTCTTCCAAGATACAATGATCCTTCGGATAGCTTTGCGTACAGCTAAGACTTCTCACAAACCTTGAATCACTTGTATGCTCTAAATACACAAAGTATAATTCATAAACGATATGAAAAAAACTCAAAGTATATGACAAATATAAAGATCTAGGTGCTGAAAATTTCAGCATATACAAGCTCTTCTCCATAGTTATTGATTGTGATTGTGATGCATCAATGAGCACCTCGGTCATTCGCTATAGTTCTTGCCTTTTTTTAATGAAAAAAAAACAAAACTTTTCAGCATCTTTTTTAAGGGCCAGGCTATTGCCACCACATAAAATACTTTAACCTTCCACTTAGTTTATATTTTTTTTTAAAAGGTTTTATGAAAATATGAAAGGTTTTTACGAAAACTAATAACGTAACCTAATAGAAAACATCATTTCGGACAACTTTATAGAAGAAAGTTTTTTCAAAACCTGTCATTTAAGTAGACTTTTTGGCCATTTTTCATATAAAATATAATAAAAATTATAAATGACCAAAAAGTCCACTTAAATGACATTTTGAAAAAACTTTTTTCCACAAAATTGTTCAGAATGATGTTTTTTAGTGGACAACGGGGCTAGTTTTTTTGTAAAAACCTTTCATATTTTTCATAAAACCTTAAAAAGTGTAAACTAATGGGGGGGCTTAAAATACTTTATGTGGTGGCAATAACCTCTCTCGTTTTTTTATTTATTTATGAGAATGGTAATTAACTATTGGCCATCTAGAAAAGTATGTGATCACTTGGTCATAATAATGGCCATGGTTACTGTCATGGAGTCAATTATCTGCGTTCTACCTATGTCGCATCAGCTTCGCGAACCATACACGGTGCATCGGTTTGAGCAACTTATGAGACTTTTGAGCTAATAGTAGAATGCTCTTTCTAATGTGACATTTTGTCGTATGTTTGAGTTACTGTTACTCCCTTCGTTCTTAAATTATTGGTCTTCTTTTCTTTTTGGAATATTTCAAAATTATTGTCACATTTCAAAAGTTTATGATTTTTTTTTTATTTCATTTCGTAAAATTCCCTTAAAAAGATATTATTTTTTTTCCAATGTTTTGTACACTTGAGGGTAAAATTGGAATGTAAAAAAAAAATGTTGATATGAAAGCATTTAATAGGATTTTAAAAAAAAATATATGTTTTTTCAAAAAAGACGATCAATTAGGAATGGAAGGAGTATATGTTAAAATGCATTTGATAAAATAATCATTACATGAGAATAGTTGAAAATACATTGAAAAATATAAAAATGCATAGAGAATGATACAAATTGCATAGAAAAATGTGTAAATGTCTAAAAAACATCATGCAATGCATTTTCCCATGTAATGATTGTTTCATTAAATACATCTCCACAATTTTAGGCATTTTTTTTTTGTACTATTTTTTTTGGTACAAACGATTTTAGGCATTGGCATGTTTTTCTATATAATTTGAACTATTTTCTATGAATTTTTATGTTTTACAAGTCTATGCATTTTTTCACGTTTCCAAGAAATAATTGTTTCATTAAATGCATGTTTTTCTATGCATTTTTCACATATTCATGAAATAATTGTCTCATTAAATGCTTTTTAACATGAATCATTAGTAGGCCTGGCAATTTGGGTGCGTTGGGTGGGTTTGGGTTTAGGATAAATGGGTTGGGTGGGTTTGGGTTTAGGATAAGGGAATGGCTATTGCAACCCCCCATTCTTATAACCCCATCCCTTTCCTTTTTGGTTTTTAAGATTTCATGAAAAATATAAAAGGTTTTTGCAAAAATTGATTGCTTTTTCCATTAGAAAACATCATTTTGAACAACTTTACAGAAGAAAGTTTTTCCAAAATCTATCATTTAGATAGACTTTTTGGCAAAAAATGAAATAAATGCTACAAATGGCTAAAAAGTATATTTATACAATAGATTTAAGAAAAACTTTCTTCTACAAAGTTGTTCAAAATGATGTTTTCTAGTAGACAATACGATCGGTTTTCATAAAAACCTTTTGTATTTTGCATAAAACCTTAAAAACCTAACGGATAGGGGGTGGGGTGATAAGAATGGGGCCGGGGTTGCAATAGCCGTTCCCTTAGGATAAATGGGTTGGGTTTGGGTTGGGTCATTAATGGGTTATGTAATTTGTATCATTAATGGGTTGGGTTATGACCGACCCAATTACTGTGCAAACCCAAAACCAACCCACAATTGACCCAATTATGACCCAGCCCAGATTTAAACCCAATCCACATTCTGACTCGACCCATTTATGAAAAAATTCAAAGATATCCCAAATAGGCCTCATACAATTAAATGGAGCTCATACAATTAAATGGAAAAGCAACATGAAAAAATTCAAAGATATCCCAAAGACCTCATACAATTCTGAAGATGAACAAAAAATTCCAGATTGAAGACAGAGTAGCTATGAAAAAATTCTGAAGATGAACAAAAAAAAAAAAAAAAAAAAAAAAAAAAAAAAATCCTAGATATCTATTGGTGCAACTCTCCTGCTAGATATCCTTTAGGTGTATTTAGCCGATCAAAAAGTGACTCAAGATATTTGATGTAAACGTAATTTTCCTGCACTTTGCTTCTTTACAGGTGTCCTTCCATTGGCATTTTCTAAAGCTGTATACAAATTTTACTCCTTTGCCCTACGAAAAGGAATGAGAACTATTAGCAACATTGGGCAACAATAATGATGACTAAACCCCCAGTCTCCACCCAATAAAATGATGATGAAAAAAAAAAAAAATTCCCACCACCAGTGCTAAATACTACTAATTGTAGCAGAATATCTGAAATCTAAAAAAAAAAAAAAAAATCTCTTAGATAAATGAAAAAGAATTAATGTCAATATATTCTCTAGTAAGAATGTATAAGTGACAATGAAGTATTCTATCTTATATTTGCATAAATAATATAATAAGAAGTCAACCCACAATGATATAGAATCCTCAATGTCGTCTAAAACATTAATCAGTTTTCGTCAAATGAACTATAGACCAAAACAATAACAAATTTCACTTCCAACTCCCAAGCCCAAAATCCAAATTCCAAAAACAGTAATTGGCTGATGACAACCTAGCAAAACCATTCCAATAAATTGCAGCGCAAAAAAAAAAAAAAAAAAAAAAAAAAAGTGTAAAGGCTTGATTTCATCCTTACACAAACATTTTAACAACAAATATGGAAAATGCATAATGTTTTACTAACTCAATGCAAAAAACTAAGGCATTTGTTCCTAAATATAGGTGCCAATACAGAAACTATCAAAGTAGAAGCATGTTATGCGCACATGCTAGTTTCAAAATGACTAATTCTACACTTTTTTGAACCCATATAACGTTAAATACACTGATGGGGAAAACAACAGAGAGATTTACTGGATTTATTTTGGGAGAAACTTGCTCCCACTCACTTATCCAATAAAAAAAGGGAAAAGAAACTTGCTCCCAATTTTACAGCCAACATAGAACCACTAATCAACATGATGGACAAAACATATGTATGGAAGAACAAAAGAGATAATGCTGCACATTGATGTCACTAACCAGAGTAAACAAAGAGATGCTAACAGCCCACTTGAATGAACAAAATAGGAAGCCCTTTTTTCTAATTTGATCTGTATTGGACAGCTCGAGAAAAGACACTACACCAGAATTTGTCATTAACAACGTTCCTAAAACGTTGTTAATGACTTTCCACAACATTTTTACAAATGTTGTCAACGCCCATGTTGTTGTTGATGGGAAATTTTTACAACGTTTCTTAAATGTTGTTGAAAGGGGGAAAAAAATGTTGTCACTATACTATTACCACGTTAAAAAAACGTTGTGATAGCCTTATAGACAACATTTTCCAAAACGTTGTCTTAGATCCCATACATTAACAACATTTTCCAAAATGTTGTCTTATCTTGCTTATTAACAACAATTTGCAAATGTTGCCGTAGGTAATTAGCTTTGACTTTAACAACATTACACAAATGTTGTCTTAGATCAGATACATTAACAACATATTACAAATGTTGTCTTAGATACTACTTAAGCATATTAACAACATTTACAAAATGTTGCCGTATGTGGACACAACAACAACATTTCTCAAATGTTGTCTTAACTTTTCGAGATTTTTATGACAACAATTTGTAAACGTTGTCTTTTCCCTTTTTTTTTTTTTTTTTTTTTTGATTTGTGGTTTCATTTATGGTTTCTTGTACCTATTCCCTGTTCATATAAAATAATGACCAAATACACCATTATCAAAATTGTAAAACTACAATTCATTTGATCTCAAACTTTAAAAACTTAATTACATTTCATTTGATCTCAAACTTCAAAAACCTAACCATGCACCATTCATTGAATAAATTAAAATATCCAAAATTTTATTACATATTTGTCATTAAACATTTTAGTTATCATTACATGCAACTTTTCAAGTGAAAATAAAGAAAGCCAAAAAACTAAAACCAAGATACAAAATAAGCCGATCTTGGAGCATGCATCCACCACCCAAAAAACTAATGAGTCATCAACCATCTACCCCTGCAAAACAATATTGCAAACCTAGACTTAGAAGTCTTTTAACCAAATGATACTACCATGCCATATGATAGATACAATCAGACAAAGAGGAAAAATTGCATCAAGAAAAACCTAAAAACAAAGTATAGAAAAAGAAGACAGGATACTCTTAGAAGTATTACCTCCATTACACCAAAAAGGCCTTTTACTAATAGAAAAGTTAGGAGCATGCATCCACCACAAAAAACTAGTAAGTCATCAATCATCTAATCCTACAAAACATTGTAAACAAAGTGTGACTTCAAAAGTAAGCCAATAGTTATTATGCTATACTAACAAAGGACTTAAAAGTATCACCTCTACTACAATAGCCTAATAAATTTGGTAGGCCAATCAGTTGAACTCCCAATAGTCGGTAAGACCTCTTTATACACTAAAATTGAGAAAATACAAAATTATCCCAGCATGAGACAAGACAATCTCACCCACTTGCAAAAGAAATCTCTCCCTCTCTTCCCCCTATCTCTTTGTACGGATCTCTCTCACTCCATAAGATTTACCCTTTATGTAATCCCATCCTCTTTTCCAGAAATCTCTCTCTCTCTCTCTCTATGATACAAATCAAATCACCCAGAATCCTCTCTCTCTTTTTCACACATACCTTTTTTCTCTCTCTCCTCACTTTCTCTCACTTTCTCTCCAAAAAAGCCTAAACCCGGAAGCCTACTCTCTCTCACCGACAGGGGCAGCATGACCGATAGTTCGCATATCGAGATCTAGGCAACAGTGCTGTTGCAGACCATTATAGACCCCAAATTGCATCGGATCCCCACAGTGCATTGGTTTTTGCGATCTGTTCTTGGGTTGAGTGAGGGCGGTTTTTCTTTAAAAACCAGAGTTTGATTATAGGTGCTTAAACACTCTTCCCCAACCATTCAACCCTCAGAGAAAACTCTCTTCCTCTAAATCCTCTCTTACGAACTCATGGCCTCTTCCTCCTCTGCCCCACAAAACCGTCCTGATTTAAACACAACGCCAGCAACACAACCAGAGGTCTGGCACCCAAGGTTCCTAAATGTTCAAAACCAACCCCTTACAGTTGACGATTCTGTAATTTACAATCTTGCGAACGCAACGGCAGTAGCGGAGGGACTCATCACTCCTCGTGATGAGAGAATACTGGTTGGACGGTCCGACCTGGACGTAATAAGAGACTCCATGGCTCTCAATGCTCAGGCCACAACATTTACTGCTAACATGGCTCGGCGTTTGCACACCAGAAATGTGCACATGCAAAGTCTAAGTGACCAGGTCACTCGTCTCCAGGGGTTGCTCGACGGAGCCTATCGAAGGATGAGGGCTTTGAGAGCGGAGAATAGAGAGTTACAAAGAATGGTGGACTCCTATTCTAATAGACTCACACCAAGGGTCGAGGCACTGGAGAGGCTCACTGATCAAATCATTGATCGAGAAAGGGTTCCAGGCAGCCCACAGAGGCAACCTCCAGCTGATCCCTCCAGTTCTACCCAAGGCCCACAAAGGCAACCCCCAACTGACCCTTCTAGTTCTACCCAAAATGCTACTATTGAGTAGCTCTCACTTTTTTTGTTTTTTGACTCTTTTTTTTTTTTTTTTTTTAATCTAATGGAAATGACACTCTCTCTTCTTTTTTTCTATTTTTTTTTTATTTATCCAATGCTTCTTCACTCAGAAATCAAGTGGTAGAATTTTTATTTTATTTTATATACTTATTGTCTTATTGACACACAGTACAGCTGAAGTGATAACTATTACGTACACACACAAGAAATGGCATACCAAAAGGTGTATATGTACACATATATGTAGATCTATATATATATATATATATATATATAGACAGAGAGAGAGAGAGGATTGGTGGGGGGGGGGGGTGGAGGGTGAGCGTACCCTTGCTTTGCTTCTTAAATCCATGCCAGAACCTCCGATCCTATAAAGAAGAAGAGTGTAAAAATGACATAAGAAATTGAAAATAAGATATTTGCCACAGAGAAAAGAAGATGATAGGGAAAAAGAAAATGACATAAGAACTCTTTCTAACATTTAAAATGAATCAGTAGCATAGATAAACTAATTCTCACAGCTATCATAGCTATCATATGATACATTCATATCCAGAAATTTTCGTGTACATTTATAATGCTTTCAGATGAATATGGGGACAAATTGTTAGCAAACCTGAACTAAAGCTTCAAGAATCTCCCCATCAATGTTAACTGCTTCTGTGCAACTACTTCACCCACCATTAATTAACCACACAATATGTCACTCCTGTTTAAAATGTCTTTCTTTCTTCAACTATCAACTATGGCATATGGCAAATGATGACTATGTGTGATTTTGATTTTGTATAGTAGAACTATTTCCTAAAGAAGAAATAGGTTAAAAAATGGGATCAAAATTGTTCGTCGTTACAACGAGATAAAAGAAGACTTTAATTATTCTGGAGAAACCTCTTTTTTTTTTTAGGGGGTGTTTTGTTGGTTACACTTTGCTCAATCTCCCTCATTTGATTCGCAATATGGGGAACATGAATGGGTATCCCATTCTTCGGAATCTCCTAAAATTGGGATGCCACACATTCTCTTACCAAAAAAAAAAAAAAAAAAAAAACCTATAATTTACAGAATATTCATGGGCAACGTAAAAGAAATAATAATTTTCCAAGTATTCTAGAAAGGGTCAAGGCAATTGAGTAAATGTTTTCTGGCATAAAGATTGTTCAAGACAAGTCCATAATCGTGGAAAGGAAATGGCTGATCTACCAAAGAAAGATAAAGAAACAAAAAGTCTTTATGCCCTGTTTCGTTTCCGAGAAAGCGACGGAACACTAATTAAAAGGGTTAGGTTATTGTCATCACGTAAAGTGTTTTAAATTCCCTACTAAATTTATAGTTTTCAAGGTTTTTGTGAAAAATATAAAATATTTTTACGAAAACTAGTAACATAGTGCACTATAAAACATTATTCTGAACAATTTTGGAAAGGAAATTTTTTTCAAAATCTGTCATTTAAATGAATTTTTTGGCAATTTTTCATAAAACATTTTGTAAAAATAAAATAGAAATTGTAAATGACAAAAAATATACTTAAATAATAGATTTTGGAAAAAATTTCTTCTACAAAGTTGTTCAAAATGATGTTTTTTAGTGGACAACACAACTAGTTTTCATAAAAACCTTTTATATTTTCATAAAACCTTAAAAAAAAGTTAAACTAAATGGAGAGTTTAAAGTACTTTATGTGGTGGCAATAACCCTCCTCTAATTAAAATTAAGGTGGCAAAATTTAAGTACATTGGGTTATGTGGCTGTCGGGATTCGAGCCCAGGTCTCTACGGCCACAACGTAGAATTCTTACCACTAAACTACAGCCACTTTTTGATAGAGAAAACTAGCTTCAAATGATTTAATTTACAAGTTCAAAACAATTCTACACACCCTCAGTATAGGTTAGTGTGTGTCTATGTGAGGCCCAGCCCAGCTAAACCGATAATGTGACATCCCAATATCTCTATCACCACCAATGTCATTATAATCTAGTAACACTTACCTCAATTATGGAGAAGCATCGGTATTAATTTATTGATATTAAGATAGGAGATTAGGGGTAAAAGTGGTAGCATAATACATTTGTAGATATTAATGCTTTTTCAAAAACCTGCCTCACTTAGTCCAAGAGCCAAAACCGACAATAGTGTTTGAAAATTTCACAAGACGGGTCAAAAACCTGCCTCACTTAGTCCATGCAAGGTGTAAAAGGTTACCAAACAATTACAACAAAAAAGCCATACCCTCAACTGAGCCGGTTATCAAGTTTGCCAAACAGGGCCTGAAATATCAAAAGAAAACATGGGCGGGGGTGGGGGTGGGGGTGGGGGTGGGGGGAAATAGGAGGTATCCCAAAGCTCAATTAAACAGTATATTGGTAGAGTTGCTTGCCCAAAACTATCAATTAAACAGTAATTGTTCATGTTGCATGAGCTGAGTGCCCGTGGGCCATGGCACAACCAATTGGTCAATGGGATGATGTTCACCCACGTGGAAGAATTATAGCTAGAAGGCCCACATGGATGATTCTTTATCAGTAATATAAACGGATGTGAGACAGTCACAGACAGAATACAAAGACATAATGAGAGCACTGAGCACTACAGCAACTAACCTCACAACTTTTCTTTTCCCAGTTCAAGTAAACTACACTCAAACAACAAAAATAAATATTGCACTGAGCAAAATTGCCCAGGTGAATATCTTTCTATCTGTGTACATCAATACTAAAAAAGGTCCGAACCTTACCATGAATTGGTCTAGCTCTTCTTGATTGAACATACTCAAACTGGACCTGCTATCGGCTTGCTTCTGCACAATTCTATGACTTGTATCAATGTCCACAACATTGCCTTACCCCACCTGCGAAAAGGAATCATATAAAACATGATTTTCAACAAATTAAAGCTGTTTATACATCGGCCCAAATGCGCATTCAGAAACAAATACATGTGTGTGGGCAGATTATCTTCAAATTTGGTATCAGAATTTATGAGCAGACCAAAGCAAAGCAAAGCAACCTGACCTCACCCACCTAAACCTATAATGTGTAAAGTTTGATCTTGCCATCTTCATATATTCAGTCATGCGTTTAAAAGAACAAGAAATGATTATGTTGTATGTTGCACTAAATATACAATTATGGGTTCAATCGGCCTACTCTATGAGACCGCATTCACAAATGAAAGAACAAGAAAAAAAATAGCATTCTCAGATTGAACCACCATGATGAACCACGCTCATGGCCACTTTAATTGACAGTCATGAAGGGGTCATAATTGACAATGACTGGGCAACCTATCAAATCTTCACTACACCCAGCACAATGGTTTAATGAAAACAGAGAGATAATAGCACCTTCTCTGTTCAATTCTTCTTTTGGGTATTATAAAAACCATTAGTTATATGAAGAAGCACAGCATAAAGAAGATCCTCATCAAATGGTTTTACCTGCTCATGGAGGTAGCCTTTCACCAAAATTTTACAGTTCAAAACAGTAATAAATAACAATTACACACACACACACATCGAACTTGATAGGCAGCCTAGAACAGGGATCCCTAAGACACCAAACAACAAACACTTGGAGAGCACCAGATAGAGGTAAACAAAAAAAACGAACCTGGAAAAATCCCACCAACCTATCACATATGGCCAATTAACACATCAAATCAGCACATACCACAGGCCAGCAGCAAAGCCTTTCCATGAAAAAAAGTACCTACAGCAGATCAGAAATGGATCCTAATCAGCGGGCTAGCAATGAGAAGAGGAAACCATCAGACCACTCTCAAGCCAAGAAACAGAGACGCCATAACTGAACCAATCGGGTGTTGTCTTTACATTAAGGAATGGAAAGAGTAAGAGAAGAGAGAGAGACGAGACAGAGTGATAAATCAGAGTGAAACATACCAGAGGAAACGTTTGTAGGTGAGGGGAAAGAAGGAGCTGATCGATCTGAGTTATAGAGCAGAAAATAAAAGAGGGATTATTCCCGAGAAAATGAAATCGATGAGAAGATTAAGAGAGAAAGTGCACACCTTATGGCAGCGAGAAGAACACCGAAGGATGGACCGCGAGGCTAGGGCGACGAGTCCGGCGATGGCAACGGTGACGATGCCGGCGATGGCAACGGTGACAATGCCGGTACTGATGGCAGCGGCAATATTGGTCTGAGAGAAATAGAGAAGAGGAAAAAGGGTTTCCAAACGTAAAGACTAAAAGTCTAAAAGAGACTAAACCAGTCCAAAAAAAAAAAAAAAAAAAAAGGAAAAAAAAATGGAAAGCCCAATGCGCGGGAGACCAAAAATGAGTTCCCCCCCTTTAGTGAAAGGTCCCCTCAATAACAACATATACGTAAAAGTTGTAATAAATTCCCTTCAATAACAACGTTTATAAAAATGTTGTTAAATCAAGGTCCCCTTTAACAACATATATATAAACGTTGTGATAGACTCCCTTCAATAACAACATTTATCAAAACGTTGTTATAATCAACAACATTTATACAAACGTTGTGGAAGCACTACACATCAACAACGTTTATAGAAACGTTGTTAAAGAGTGTATTTACAACATCTATATAACCAATGTTGTTAATATCTCTATAGTAACACTTTTTAACAACGTTTTTGTCAAAAACGTTGTTAAAAACCCCCTACAACAACATTTAACATGAAACGTTGTTGATGCAGTGTTGTTAAAAACCATTTTTGGTGTAGTGAGAGGATCATACGGAGCCAATGCCTCAGTAAATAGAGACCTTCAAAATTCTAGGAATAAGTAATTAGTTCACTCTATTTTACATTTTTATCCATTTTTGTGAAGAGGTAATTGTAGGTTTCATTTCAGAGAATCCAACAGTTAGGCAGCCCAGTTTGATTATCAAAGCTATATATATACATAACGGATCAGAAGACATTTGGTTATTTTCATTCAGCACATTAATATAAAGTGATATTATTTTTGAAATCAACAGTTAGGCCATCTTTTTGGAAGTATGACTCATGACTTCATCAAAATTTAATTTAAGGATGCTGACATTAGAAGGATTCCAAGGAAAAAAATATGGCAGGGATAGAAATCAACATAAAATTTTGAAAACTATAATCTCTAGTACTCAATGATAAAATAGTAAATCAATGTGGCTCATAGATTCACAAGAAAATGCAAATGCAAGAAATTCATCGTACCATGTCTTCTTTTATCTCTAGATCATAGAAAATGCAAATGCAAGAAATTCATTTTTTGGCATTAAATTAAGTGCAATTCTAACTTTGTCATCTTCATTCCTGAATAAAGAAGCTTTAGTTTAAAACCATCAGTGTCTTTCTATGCAGGAACAACGAATGTAAAAGTAAGTAAAAGAGATGTATTGCATCTAACTGCACCACTTTGAACTGTTTGTATAACCTAACACCTGCAATTAATTTCATATTGCCAAGTTGCAAAATTTTCAGCAGTCTTCGTCTTCGATTTGAAAAAAATCCAAACCCACATACATTAAACCATGAAAGAAACTCCTAAATAACAAAACCCAGAAAGGGAAGAAAACCCACATTCATAGATAAAGAGAAATTCAGACACCCAAAGAGAAATTAAACTGATACACCCACATAGCAAAACCCCAAAATTACAAACCCTAGATTTACAAGACAAAGATTGAAAAAAAAATTGGTGATTTTACCAGTAAAATGAGTGATTAAATGTAGATAATTAGTAGAGAGAGATCTTACCTCGTATGAAAATGGTGATTTTAACAGTCTTCGTCTTCGATTTGAAATGGAAAATGAGTCTTCCTCTTCGATTGCTAGAATTGCCGACAAGAAGTCGTCTTCTTCACACAGTGAGAACGAGCTCTCTCAGCGATGGAGACGTCGTCTTCGCACGGAGCACTCGCCGCCGCCCATTGTCTCTTCTTCGAGAACAGAATGGAATGCTGGAGGAAATTGCCTTGTTGCCCAGAAGCCCAACCTTACATTTGTTAAGTTGGAAACCCAACGGGTCCAACGGTTAACCCATAACCAACCCATTTATAATTGGGTTCGTTTTGGGTAACCCATTAACAACCCATTTAAAAACTTTATAAACCCAAACCCATTTATCACGGATGGGTTTGGGTTAAGATTGCGAAGCCTAATCATTAGACACATCTTAAGACACTCTATATAAATGGAACATGATTCTCTGCCATACAAATTTCAATACAAGCACCATATCATCATATTGGAACCATAAGTTAGTCCCGAATTTAATTATTAGTTTAGCTCTAAAACCTAAAAACCTTTTAGGTTTTACCAGATGTTCGTTTAAAGTTTTAAAAGTAATATTTGTTGTTTAGTATTGTTTTTTTTTCTTTTTTTTTTTAAAGAGAGAGAAGATGATTTTTTTTTTTTTATTGGGTTTGTGTACGTGCTATTTTGATTGACATCAAATATGGAAAATTTTGTCCATTTCCACACTAAAATTCATTTTAGAAGCTGTTTGCCCTGAACTTTTCTCATACATGCATATATGCTTTAATTAATTTTCAAATTCGTCAATTATGCCTAAATCTAAAATTTTTCCCTATATTGGCCAATATTTAAAAGAAGAGTTCGATAACCATGAGTATTTGCCCAATAAAAACATGTGGCCAACCGTCGAGCCCCACATATTTTACAGAGATGTTTTCTTGTGATGGTCAATCCATCACATTTTTACAACTAGCTTCCCCCCCCCCCCCCAAACACAATTTTTTTTTTTTTTTGATAAATTTTTACTATAGACTACTACATGCATCCAAGTCCACAAGTAAGCAAATAGACTGACTAATGTTAGCTCTTTTATTGAACAAATACTACATCCAAAGTATATAGTTTAAGGATGAAACATATTACAAAGCTGCAAAGGTAGCCAGCTCAAACCCCAAACCGTACATGATACATCGATCACAACAAAACCCATTTATTTTTCAGCAGCCCACTCCACGATTATAAGCAACTTATTAGTAATAATTGTCTAATGGATGGCTGATTAATTTGATACTAGTGTAGTTTTCTCACCAGCTTCACAGTACGTTTTCAAGGCATCTGCGTCGGTGGTGGACCACGACGGCAATAAGGTGGTTTACAAGGCTTAGGCAGGGGGGGGAGGGGGTGGACTGGGCGGAGGGGGAGGGGGGTGGCACGATCGGACGTATGGGCTACAAGGTCGTGGCAGGGTGCACGGCGTTGTAGGGTTGCGGGTACAATTAGTTCGTGGTGTTCCAGGTGCAAGACTAACATCGCCTTTGTTGATGATATCCTCATGTTTGTGACCTATTTTTTCTTCTGCAACATTGACAAATACATGGTTAATTATGGGGTTTATCATCTAAATCTTTTCATGAAAAAACTATTGTCGATTGACGAAAAACTATTGTTTATCAGTGATTGATAACCATTAATTCCTAAAAAAAAAAAGAAAAGAAAATAAATGTACGGATTGAATCCCTTCCTATACTTACTTTCAGTTGGTTTCATATATGATCGATTTAGCTCTTAGGATTCCCTTGCTATGCGTGATGACATTTTTTATAACATATTTATTTCCTGGATATATTTGCTACTTCTCTCTTTATCTCTTTCTTTCTTTCTAATTATTTTTATTTTTATTTTTAAGCGATATGTGATAGTTTATTTTTCTAGTATATACCAAATACAAGCAAAATAGAAAACATACTTTTTGCAATTCTCATATTTTTTTCTTTTTCCAAAAAAAAAAAAAAAGGAAAAAAGAAAAAAAGGTTCCTTTAATTTGCCTATAGAAAAAGATTTCTCTCACCATTTTGAACCAATTCTCGAGGAGTGATCGAGGAGGGAAAGAGGATTACTTTTTCTTTTTCCAAAAAAAGAAAAAAAAAATTTTTTAATTTGCCTATAGAAAAATATTGCTCTCACCATTTTGAACCAAGTCTCGAGCGATAATCGAGGAGGGAAAGAGGATTACGGTAGCCAGGAGAAAGCATACAATAAGAAAGGTCTTCATGTTTGAGATTAGAGTGTGCTCATGTCCTTGCTCTACTCTTATTTATATATGCATGCTGCCTGAGTGAGCGAGAGAGAGAGAGAGAAAGAGAGAAAGAGAGAGGACTAGAAGAGAAAATAATATCTATTATCACAAGTTCACAATAGGCCAATTAAATTCGAACAAAGTTAAAAACTATGGTCCCATAAACAACAAAAAGAAAAAAACAAAGAAAAAAAGCAAAAATCAAATTGACACCTTGCAAAAGGACAGAAGATGAGGAGGAGACAGAGACATTGGTAGGCCAGGTTTTGTAATAAAATTACAAGTAAATAATGAAACCTGGAGCAACATGCTTGTGCTAATGTTCATGGTAACACCAACATGTGATCGCTTCAATTAAGCTTAATTTAGTGTAATTATTATTATTATTATTTTTGGTTTGATGGTCAGGGTGTCCGGATCAGCTTGCGCGCATCTCGACTAATCCCTTTCGGGCGATCTTAAGGGCGCACTCCCCCATATCGGCCTGGTGCATTTAGGAATAAATTCCTGAAGTGCTCCCAAAGGAGTAAAGTGGAGAGTAGAACCCAAGATGTCCGGGTTTACGACTCATCCCGGTACCATCTGAGCTGGCCCTCTTAGGTAATTTAGTGTAATTAGCTCCTTATCTTATCCAACCTATAAATTACTGTACGTAACCATTTTTCTTTTTTCTTTTCCAATATTGTCTAGGGTCAGGTTAATTACTATATAATCCAAGCTACCATAAATTGAGCCCAAGTGGGCAAGTCATTGTTTTTTGGCCCATCCCCACTTTGGTCGTTTCTGCGTTTCATTGTGTGGTTCATGCAGATGAGGGTTTTATTTTCTGGCTTTTTTCTCTTCCTCTTTTGGTTAACACATTTTTTTTTCTTTTAATTTTTTTTTTCTTTTAAAAAAGGAGACAAAAAAAGAGAGAAAAAGATTGGCCTCAACTTCCCAAGTCATTTCATTAAATCTATATATTGAAAATATTGGAGCACCTCTTAATGTTTATCCTAGATTGACCCCAAGTCAATGCAGGTAAAGTTGATGAAATACAAATGAGAATGACTCTTCTGCGGTAGTTAACATGCGTTTTTGTACATGAAGGTTTTATCCAATACGCCGAATTACCAATGTGTAGTACGTACGTTGTGTAACTTTTCCTCTTCTTCATCTTACCTTCATGAAAGCAAAAAAAAAAAAAAGTAATGCTGCTCTTGGTTTTGGCTTTAGGTGGTAATTAAGGAGGCCATATATGGTCAAGATAAAGGGACTTAATTATTTTTGGATTTAATTTTTTACACAATTGTTGAATCATTTGATCTCTCCAAGATCCTATAATTACTGTATGTAATCATTTTTCTTTTTGTTTTTCCAATTTTGTTTAGGGTTAGGTTAATTACTATATAATCCAAGCTACCATAAATTGAGCCCAAGTGGGCAAGTCATTTTTTTGGCCCATCCTCGGCCACTTTGGTCGTTTCTACTTTTCATTGTGTGGTTCATGCAGATGAGGGTTTTATTTTTCTTTTGGGCTTTTTCTCTTCCTCTTTTGGTTGGCACATATTTTTTTTTCTTTTATTTTTATTTTAAAAAAGAGAGAAAAAGATTGGCCCCAACTTCCCAAGTCATTTCATTAAATCTATATATTGAAAATATTGGAGCACCTCTTAATGTTTATCCTAGATTGACCCCAAGTCAATGAAGGTAAAGTTGATGAAATACAAATGAGAATGACTCTTCCGCGGTAGTTAACATGCGTTTTTGCACATGAAGGTTTTATCTAGTACGCCGAATTACCAATGCGTAGTCGTGTAACTTTTCCTCTTCTTCATCTTACCTTCACCAAAGAAAAAAAGAGAGTAATGTTACTCTTGGTTTTGGCTTTAGGTGGTAATTAAGGAGGCCATATATGGTCAAGATAAAGGGACTTCATTATTTTTGGATTTAATTTTTTACACAATTGTTGAATCATTTGATCTCTCCAAGATCTTATAATTATTGTACGTAATCATTTTTCTTTTTGTTTTTCCTATTTTGTTTAGGGTTAGGTTAATTACTATATAATCCAAGCTACCATAAATTGAGCCTAAGTGGGCAAGTCATTCTTTCTGGCCCATCCTTGGCCACTTTGGTCGTTTCTGCTTTTCATTGTGTAGTTCATGCAGATGAGGGTTTTATTTTTTTTTGGGCTCTTTCTCTTCCTCTTTTGGTTAGCACATTTTTTTTTTCTTTTATTTTTATTTTAAAAAAGAGAGAAAAAGATTGGCCCAACTTCCCAAGTTATTTTATTAAATTTATTGAAAATATTGGAGCACCTCTAATTGTTTATCCTATTGACCCCAAGTCAATGCAGGTAAAATTGATGGAATACAAATGACATGACTCTTCGGCAGGGCTCACATTTGTTCTTGCATTTTAAGGTTTTATCCAATCATGCCGAATAACCGATGTATATTGTTCGCTGTCACTTTCACTCTTTCTCGTCTCACCTTTACCAAAGAAAAAAAAGTGGTGTCACTCTTGGTTTTGGCTTTAGGTGGTAAGGTGAGCCATAAATGGTCAAGATAATAGGACATAATTTTTGACTTAATAATAATAATGATAATAATAATAATAATAATAAGAAAAATAATAATAAAAAAATCTCATATATGGGGGTTAACTTTATTTGGGGTTCTGGGTAATTCTCCAAGGACTCTTCGTCCTAAAATGGCCATTCCTTTTAAATCAATACTCTGTATACTTTTAATGCTAATTTCAACACAAGCATAAGAATAATAATAATAAGAATAAGTATAGTATATATTTATGGGTTCAGCAGGCGTATTGATCTAAACCTTCAATCTAACTAATTTCTTGGAACACGTGTAATGCTACCGCCCACTCATCAACTTGTTTTTTTTTCCACACTCAAATTCATTTTCAAGTCTCCCTGAACTCTTCAGAGAGATATATATATATATATCTATGCTCATTATCGGTCAAATTCATTTTCAAAAAATCTATTACTTAATTGCTGCTAGGCGGGTGGATAATTTCCAATGGGCATGGAAACTTGGAGCTGGCACGGCCGTAATGATATCCTCATGCTTGTGATCACTATTTTCTTTTGCATGCACCAATATTGACAAATATATGGTTATGGGTTTATTTCATGTAAAGTGAGAACAAATCAAAAACCAACAATAATAGAAATGGACTATTTTCTTTGATTGAAGCTCCGCCAAAAAAATCGCATCTATGGATACAAGAAAAATTGAAATTAATTAGTGCTTTAATTAGACAATAACAGAAGCAAGGAGAGAATAATCTCAATTATCACAACAGGCCAAAATTGGAATAAAATAAAGAAATATCGTGGGATCTATAATGGTGGCCGGGAGGAAAGAGGGTGTTTTGTTAGAAAAAAGGGGTACTTCATCCCCTTTGCCTTGACTTACCATCACTATTCGTAAACCTTTTCTTCGCATTGACCCCAAGCCTTTGTTTGTGGCCCATGCCTGATGCCACCACTACTCTGCTTCCTGGTGTGGTTGATAAATATATATATTTGCTTATAACAAAAAATGGATAGAAAAAAAAACAAAATTAAAAATTGACCCCAACTCATTGCATTAAATCTAAACAAATTGGAGCATCACTGATCTATAATGGTTGCCACTTAAATCACGGTCGTGATTTTTGGAAATATTAAAATAGTTACATGTAAATTATGGGCATGATTTTAGGAATATTAAATGCTTAACTTGATTCTAAAGCAAGATTTTCTTCATGATTTTCAGGAAGTAATTAAGTGAGATTTGCTTGGTGATTTTTGGAATATTAAACACTTAACAGTTACATGCATTTTAGAGCTATTTGCCCAACTCCACGCGGGGCTACTGCCCCATGAGGTCATTTAACATCTACACTACTAACCTTGACTGGTGGCTGGCCAAGAAAGATTTGTTGGTTTTGAACCCGAGATGTCTGAGTTTACAGCACCTCTTTGCTGCCAGGTTAACTCTCGTTGGTTGTTCATGGCACATTATTTGGGTAGGTAATGAGTAAATAAGTTAGCCTAAATAACATTACTCTTTTCCAATATATATATATATATATACAGAGGCGATCCCATCAGCACGTGCTGATGTAAGTTACATCAGCACTATGCATTGGGGGTTGTACCCCTTGCATTGATTCAATTCCCCTCACATCTCACTAATGCACAAGGTACAACTCTCAATGCAGGTTTTGATATAAGTTATATCAGCACGTGCTTACCTGATCATCATCCTATATATATATAGATATATATATATAATTAATATGACGATTAAACTTGCACAAGTTACCGTTGAAGTTAATTTGAAGTTCAATTAATTATCGGGAGTAGTCAATTATCTGGGGTTTAAACTGAAATCCAGGATATAGGATCTAATCTTGATTGGATTAAATTCCAACCCAGTCAAGATCCAAATCCAATAGGGGTACGTAACATCTATTTGGGTGACGCTATCAAGAGCTTGGGTGCCCTCACATATGGTCCCGCTACGGCTCTTCATTTTATTCCATCATGATCTGTTTAATGCAAGTTTCAAGTCACGCGTTATATCATGTTGGGGACCTAAGTTTTAAATGAAAATTTAGAGCCCTTAAGATTTGACCAAATGGGCGTGTCAATTAATGTGTTAAAAATAAGGTTGATTAGTGATTTTTAAACGAAACAAGAAGATGAATGAAAATTTAGAGTGTACGTGTGCAAGCGCGCGTGTAGGGTTTTCAACGAGTTTTTACACTCATCAATGATTATTTTTTCCACACTCAAATTCATTTTAGACCGTCCCCAAGTTTTTTCTGATAGATGCACACCATTAGTTTTTTCACATAGATGTGGTTTTATTTTTACAACTTTCCCTTTTTTTATTTTTATTTTTATTTTTCATAAACTTGCAACTTTACATACAAAATAAGCAAACTGACTGACTTATGTCAGAGCTTTTATTGTGCAAATAGTCATTAAAATAACTATGGGTAGTATAGGAAGTTCAAAAAATTTATGTTTTTGACTTTTTAAAAATGGACAAACATTTTGGGACCAAAAAAATTGCAAAAATGATCTATCTTTGTGGGAGAGATGGAGTAGTAATTTGTTGAGTTTCAAATATTCAGAGAATTCAAGTTCCTGTATTTCATGGTCTATAACTATGAATTCTCAAATTTCTTCCAGATTAAAAAAATAAAAAAATAAATTTATAAATAAATGTCATTGGGCAATCTAGCAATTTTATTCCAGATTGTGAGACTTTCTTGAAGCACCTTAAACCTTTGTATTGTTAATTATTGGTTAGAGTAGTGCATGCTTTTCCACTAGCATACAAATTGTTAAACTATTATAAAGTCCATATATGTTTGTGTTGGCATATTCCACATACAAAATTGAGTCTTATACTCTTAGTTGTACTTGGTTATGTCACTATCCGTGTTTTTTCCCTTTCGAGGTTTCCACGTAAAAATCTTAATTTGTGTGAATGTATGAATGATTATTTATTACAAAATTGATTAATTAATTTGGGAAAAACATATTTTGATCAAATTAGTTAATTGTATTCAATCTTCTGAATTTCCTTTATATATATTTGCATGTTAAGGAATTTATTACATATGATTGATTGATCGAGTTGCTTTTCATTCAAGGCTGAGTAGATTTTAAGTTACTCCGTAATTTTTAAAAGGAGACCCATTCACCCCCTTTTGGTCTGCGGATATGATTCACAAAATGAAAGTAGTAACTATATTTCAAAAGTAATTACTAGACCCGAACTCTTAATTTTGTGGCTTTATTACTACTTTGTCTTTATTAAAGCTTTTGGAGATGTATGTACGACTAATTTTTTTATTTTTTATTTTTTTCAGGCTTTGGAACTAAAGTGGACTCGGAAGAAGTGGAAAAGTTGGGGAAAAAAAATGGTTGAAAGGTGCAAACGTCTGCCATTAGCCATCGTTGTGCTTGGAGGAATTAATTTTAGCGACAAAAAGATGGGAGAATGGGGAAAGGTTTATACAAATATCAATTTGTACTTAAGAACAAGAAAAGGCCATGAAGAACAACACTAAGGAGGAATATATGAGGTTTTAGCTTTAAGTTACTATGAATTACCATACCAATTGAAATCATGCTTTCTTCATTTAGCTCATTTCCTAGAGGACTCTGACATACCCATAAAAAACTTGGTTAGGATGTGGGTGGCAGAAGGCATAATGTCACCAATGCAGGCATGGGGAGAAGATACATTGGAAGATGTTGTTAGAAGTTACTTTGAGGAATTGATGCAAAGGTGCATGGTTCAAGTGGGAGAAACAGGGTTAACTGGAATGGTCAAGACTTGCCGCCCATGATCTTATGCGAGACCTACGCATATCAATGGCAAATCAAGAAAATTTTCTCCAGATTGCTCATATTCAAGAAGGAAATGAGTCAGATCAGGAAAATTGTCTTTCAGATTGCTTGAATTCAAGATGGAAAGGAGTCAATGGTAAGCATTTCAAATTCAGGTTGTCAAGTTCATAGACTTGCTATCCATTTGGGTGAAGAAAGGGAAATAAATTTTTCTTATGAAAGTGAGAACTTCCAACCTACGGTCTTTATTGTTCTTTAGCACTAATGTAACGAGCATTTCACAAAGGATGGAATCTAAGTTCAGAGACTTCAAATTGCTTAAAATATTGGATCTTGGAAATTGCAATTTCTTACCAAGGGCAATTGGCAAATTAATACATTTGAGGTATTTGAGTATATATTTTTGTAAGTCATAAAACTTACCATCATCTATTGGCAATTTAAGGTGCTTACATACCTTAATTTTAGACGTCGGTTGTGCGGATGCGCTTATAAGAATATCAAATGTGATATGAAAAATGAAACAGTTGAGACATCTATGTCTTCCTTACCTAAAAAATAGTAATGGACGTGGCAAGTTGCAGATGCTACAAGGTTTTGATGCAATGCGCTTTGATGTTAAGGAGCTGATCAAATCGACTAATCTGAAAATATTAGAAATAAGAAACTTGAAATGTGTAGAAGAGTTGGAAGAAATTCTAATATATCCACGTGTCACATTTAACCGCTTTCTTTCCTTAAAACTAAAATTTTACTTTGGTGGGACCTCTATACACCGCATAATTTCACCTCGTCATCGTGGCCTTAATAAACTGCATCTAACAGGGTGGATAGGGAAGTTACCAGAATACCCCCGATTCCCTCCAAACCTCACCAAATTAACCTTATGGGGTTCTGAACTTGAGGAAGACCCCATGCCTACACTGGAGAAATTGCGTAAGTTGAGTACCTCCGCTTAAGTTTGCGTTCATTCACCATTGATTTAACTTCCTTTCATTCAACATTCTGTGTGCAAAGTCTAGGACCACCACAACACAAAAAAAAAAAAAAAAAACACGGAGATCTTGCGCCTCATATCACCCATCTTTTACTGTCTATTGTATGGGTTTTAAAAAAAAAAATATTAAAAACTCATATAATTTTTGTGCCAGATTGATCTGTTTTCACTTTCAATTTGAAGATGAGGGACCTTGATCCAAGTGTTTCGGGTTAAAATTGAATTTTGGCAAGAGAGTAGATGATTACTCCACCTGGCTAACAAAAGGAAATTTCATTGGCTGGTGGTTTAACTAATGGTTATGCGACAAGTGGCTTAGATTGTGCAGGAATACAAGTTTTACTGATGAAAGGACAAAGCTAAGAGACCAATAAAACGGCCAATAGCATGAATACATGTGGCAGAGTGCAAGTTCTTGCACTTGTTGCTGCACGAGGAGGTTATAAAGAAAAACAGAGCATGGAGCTAAAAAACAGGGGGTCGCTGTTAATGTGGAGAAAGGCAAGGGAAAAAAGAACATGAAGAAGTTATGGGCTGTAGCTGAAATCATGGGACAGAGGTGGAGTTTAGAGGAGTTGCAAACGTGCAAAGAAACAAGCATGATCGTGGGTAGATGGAGGCTGGTTTTTCTACAAAATGGAGCAACTGCCATAGCAGTTGGGAGAGGGTAACTTCCAGTCGGTTGAAGGGGACTGCCCACTATAAATTGCAAATTTGAAGATTGAAGAGAGGTTCCTCAACCACTAATCCTTCTCAGGATCCTTTATCTCTAGGAGTAGCTCAATTTAGTATAGCTTTCAATCCTTTTCCAGTAGACAAATTTTCATTTTCGTGTAATCTTGCTTTTAGTTCGTGTTGGAATTCAAGTTCTTGTGGATTTCATTTCCGAATCATGTTTGGTAATGTATTTGCTTTCATTTTTCATATGGCTTTAATGCTTACATGTGTATTTGATTTTTTTTTTTGTGATATTCACGCCTGAACCTTGAGGGAAGAACCCTTTTTCCTTCTTCAATCGCCTGAAATTTTAATTATCAATTCATAAAGGGTTGTAAACGCACAACTTTGGACCGAACTTGGTCTGGGCACGCCTGCGCAATCCATCAACCTAAGAAGACCATTTTTAGTGCGAACACCAACTTATATTATCTTTGTGATATTTACATTTTATCGGTTTTGTCTCAATTCTCTACAATAAACCGATTTCGCTAGATTTTTTTTTTTTTTTTTGGCAGCACATTCTTGTTCATTTACAGTATAAATATATGGTAGAAGTAGTTTATTGAGCCAGTAGAGCCAAAAAAATGCTGTTGATTTCAATTAGGTCATGTCAATGATGGTATATAGACTAAATCTTGACAACTTTTAGCAGCTATTTTTACTCAAAACTGGATGCCTTTGCCAGCTTTCTCTTATTACAGGTTGGGCATGCTGTTAGCAAAATAATAGATGTTGTGTTATAGTACCAGAATCACAATCTCCTGAACAAAAATTCATTACTGTGGTAAAAGTACTGATTCTCCATACTCTATTTAAATTAAAGTTTCGTAAATGGATTAAGGTTTCTAGGATTAAAAGCATAAAATTTACGTTGCACAAATACATGTAATTATCGATGTTTCCTATTGTTGTTTCTTTTTTGCTGTTTCTTTTCGTAGTAAAACTTTTATTTAATTTGCTCTTCGTGCATTGCTATTGATTACTAACATTATAAAGATTTTAGCTTGTAGCAATTAATATTAGGGTAAATTGTACTTAAGGGTCTATAGTTTGGATAAGTTTCACTTAAGGATCCAGAATTTCAATTGCGTCAATTTGGTACCCAATGTTAGTGTTGACCAAAAATCGGAGATGGTGTTAATGGCATCCCTAAAATGACTTTAATGCCCCCCACAAAACGAGGTCGTTTGCCTGTGCTTTCAAACCCACGCCTCTCGTTCGCTTGTGCTCTCGCCTCTCTTGCCTCTCACAAATCGACGAAGAAGGGGAGAAGCAACAGGCAGCAGGCAGCAGCAGTGCACGGCTGATGTCGGCGGCTGGTTTGGGTTAATAATCCACTGTCGGATGAGTTCTTGAAACTTGCCGGATTTTTGGGTTATAAACCCGAGACTTTGGGCTCAAAAATGATTATAATTCTGCAAGTTTTTGGATGAACCATTTGTGCGTGCTTGTAGTGCTCCGCAAGAGCTTCAATTTGGCTTTTGAATCACTAAATTTGGTTGAAAAATGAGTGAGATAAGTTAGGGGGAAGTTGGCCCAGAATAAAACTCAAAACTGACATTTTCTCCATCAACCCGTTCTGAGGTTGAAGGTGAAGTGGATTGTGATCCAGTGTAGGTGCATTTACCACACATACTGTGTTCCCTAGCGTTTGAAGACCTTAAGTTGACCCAATTGACTTCAAATTTGACAGATAGATTCGTCTTGATGAGACTTACCATATGGGACCCTTGGCTGACCATTTTGACCATAGACTGATTAACTTTGATTTTCAGATCTGAGCCATGTTGGGGTAAAATAGATTTTCATACCCATCAAAATGGCAAAATAGGGATAATATAGGTCACATGCACGACATGTGCAAAATTAGAGGGAGAACCGTTTGATCAACAAACGGTTTATGACGGTGGACCCTAAATTGAAATCTAATTAATAATTTGGGTACCAAATTAATGCAATTAAAATTTGGGACCCTTAAGTGAAATCTATCCAAACTCTGAACCTTTACCCTTAATATTAATAGGATATTATGTGGGATTATGCTTGTATTTGCTAGTTTTACGAGATGTGTCACTGATGCTTATTGGTCTATAGCTTCCAAAGACACAGAGAAGGAATGATGATTTTCTTGTGAAGTGTTTTTTATGCCTGTGCTTAAAATTGACTTGCTTGGTGAAAATAGACCCGAATCATTGTCCTGTGTTCAAAATTGACTTGCGAATATTCAACTTTGGTGTATGATGATATGGCCATGAGATCCTCCAAATTACTTGAAGTCCTGAATCATATGGTACTTGACAAGCCAATTAAATTTGGTTCTATTGCAATATGCAACAAAGGTGTTAATGTAAAGCTACAGTTACATCTGAGTACTATCATAATTAAATAGGATCTTTCCAGTGATTTGATAAAAATTCATTCTTCTGACTGCACTATGCCTCCCATTGGAATTATTCTTGTTTTGGGACGATGGCAATTTTTTTCTCACATGCTATGGTATATTCTATTTGTTTGGAGTATCCTCGCTCAGTCAGTGTGTTTCACCAATATATCTCCCAAGTCACAGCTATATCCTGATTTACACCGGCCTTCCAACTAGTTTACTTTTGTTTTATGATTTCAAATATAGTGCTTATGTTCCTTTGTGGCTTGACTGATCGATTACATCTTTTTTCTGTTTTCCCCTTGGTTTACTTGCAGGTAAGGTCGTCCATGGTGCAAAAGATTCTATTCTTCTTGAACATGATGAAATGGGACAAAATAAATTCATTGCTCTGGAATTTGATCCTCTGGCTTGAGGTTTGTTGTAAAAGTGATAATGAAGTATTTGATGAGTGGCTGTGTAAACTTTCTGTATACTCTTGAGTTCCTCTACGGCGTGGGATTGATCTGATCTTGCTTATGATTATGTGTGATGTCAGATGCATTTGACAAAGTTTATTAATAATGAAGTTAGTTTTCTTTTTGATTTGTAAATGCAGTTAAAAACCAGTTTCATTTCCTTAATGGGCATTAGTTCTGAAATAACTTCTTTTTCTAGAACATAATATCAAATTTTTAAGTCAGCGTTTAAATATAGTCACATAATTTTTCCGGTTTTGCAATATTAATTACAAGAACAAACGTTCATGCCCGGCCTCAACCTGATATCCCACAGCAGATGTCGGGCAATTACAAAGATTTAGCTTGGCCAAGATCATACTTGGGTCTAGATTGGGCTAAAGAACTACAATTTAACTTGCATTGACCTCAGTTTGGCCAGCTAGCCTGACTTGCCTTCCTGCACTCAAAGTCATGTCATCACATGCTTGTAGGCTTAGGGCCATGGTTTTTGATCCTGGCATTGGTAATATTGGTCTTAGTTGCCTTTAATAAATATGTTTCCTTCACGAAGGCATTGCTATGGATGTGGATCCAAGTCCTATTAATTGGTTTTCTGGGGTTGGCTTCCTAGGGTGTTTTCTGCTGTCCACAAATAGGGAATTTGTCAGGAGGCTTTAAGAATTTCCAATGAACTCAAAAGTAGTTAAAGGTGCCAATTTTGACTAGTCTGATCCACTTGTTCTAAGCAATAACTTTGTGATATACTCGGCTTGTTCTTTTCCTTAGCAATCACTACTAATGTAAAATTGGTATTTCTTTTCTAAGCAATAACTTCGCTGGTGCCTTTGTGATATACTTACAGGTTCTGCTATAATAATCTGTAGTTGATTGATTGAGTGAACCCATATATATTTCTAACAGTAGATTCTCTTCATTGACTGATGCGTAAATCCAAGCATATGGTTAGATTCTGTTCACTCAGATACATTCTGTTCAATAGCAAGATAGAGCAGAATGGCATTTTTAAAATTCTATTTTCATCCTCTTGGTAACCAAACAGAGCATAATATTGAGGAAGCCAAGTGCATTTGCATAAAAAATGTGTAAGATGGTTCCTTTTAGTGCGAATGCTAAAGGTTTAATGAGTATGAAGAATAAGGAATTGATTAAGAATCGAGGGATCAGCTTGCTAAATGGGATTCCATATGATTTTGGTTGAACATGTTTCAGTTCCAAGTCAATCAAGAGCAGGCGAGTCAGTTTATTCAGGATGGTACAATCAAAGTAATAGCTGTCTCTCTTGGATATGTCCATTTCTAAAATCCAGTGATCGGTTTTCGGAATAGAATTCCATGAGTTCTAGCTACATCATTTCAAATTTAAAGAAGAAGGCCGGGTTGAACAATTGGGAGACGGAAGGAGAAGCAGAAATAGAATTCCGTGGCTTTTGTAGCAGACTTTGTCAAAATTTGCATATTTAACTACTTCCAGTTCATCTGAAATTCTATATGCCTCATAAACATTCCCTGTTCGCGGACAGTCTCCCCTCCTGTTATGATAGCATATCTTACAGAGCCATCCTCCTATCTCATGTATATGTACATACTTGTATTTGAAGGATCAATTGTTTAAGGGAAGAGTACTCGTTCTTATGTTCAGTGAGACATATGAAATTGCCAAGGATCTTATTGGAACACAAAATGAGATGTGGTGCCTAACTTTGATATCAATACTAAATAGTACTGTAGAATCTGTTCCTATTCTTTAGATGATGCTAGATTTATAGCTTTCCCCTGGAAACAAAAACCGATTCATATTGAACTCAGACGAGGCATAGAAAATTATGGCCTAGCAGAAAGAAATAATAGAACAATAATAAGTTTGAAGATTCCCAAATGATTGAAAGCTTAAAGCAGAGACGTCTTCCCTCCGGTTTTATATTATCCATTGTCTACACCAAAAATGGGGGAATTTTAGATTAGTCTGTCTATGGGAAAATAATTACAGTTCAATATAAATTATTATTAACTTCCTAATAAATGACTACTAACTTAACTAAGAATGACAACAACTGTAATTATTTTCCGGCAGCCCGTGTTGTGCGAAAACGTGATAAACAAACAATTTCTATGGTGGTGGAAGTGATTAATCAAACAAAAACAAGTGAATCAATCCAAGCACAAAAGTAAACAAGCACACAAAGAAAAGGAGACACAAGATTAACGTGGTTCGGCAAGATGCCTACGTTCACGGGCGGCGATGATCAATCCACTATGTGTTTAAAAAAATACAAGAGTAAGAATACTTACAAAATCCCTAGATCCCCTTTACACCCAATGACGGCTCTCAAGTGGCTCTCCTTACATAAGGATGAAACCCTAAAAATAACCCCTTATATAAAGTAGGTTATAACATAAGTGAGCAGGTCGGGTCAAGTCAAAAAGACCCAAGTTAACAAAATGGGTTAAAACAAGAATTAAAGACAAATTCCAACAGCCTGACCAATCTAAAATTCCCCCAAATTTTTTTACCCAAAAGCTAAATGCATTGAGTGCTCCCTTATCATTAGAGAAGGTGTTACGATCTTAAAGTCTCAAATCATTAAGTATGGGCTTCACCATGTGTGTATTAGTTTTTGAACATCCTTCCTTTGAAAGTCGGTTTTGAAGGGTGAGTTTTACCCAAGGGTTCATATCCTTTGGTATCAGAGCTAGGTACCGTACTAAATATGGAATCGAACCTAGTATGAGATGTGGCTCTATGTGGTCATAAGGTCCTACTGAAGGCTATGGTGAGTTCTACTGAAGGCAAGGGTGAGTATCAATAGGTTATAAGTTTAAGTCATAGAGTTTCTCTTTCTTTTTCTTTTTTTCCTTGGGTTTTGTGAATTGGATTGTGACAATAATGAGTCACCACGACTAGACTACTTGATTTTTCTTTCTTTCTTCATATTCTAGTTTCTTGCATTTCAATAATATCTCTAACCTATAAGTACATGATTGGGAGGGCTTAGGGTATCAACTTAGTTGGAATTCTTAATTTTATTTGATGCTTGTAGCTTTTTAAAATTTTTATGAAGTTTGCATAAATGATATGGCAATTTGTCTAACTAATTAAAATTTTCATTTAAAGAACAATTATCCATAAAGAGTTAATGTGGTGGCTGTCACATCATTTACGCGAGAGATTTGGATAAAAAATTTGAACACTTTAGCATTTTCCTTTAATAATATACAATCTCCCCTATTTAATGAAAGGAACTTCAATCACTAAGCTTATTCATCTGCATATGATTTCAGATTTTTAGTACACAACGTAGAACATAACTCGAACCGGCCATCATGCATCAGGTTTTGTTATTGATCACATTTAAAACAAATAAAATACAGAACATTCAACGAAAAGGAAGAAGAGGGTGAAACACTCTAAAATCATCCAAAAATATTCAAAACCCAGATAGAACCCCTAGCCTATCACGCTATCAAACTTTTTATGTGAGAATGTTAGGCCTAGCATCCCTGATAAAATTGTGACCCGTCTTTTCAATGACATGTCTATATTATGTTGGCTGAGTTAAAATTATTTTTCTTTTATTTCAAATCCTAAATTCTTGTTGTATAACTTTGTACGTGTTGAATGCCAACTACTGATCCGTAATTCCGTATAGTTATGTACGGGAAGCCTTCCAACAGACTAGGAAGAAAAGAGAAAATAGAGGGCAATTGTTGTTTTTATCAAACATATATATCATTATAGAAATGAAAAACCGTATCACCTCTCAGTTGATCTCTTTACAATAGCCAAGTAAGATATTTACTTACTTGGATACTACTCGAAGTAGTAAATTCCTTTCTTGGATATTAGCATTTTCAAAATCCAGCGATCAATTTGCTCAATGGAATTCAATGAAATCTAGTTCAATCATTTCATGTTTAGAGAAGAAGACTGGGTGGAACAATTGGGAGCCAAGAGGAGAAGCAGAAGCAGAATTCCATGGCTTTTGTAGCATGGTGCTGCATCAGACTAGTCAAAATTGGCACCTTTAACTACTTTTGAGTTCATTGGAAATTCTGAATGCCTCCTGAAAATTTCCTGTTTGTGGACAGCTTGATAAAGAACTGAATGAGGACTGAACGGAACTTTGATTAAATACGACAATTTTTTTTTTGATAATAAACAAGATTGTATTAATCAAAAAGAGAAATACAAATTGGACAAGGAGTCCAACCGGAAACGAAAACAAAGACCAACAAAAACAAACAGCAACCAAAAAAAGGCACAACCACTGCTACATAACAGGGAAGGCCCAAACAGATAGCAAAAAAGCCAAACAAACAACACCACCCATACTCAAGGAGGATAAAAGTGGCTCCCAACAGCTCTACTCAGCCTTCGAAGCACAAATCTCCGCTCAATTCCTCACAATCAAGAACAACGGAATACCATCAAAAGATTTGTCCACCGAAGCCCACAAAGAAGCAAGAAAACACACTCTATCCCAAATACCATCCTTCTCCTCATACTTATCCCTAAAAATTCTAGCATTCCTTTCAATCCAAACAACCCAAAAAATAGCCAAAATGGCATTGCACCACAACACCTTCACCCTCTTGGACCTACCTAAACCTTTAAAATCCACCTCAATCACCCCCGCAACATGCTCCGGCCTCACCCAACATAACTTAGCTAGGACAAAAAGGCGCTGCCATATCTCCATAGTGAACTCACAGTGGAGAAACAAGTGATCCACTGTTTCTTCTTTCGACTTGCATAGCACACACCATTGAGGGGATAGATAAGAAAATGGCCTCTTCTTTTGAACCCGATCATTAGTGTTAGTCTTTTGATGAGCAGCAGACCACGCCAAAATCTTGACCTTCAAAGGAGCACCTGCTTTCCAAATCATTCTAGCAGGAATAAAGATCGGAATCGAGGAATCCTCTCTCAACAAGTCAAAATAAGATTTAGAAGAAAAAGCACCAGAAGAGTGACTAAGCCAAACTCTCCTATCAGGACTCGAAGGGGCAAGCAAAACATTCTAAATAGTAGCAAGGAGGGCAACCATCTCCCCTGCATGTCTATCATTCAAATTGCGAGAAAAGGAAAAATTCCACCTCAACGAATTAGAGTCCATAGAAACCATATTAGCAATACAAGCTCCTTTAGCCTGAGAAAGATGAAATAAACGAGGGAACAAGGAAGACAAAGAACTCTCTCCCACCCACACATCCTCCCAAAAACGAATGCGAGCACCATTACGGACAAGAAATTTAATATGACTCAAAAAACAAGGAAGACCATGAGAGATAAACTTCCAGGGGCAACGGAAACTCTCCCTTTCCACTCTATTAGAATCCCACCCATTATCATGAATCCCATACTTGCTTTTGATAACGGAATGCCAAAGAGAATCCAATTCAATGGGGAACCTCCACAACCACTTACCAGTCAGAGCAATATTCCTAAGAATGACATTACCCAAACCGAGCCCCCCCTTATTCTTAGATCTAGGCACAACCTCCCACTTAACCCAATGGTCTTTCTTACCTTCCCCACTCCCTTCCCACAAAAAGTCTCTTTGAATTTTCTCAATTCTTAGAGCAACTTTCTTGGGAATTTTAAACAAAGACAAATAATAAGTTGGAATACTATTAAGAACCGCACTAACCAAAGTTAATCTGCCCCCATAGAGATAAAAGCCTTCTTCCAACCATCCAATCTTTTACCAATCTTTTCTACCACACCATCCCAAAAGCTAACTGACAAAGGATTTCCCCCCAGAGGCATACCTAAGTATTTCATGGGCCACTCACTAATGGAACACCCAATATTATCAACAATTCTAACCAACTTAGTAGCCTCCACATTGATACCCCCTAAAGAACATTTGGAAAGATTAATCTTCAAGCCCGAAATCAACTCAAAACCTCTCACCAACATAGTCAAGTCCCTCATACTATCCTCATCCGCATCAATAAATAAAATAGTATCATCAGCGAACTGAAGATGAGAGACCTTGACTCTATCCCTTCCCACCTCGAAACCACTAATGATATCCCTCTCCTCAGCTTTACTAATCATTCTACTAAGAATATCAACCACCAAAGTAAATAAGAAAGGAGATAACGGATCCCCCTGTCTTAACCTTCTCGAAGCCTCAAACCAACCTCTAGGTCTACCGTTAACCATCACTGCAAAATTCATAGACCTAAGACAACCCCTCATCCATCCTCTCCATCTCTCACCAAAACCTTTTCTCTCAAGAACAAAATCCAAAAAACTCCAATCCACATGGTCATAAGCTTTTTCAAAATCAAGTTTAAAAACAAGCCCTTCCTTTTTCCTTTTCTTATAATCCTCCACTAGCTCATTAGCAATAAGAACCGCATCAAGAATTTGTCTCCCTTTAACAAAAGCACCTTGAGCCTCAGAAATGGTCTCACAAAGCACCTCCTTAAGTCTATAAGACAAAACCTTTGCTATAATCTTGTAGAGACTAGTGACTAAACTTATAGGTTTATAATCCTTGATATTAATGGATCTATCTTTCTTCGGGATCAGACAAATAAAAGAGGCATTAGTACTACTATTGATAACCCCGTTCTCAAAGAACTCTTTGAACACCCCAATCAAATCCCCCTTGATCACCTCCCAACAATCCTGAAAAACAGCAATAGAAAAACCATCAGTCCCAGGTGACTTCTCCCTGCTCATCTCGAAAACAGCCTCTCTAATCTCCTTTTCAGAAAAAGGCTGCTCGAGCATATTCGCACTAGACACATCAATAGGACTCCAATCCATACCCTCAATCCTCCATCTAACACCCCTAGGAGAAGTATACAAGTGAGAAAAAAAATCAACCAGCTCCTTGGCAATCTCCTCAGGGTCCTCAATCAACTCACCAGAACAACCTTCAATTCTTTTTATCATATTCTTTTTCCTTCTCCCATTAGCTACTCTATGAAAAAGCTTGGTATTGTTATCACCTTCTTTAATCCATTTAACTTTAGCCTTTTGCCTCCAACTCACTTCTTCCTTAAAAATCACCTCTTCTAACTGATTTCTGAGCCTACTTCTCTCAAGTCTTAATACCTCAGTAAGCTAACCCTCACTCTCCAATATGTCCAAAGAGTTTATGCGATTAGAAATGGAGCTCTTAATCTCTCTCAAATCCCCAAAAATATTTTTATTCCACTCTTTAATCTCACTTTTGACATGCTGAAGCTTTTTCATAAACTTGAACCCTTCCCAACCCTGAACAAAGCACCCACTCCAAGAATTCTTAAAAAACTCTTTGAAAGAGTGATGAGCCAGCCACATATTTTCAAATCTAAATGGGGCAGGACCCCACAAAATAGGATTAGACTCCAAAATGATCGGATTGTGGTTCGAAGTCAACCTAGGCAACGTCTCTTGCACCACATTAGGGAACAAATCCTCCCAACTCGCCGAAAAAAGAAACTTATCCAAACGGTTACAGACCACTCTCTCTTGAAGGTTGGACCAAGTAAAGGAAGCATTTTGAAGAGGTGGATCTCTCAAATTACACTCACAAATGAACGAATCAAAATCTCTCATGCTTCTAGTACTTCTAGAGCCATTCAACTTCTCAGACATTAACCTGATAACATTGAAATCCCCTCCCACACACCAATTAGGAGTACACAACCCAAAAAGCCCCCCTAACTCCTCCCAAAAAGCTTTCCTAACTCTAGGCCTATTCGGACCATACACAGAAGATAACCACCATTCCTCTCCAACAATGGTTCTCAACTTAACAGACACAGAAAAAGACCCTTCCACCACTTCCATACCTGTAACAGTTCTAGAGTCCCAAATAATAATAATACCTCCAGAAGCCCCCAAAGAAGGAATAAAAGCCCACTCTTTATATCGAACTTCCCAAATGCTTCTAATCATAGCAGCATTAACCTCCTCTAATTTTGTCTCTTGAAGCAAAACAATATCATATTGGGATTTGCAAAGGACATTCTTAATCACCCTTCTCTTCCTCATCGAACCTAACCCTCTAACATTCCAACTTAAAATCTTCATACCTTAACTCCACTACACCCCTCATTATTCTTAGCCTTGGTCCCATCATAATTAACCTCCCACTGAGGTTTTCTCAACTCCCTGTCTTTTCTAGAAACCCTGCCTCTCCCTCTACGACCTCCCCTACCTAAAGTATCCCTTCTATTTCTCCCACCCATACTCTCTCTAACTCTGTAGTCTCCATCTTTAACTAATGAAAAACCTAATTTTCTAAACAAGCCTTTTAAGGCCACCCAATCGTCCTTGGACCATAAAGAATCTCTATTCCCACTATCCTTCCCATCATCGCCTTCCAACTCACAATCAGATACCTTAATACGTCTCCCTCCTTCATCAAGAGAATTAGAGCCCCTGCCCATTAACCTCGCTTCTGTATGGCATTCCGTTGTCTGTTTGGCCTTGTCTGGATTTGCAATAACAGTAGCTTTCTCACAGAGAAGAGTAGGAGAGAAATCGTAACGAGGAATAATATCAATCAAAGAATTACCTTGAGACTGTAAAGGGTCAGAAGACACAGAGTAAGAATCAAAAATCTGCACATGAGCCCCTTCCCCATTCCTCGGTTCGATTCCTATATCCTTAGCAGAATGACTCAGAATTTGTTCGTGACCTCTGTTGACCTCACTCTAGGCGTTATCTGCACTATGATCATGAGACTTCAAAGAATCAAGAACAAAAGAAACCTGGTTTCCCACTGTCGACTCCCCTTCCATTTGCCAATTTAGCTCTCCCTGTCCTGAGCCCTTATGAAACATGTGATACATACTCACAATCAAATCTGGACTTCGATTCCTCTTCTCTTCTTCAGAAAAAATCCCATCTTCATGATTATCCCTTCCTATCTGATTGAAACTGGAACTATCACTAACCATTTCCTCTTCATGCCCTCCAAAAATACATCCTTGCTTCAAGCTGCTGTGTATCTGCTTACCTCTGCTGCTCTTTATATTCTTAACTCCATTTTCTCCTTGATTGACTCTCCTCAAGTCTCAAGAAAACCCAACTGAATTCTCTGTGTCTTCAGGTAACAATCCCTTCTGCATCTCGAGGCCAGGAGGAGAAACGTGGTTAACAATACTCGACAACTAGGGTTGTAAGCCCCGCCCAAGGATTTGGCCCGTGTCATGAGTACTCAATCCATAACCATGTCTATAGCCAGAATGTAGCCCCTGAATATGGTTATTAACAGGCCCATCATCACAAAGAGGCCCAAAACCATCTCCAATATCCCCTGAACGGGTGCCTCCATGAACCATCTGCTTCTTACCAAATTCAAAATTCAAATTAGGACTGGGACCCACATGCTTACTGCCCTCAACCATTTGGGCATAGGACACTACCCTATGCGAGGCTTCACTCAAACTGTGTATCTAATCATCCCTTCTGCCGCGTGTACCATCATCACCTAACCTTCCTTCTTCAACCTCCTTCTGGTAGCTCCAACTGGTAATACTACCAGCACCTTTGATTGTAGTATCTTGCAGAACCAAATCCCTACGACTTCCTTCCATCCCTAACAGCTTTCTGATATTTAAAGGGTACATCACTCCTCTATCACGGACCTCTAACTTTGAAGGAATGAACCCATCTTCTCCACCTTTAACAAATAAAATAGCTTCTTCTAAAAAATCCATCGTCACCGTTCCTCTATCACAAGAGATCAAACCTCCACAGCATTCCCCAATTCAATTAAACACTTCTCTAGTCCACAAATGAAACGGCAAACCTTTCACCGCAATCCACCCTCTATTAACTGAAATAGAATCAGCAAATGAATTAACCTCTGGACTCCATCTGCGGAGAATGACATCCACTTTGCCCTCCAATAACACCCTTCCAAGCTTGCCCGTTTTCGAAGCTATCTCCTCAGTCGCACAAAAGAACACGGCTCTATCTAATGAGAATGGGAAAAGTCTCAAATCATTTCCCCTACCAAGGCGTTTTTCCAAAGCCTTTGTCACCTCGCTCCACTTTGAATTTTTTCCAACTAAGTCACAGACAACAACCCTATCCCAAACCCCAAAATTATTCACCATTGAACTATACCTCGTTTGAATACACAAACCTCTTCCCAACTGAACAACTGAAGTGGTCACTCTGGCTTCCTCTCTATGAACTCCCCAAACTTCATTTGGAACATTAATGGCTAGTCTCTGCGAAGAACCAACCTCACCCTTCTCCATACACTGTCCCAGCGATTCCTTTTGTGACAAGTTAGAAATAATATTCCCAAATTCTTTCCACCCTTTTCCTTTATAGCCTTCTGGAATGATAATGAATCTGTATCTACCAACCTTATTAATTTCAGAAAGACAAGCGAAGTTACCTCTTTGATTTTTCTTCAATTCGAGCAGCCAAGTCTGGTTAACCCCCCTATATTTTCGAATAAAAGCATTGACACCTCTCCACCTTCTTAATTCATCAACTGTACTAGCCAACCATCTCGCCTCCTTCAGCTCAACGTAAAGGGAAATCCTAATCCCTCTTCCTTTTTCAGAAATCTTGATGCACTCCTTCTGTCTATCCTCCATCACAAAGAAATCGAAGGATTTACCTTCAATCCTTAAGAATCTCTTTCTCTCTGCTAACATACTTTATTGTACAGCGGAAAAACAGAGCACAACCCAAAAAAAATAAATCTCTTCAAACCCTAGAAATCACGAAGACGCAATACCTCTAAAACTGTCGTACGCATTTAATGATAACCAGCCATAACTGACATCCTACGATTGAGTGCATTTGTCGGTGAAAAACGAACAAAACCCTAGCCCCCGATCATCTTCTTCTTTATCATCACTGAATCAGCCGCACCAAAGATCGCGATGACATCCCAAAAAACCAAACCCTAGAACCAGAAGAGTAAAGAAGAAGAAAAATGCAATCCCCTCCAATGGAGGGGAACGGAGAACCAAAGGAAAAGCACAGCAATCACAAGATATCTGGTCGCAATACACCGAGAAATCGAAAAATCCAGACCATGCGCACGTTAATAAGGAAATAAGCTATAGAGCGCCGAGAGCTTCTCTCTCTACCTTTTTTATTGTTCCTGGAAGGTTGGCAATGATTAAATACGACAATTATCCCCTATACATTGCAATGCTTTAATATACGTATTTTACTTTGACGGAAACATGTCTTAATTCTCATGTAAATTCAGCCATGTTAAATTACTGAGAGTACCACACTTGTCCTCTCCTTTATTGAGGGTGAGGGCTTGGACTTGTATAGTAATATTCAATCTGGAATATGAAATTACGGTCTGAGAGTCTGATTGGAAGACAGAAATGGAATTGGAGTTTAGAATTTCGATTCCATTGTTCAGATAACATGGAGAATTGAGATCAAAACACGGTAGAATCTGAGCCACTGCCCAGATGACGCGAGATTTAAAGGTTTCACATGGAAACAAAATCCATATATCTCACACACACACACACATGTATACTAGCTGTCGGGCATATGCAACACAATGCAATGTGCAACGCAAATTGATTTATGACATCATTCTATTTAAAGATGCATACTTATATCATATTAAAACCCATTATGTACTAATATTTGATTTTGGTAACAAAGTAACCAGCCTCCTGTAATTGATTTGGCTCAATCCCAATCTCGAACTTACCTCGCTCTGTTTTGTCGGAGGAAGCCGGGTTTGGTAATTGATCCAGGTCTCTCTTTTTTTTCTTTTTTCTTTTTTTCGATATATTCCCATTTGCTTATAAAAGAAAAGTAAGTTGGAAACCAAATTTATGAGAAAAAGTTGGACTATTTAGCATTTTTCAAATTTATTATTTATCAATGCTTTCCAACTCATTTGTCCAAATTAGTTTGCCTAATAAATCGATGTGGAGTTGGGCCAACCAATTAAAAATTCCATGAAAAAAAAAAAAGAAAAGAAAAAGAAATTCTCATTGTGAACCAATGAGTTTGTTACCGTGTACTGTATAGCATAGGATTTCCCCATGTATTGTACAGCTATACCTAGGAATATTCCCAGTATTATTCCTAGAATATGCCAGTATTATTCTCTCTTTTATACCTATATATAGGTCCCTCACGTACATGTATTATATACACTAAATACAAGGGTTTTACCCTCTTTTCCCTTCTCTTTTTCTGTGTTCCATTGTAATATGGTATCAGAGCCAAGTGCCGCCTTCCACAGCCGCTGATCACCGCCCACTGTCCTTCATTTTCGGCGAAGACAACCAATACCGTTGCCGTCCTTCACCTCGCCTCTGTCCATCACAGTTCAAAGCCTTCCGCAAACCACCACCACCTAAAACAACCTTCCAAACCTTCGTCTCACCGCGATCCACAGAACGCCGTCAGTCGCGTCGCTAGAAACAACCACACGCACCCTCACGTGCCGCCTGAAGAACCGCGAGTGAGATCTACTCGCGCTGCAAATCCCACGGGCTGTCACGCGCCAACATAGCTGCTTCGCCTACGTCAGCGCCCCGTCAGTGCCACATCAGCGCCATGTTAGCGCCACGTCAGCGCCCCGTCAGTGCCACATTAGCGCCACGTCATCGCCACATCAGTGCCACGTCATCGCCACGTCATTACTACTGCCACGTCACCCTGCTGCCACGTCAGCCCCACTGCCACATCACGCTGCCACATCATCACCGCTGCCACATCAGCCCTACTGCATCCGTTTGCTGTTTTTTCTTTATTTTCTCCATTTCTGAGCTATTTTCAGCAAACAAACAGTCATTCTTAGGTATTTTCAACCCTCTGATCTCATTTTTGAGCTCCTTTTTGTCTAATTCTACTCCGAGTATGCAGTTATGAGTAACTCAAAGCTTGCTATCAATATCCCTCTAGTCTTAAATGGCCAGAATTATATTCTTTGGGCTTAAGCCATGTCTGGCTACCTTCGAGGTCACAAACTCTGGCGAATTGTCACTGGCGATATCACTAAACCAAAGAAAGGGCCAGAAGAACTTGAAGAGAAATTTGTGGATCGTCTTGAAGAGTGGGACAGTAAGAATCAGAAGATCATCTCCGCTTTTCGCAGTACATCTATTCCATCCATTGGTATGCAGTTTGGCCGTTTTGAAACTGCCAAAGCTGCTTGGGATTTTCTTGCTGACCGCTACACCACTGCTGGTGTCTCTCATCAGTACCAACTTCTAGACCAATTTCACCGCATGCATCAAGAACCTGGAGAAGCAATCGACAGTTTCCACTCCCGCATGCAGCCTTTTGGGATCAATCGGCCGCTTTAGAACCTACTTAGAGCTGTTCTCAGGATGTGGCAAAGTTTCTCAGTTACCGAAATCAACAGCGTCTAATCCATTTTCTGATGGCCTTAGATGATGTCTTCGAACCTACGCGTGCCATTTTGCTTCATCGCACTCCATTACCGACTCTGGAAAGTGCTGTTTCTGAACTTGTTGCATATGAAACTCGGCGCTGTACTCGCCTTCCTCCTTCTACTGAATCTGCTCTTGTAGCTCCCTCCTTAGGACCGACCCATACTGCTCTAGCTACTCCTTCTTCTAGGCGTTCATCTCTATCAAGTTGCAAGTTTTGTCATGAGCCTGATCATACTCTGCTTCACTGTCCTACCCGAGTCTGCAAGCATTGTCACAAGCGCGGTCCAGGCCATTTCTTAAATGACTGTCCCCATAATCCAAACCCACAACCTCGACATGACCATTCTAGAGGCAATTCATCCAGGTCTAACAGGTTCAAGCCTCACCATTGCTCCACTACTATTGCTGCTACTGTGGACATTTCTCCACATACCTCTCCCACTTCATCTCTTTCTAATGCCGATCTCACCGCTCTTCTCAAATAGGTCCTCTCTACTTCTGGTAACCCTTCTCCTACTGCTCTCTCTGTCACACTAGGTACTTCCTCTTGGTATTTTGATTCTGCCTGCTGTAATCATATGACATCTGATTACTCTCTTTTCACTACTAAAGATCTTACCTCCCATTTTCCTGCTATTCATACTACTGATGGCTCTCACATGCATGTTAATCACATTGGACAAGTCTCTAACTCAAAAGTGTCTCTCCCTGATACTTATTTCATTCCTCAACTTACTTTAAATCTTATTTCTGTGGGACAACTTTGTGAACTTGGTCTTAATGTTACTTTTTCTTTTACTGGTTGTCTTATACAGGATCCAAAGATGGGACAGACGCTTGGGACCGGCCGTAAAGTTGGACGTTTATTTGAACTGGTCAACCTCCACACTCCATCCCACCTTACCTCTCCAGCTCACTCCGCTGCTGCCTCGACTCCTCCCTCTTTAACTCTTTGGCATGCTCGCTTAGGACATGTTTCTTTTGGTCGTTTACAAAAATTGGCTTCTAGTAGTATTTTGGGCCCTGTAATAAATAAACATGATGATTATTTATCTTGTCAGCTTGGTAAACAACCTGCTTTACCTTTTTCTAATAGCGATTCTGTTTCTGATGCCCCCTTTGACTTAGTTAATTCTGATACTTGGGGTCCCTCTCCTACCACCACCATGGGTGGGTCCAAGTATTTTGTTATCTTTATTGATGATTATTCTCATTTTACTTAGATTTATCTTATGCAGCATCGCTCTGAACTAAAACAGCTTTACTATAACTTTTCCCACATGATTACCACTCAGTTTTCATGTCCTATTAAAATCTTTCGTGTAGATAATGCTATGGAGTACCACGACACTGACTTCCTCCAATTTCTTCAACAACAAGGCACCCTTATTCATCGTTCTTGCCCAGGCACCTCTCAGCAAAATGGTCATGCCGAACGCAAACATCGTCACATTTTGGACACTGTTCGTTCTCTTCTTCTCTTTTCCTCCTATCCTGAGCATTTTTGGGGAGAAGCTGCTCTCATCGCCGTTTACACCATCAATCACATTCCCTCTCCTGTCATTAATAATCAATCTCCCCATGAACGGCTTTATGGTACACCTCCTAACTACAATACTCTCCGTGTCTTTGGCTGTGCCTGTTTTGTGTTACTTCAACCACATGAACGTACCAAGCTTCAACCTCGTGCATGTCTCTGCTGCTTCTTGGGTTATGGGATAGAACACAAAGGCTATAGGTGTTGGGATCCTATCTCCAAACGCCTCTGTATTTCCCGTCATGTGGTCTTTTAGGAACACAAAATGTTCTCCTCCCTCTCCAAATTTCATTTCCCTACCTCATCTACCGTTTCTCTATTCACTAACCCCTCTATTCCTTTATTTTCTGATGATGTTGACACAGGTTTAGACACACCAACTACGACCCCTCCTGCAGTGCCCGTCCCGCCTGACGATCCTCCCCTATCTCCTCTTGTTCTCGATCCATCTCTTCGCTGTTCTACTCGGGTAAGAGAACTGCCAGTCCATCTTCGTGACTTTCATTACTTTTCCACTATTCTTTCTCAGCATGAGCCTCAATCTTATTGAGAGGCTCGTACTAACCCTCTTTGGCAGCAAGCAATGGATGATGAATTACAGGCTTTACACAAAACTCATACTTAGGACTTGGTTAATCTTCCCTTGGGCAAACATGCCATTGGTTGCAAATGGGTTTACAAGATCAAGACCCGCTCTGATGGATCTATTGAACGCTATAAGGCTCGCCTCGTTGCTAAAGGCTTTACTCAGGAGTATGGGATTGACTATGAAGAGACCTTTGCTCCTGTCGCCCGTCTTACTTCTGTCAGGAGTCTCTTAGCTATGGCCGCTTTCCGCTAATGGGGGTTATTTCAGATGGATGTTAAGAATGCATTTCTTAACGGTGATCTTCATGAAGAAGTCTACATGCAACCACCTCCTGGGTATGATCATCCTCCTAACCAGGTCTGTCAACTTCGTCGCGCTTTGTATAGTCTCAAGCAAGCTCCTCGAGCCTGGTTTGCCAAATTCAGTTCTGTTATTGGAGATTTCGGCTTTACATCTAGTCCTTATGACTCCGCTCTTTTTGTTCGTTAGACTGACCATGGCACTACTCTTCTGCTCCTTTATGTTGATGATATGATTATCACTGGTGATGACTCTTCTAGCATTTCTACTCTGAAACAGTTTCTTAGCCAGCACTTTGAGATGAAGGATCTTGGTTCCCTTAGCTACTTTTTGGGTCTTGAGATTTCTTCTGATTCTCGAGGATACTATCTTTCTCAAGCCAAGTATGCTTCTGATCTCCTCACCCGTGCTGGTCTTACTGATAGCAAGACTGCTTCAACTCTTCTCGAACCCAATGTTCGTCTCACTCCTCTCGATGGTACACTTCTTCGTGATGCTACCTTGTACCGACAGTTGGTTGGCAGCCTTGTTTATCTCACTGTTACTCGGCCTGATCTTGCCTATGCAGTGCATCTTGTCAGTCAGTTTATGTCTGCTCCTTGCTCTTCTCATTATGCAGCTGTTCTCCGGATCCTTCGATACATTAAAGGTACCCTATATCATGGTCTTAGTTTTTTTGCCGACTCTTCCCTTGAGTTGCGTGCCTACTCTGACGCTGATTGGGCAAGTGATCCGACTGATCGACGTTCTACCACTGGCTACTGTTTCTTTCTTGGCACCTCCCTTATTTCCTGGCGTAGCAAGAAGCAAACTGTTACCGCTCGCTCTAGTACTAAGGCCGAATATCGTGCTCTCGCCTGTATACCCAGGAACTTCTTTGGCTTTGTTGGCTTCTTACTACTATGGGGGTTCCTCTTCCAACTGCTACTGTTCTTTACTGTGACAATCGCAGTGATATTCAGATTGCTCATAATGATGTATTTCACGAACGCACCAAACATATCGAAATTAATTGTCACTTTGTTCGTCAACACATTAATAGTGGCACTGTGCGTCTCCTCTCCGTCTCCTCCACAAATCAGCCTGCAGACATCTTCACCAAAGCTCATCCTCCAGGAAGCCATCTCGATTTAGTTTCCAAACTCAAGTTGGTCTCTACAAACCCTACTTGAGTTTAAGGGGGGGTGTTACCTGTGAGTGCCATGCCCTAAATACCACATAGCTCGAGAATACGCATTAGCCTCAAAGCACTAACACAGAGAGGAGTCGCCACCCAATAATGGGAACGAGTGAACCCTAGCAGGGTGTAGCTCGTCATAACCAGATATTCGGGTTCGGAGCTAGGGTACGCAGCTGGGAAGGTGTTAGGCACCCAGCCACGCCCGGTTGGAACCGGCCCCCACACATGATTAATGGCTTTAATTAATCTAAATGCTCAATTAAAATTGACCCTAAATCATGCAATAACAACAGCACACACAATGACCAAAATAATGAATAAATAAAGAAAAGAGAATAAAAGAATATATTAAAAAGTAGAGATCAGAATATACAAAAGACCAACCAGATACTAATCAACTAAGAACAAAACTAAATAAAATAATAAACAAACAATCTGTCTGCCGAGGTAAAGTGCGTACGCATCACTGATTGGTGCGTACGCATCACTGATATATGCGTACGCACCTAATAGGCATTTCACGCAGAATCACAGAACTCACATATCAGTCTACATCATGCATCCCAAAATAAATAAAATAAAACTAAACCTAAAAACAAATAAATGCAAATATAAAAACTAAACCTAAATCATGCTAATCATGCTTTAGACAAAAATAAAATAAAATAAAAATAATAAAAAGAAGAACTAAAATAAAATTTAAATAAAAGTAAATTTACCGACTTTGTAATTGTTCGTGGCTCCTCAGGTCTTTAGATTGAATCAAACCAACACGAATCCTCCTCTTCGTCAAAGTGGTATCACAGCAAAGAGATCAAAACTCACTCAACTTTGAAAAGAAATAGAAAACAAAAAAGAGAACAAGAGAAAAGAAAAGTGATTTTCGTCACTTTTCAACAGCAGCAACTTCAATCGCATTATTGAGTATGAAACCGTTGGGATTGGACAAAGCTTGTGAAATACAAAGTTGTAGAGAATTGAATTATCTTTCTAACAAGACCAATTTCATCAAATTCCGACTTCGGATGAAAAAGTTATGATCAAAATACGACTGGAGGTTTTTAGAAAATCTACTGCTGAATTATGACGAATTTCACTCCCTCTAAACCCTATTCTCCCCCTCTATCTCTAAGGCATTAAAAGAGTATTGATAGCTGAAATCTGGAGTTTCCCTTTCCTTCCTAGACTAGGTTTCTTTGGAGAATAATCAAAAGGTATTTTATAATGATAAAAGACTTCTAATCTAAATAGGAAAAGGAAATTGTCTTTTGTAAAAATTGGGAGACTGACCGCTAACACGCATGCACATGTATCGTATGTGCGTACACACAGTCATCACATACGTACACGTGTTAGTGGCATGATAAAAATGGCTAATTTAATAAAATAATTTTCTTTTCATTTTAACCAAAAATTCCATGTTGTGATTCACACTAATTCTTAAAGGATAATCCGTAAATAACCATACTAAACTCATCATCGGGGCCACGGGACTTAAGATGACAACCGGTACAAAATGGGGTGTCTACAGTTGCCCCTCTTTTGACTGAGTTTTGCATTGCAATACGAAAGTCAAAAGCCTGAAAAGACAAAACATTTTTCCGGTTGGCAACTTAAAGTCCACACACGCACACATGCAGTAAGGTCGTGCTAGCCTCAGCTGACTACCTACGTACTCCTCAGAGATCAGACCTAGCGTAGTTCATGCAAAACGATGGGGGCACTCAATAGGTAATTTCTCGAAACTACCAATTGAAAAGGATCAATATGGAAATTTTATTCCTTTCTTGGGAAATAAACAAGAGGTTTCATCCCTTTCCCGGGGAATGAATAAGAAAACACTAATGATAGAAACTTTATCCATTTCCCTGTGGATAAAGGTATAATCCCTTTCCCTGTGGATTACAAACAATCGTAGAAGATCCCTTTCCCTGTGGATCATAAGCAAATATAGAAGACCCCTTTTCTTGTGAGTCGCAAACAAACATAGAAGATCCCTTTTCCTGTGGATCACAAGTAATCAAAGAAAACCCCTTTTCCTATGGGTCACAAGCAATCAGAGAAGACCCATTTTCCCATGGGTCACAAGCATAAAAATAGTGATAAAGTGCCCCTAAAAGCGAGTAAGAATTCTATCTAGAAATCAAACCCAAAGGTATCCATCTGAACAGGCAGGAACTCTATCTAGAATTCAAACCTAAAAACAGCAATAAGGTGCCTCGCAAGGCGAGTAAGAATTCTATCTAGAATTCAAGCCTAAAAGTGTCCATCTGGACAGGCAGGAACTCTATCTAGAATTCAAACCTAAAAACAGCAATAAAATGCCTCGTCTAGAATTCAAACCCAAAGGTGCCCATCTGGACAGGCATGAACTCTATATAGAGTTCAAACCTAAAAAACAATGATAAGTTGCCTCGCAAGGCGAGTAAGAATTCTATCTAAAATTCAAACCCAAAGGTGCCCATCTGGACAGGCAGGAACTCTATTTAGAGTTCAAACCCAAAAATAGCAATAAGATGCCTCGCAAGGCGAGTAAGAATTCTATCTAGAATTCAAACCCAAAGGTGTCCATCTGGACAAGGAGGAACTCTATCTAGAGTTTGAACCCAAAAACGATGATAAAATGCCTCGCAAGGCGAGTAAGAATTCTATCTAGAATTCAAATCCAACGACCATTAATGCAGCAGACTAGCCAAGTAATTAATAGAGAATATCTCATGAGAAAGACCTCATCCCTTTCATGAAAACATCAAATCACTTAAATGCATATGGATGCAGACCCTACTTCAAGGAATAAACAACAGGAACAAACCCTTGTCTAAGGGATGAACAAAAACATGACTCACAGCACAAGAAGAGAAGACTCTCAAGACACGATAAAGAGGATATGAAATCACAACGGATAATCTTTGAAATGTTCTTTTACTTCGGGACACAATCCTCACAGGGTTCACCTTGCCCTTTGCTCAAAGTTCTTCCTTCTATTTTTATCATTCTTTTTTCACTTTCATTTTTCATTTCTTTTCCTTCTCTTTTTTCAAGCCCTAACTTTTGCCTAGGCCGCCCTTTTGGGCTTTCAACCTAGCAGGCATTTTCTCTTTCTTATTTTTCATTCAATTCAGACCAGTCTGATAGTCATCAATCAATAATCAACCCATCAGCACCTTCAAAAGATCATTTTCACCATCACAATCTTTCCAGTGGCATTAAACTGCTTGAAAGCTTCTTCATAACGTGGTAAACATTAATAAAGTGCTAATCTTTTTATTTGAATTATCAATAGTTTAACTTTCTAACACATGAATCTTTTGCACATGCCCCCTTCTATGAACAATGATGTGGCTGCACCTCTAAAGGTTGCCTACGTACCCAAAAAGGGATCAAGCCTTGCGTAGTTCATCCATATTTGAACAACTTCAATCAATCAGAGAGGACTTTTACTTGGACCGTAATGTAGGCTCAGGGTTCTAGGCTCATGAAAGAAAGGATATTAAGGCTCAAGTTTAATTTCAATGGGTTCCTATCTGTCAAGGATTACTTCAACACTGCTCATTTCACTTTCCAACTTAGCACTTCATTTGCTATTTCACTTTGGCATCTTTCCTTTTTTTTCTTTTTTCTTTTTTTCTTTTTCCTTTTTCTTTTTTCTGTTTTTTTTTTTCACCTCTTATTTTTCTGTCTTTTTTTTTCTTTTCCAATTTTTTCTTCATCTACATGCACTCCTTGCTTTCAAACAAACATCTCTTTAAAATTTGCCCCTAGTGTAAGGGGTAATCCTTGACAAGGGTATCGAGAAGGAAAATATTCAGGCTCAAAATGGCTAGCAAGGGATTTTTTTTTTCTTTCTTTTTTCTTTCGAAGGATAACAGAAATGATGGCCTCTCTTCATTTTGATTTCCATTGTTCATAGTTCAAGCATTAAAAGGGTAAGTATATTAACTCATGTGCTAGGGAAACAAACCATATCAAATTCTTGAGGAAGCAAGTACTAAATTAATGCAAACCATTCATTAATAGTTAGGAAATAACTATGTCAAAATTATTATCTCCAAACATTCCTTCCCTTTAGCTTTCTTGGTTTCAGCTTCCTTCCTTTCCATTCTTTTTCTTTGCATCAGCCTATTTCTTCTTAGCCTCAGCTTCCTTCTTCTTAAGGTATTCATCTTCATCAAAAATAAGTTCTTCATTTTCTGCCTCAGTCTTGGCTTCTTCCTTAGCTGTTTCCTTTCCCTCACTAACTTCAATCTTTTGGAGTCTTTCTAAAATAGGTGCCATTGATCTTTCCATCATCTTTGCCATCATTTCTTCCAATCTCTTCACCAAATCTTGTTCAGTAGCCATTATAACAGTTTGGGTAACATCTACTTTTTCTAACCTCCCAAATGGATTGCGGACCCAAGTTAGTTGTGTAGGATTCTCTTTAGAAGCAATGATTGGTTATCCCTGCAAAGAATATGTTTATCTCTCATAAAAGCCATTTACCATGATTATCCATAATGATTTCACATCAATTTTCACCCAAACATGCCTTTAGAGTAAAGCCCATCAAAGACTAGAGAACTGAACCAAAAAAGAAACCTAGACACACTTAGACCAAGACTCAAAGACCTAAAAGGAAAAAATGAAAGTGGACATAGACTCCCAAAATGACAACTAAAAACCTAGACAAGAGACATGGTGACAACATGCAACACTAAAAAAGAAAAAATGTAAACCCTAGATGAATGGGCCTAATGCCCCTAAGATGGACGAACAACAAGACCACACATAAAGAAAGAAGACTCAACTAACCCTCATACCCCTAAACTGAAAGACTCTAATAAATGAGACGCCCTTAGGAAAAAGAGATGGACCTAAAATCATGAGAGAAAGCCCAACATAGAATCAGATTAATGACACATGAAGCCAAGGGTATCACACTGGGTTCAACCAACCAAAGTCTATTCGTTTTTCGCATCTAGGCCCATTACAATATCCACACATTCTTCCACTCTCATTTGGATCCAAGCCCATATTTTCTTTTTGATTTCTTTGATTTTTGATTTTTTTGATTTTTTTTGATTTTTTGATTTTTTTTGATTTTTTTTTTTGGGCTTGGACCCAATTACAAAATCACACACCTCACCTCTCAATTGGGCCTAGACTTGAAAAAGAGAATAGACAATGATGGGCCTTGCCCCTAAGTCCAAACATTATAGGCCTAATATGCAAATGCAACATGACATGCAAAGTGACACACATTCAAACAGGGCTATGCAAAGGTCGGTGGGGTAACTAGTGGTGTTGGTTAATGGGGTACTTCTCCTTCAAGGGTTACCCAAGCTAGGGCACTCAAAGAGTGGCCCGTTAATGTACTCACTAGCTTATTACAGGCTAGTGGCAAAGGCTGTGGGTTGATGATGCCAACTTCTAGTAACCATAGGCCCGAATGGGACCCGGTACCTTTCATCAGACTGTCATCGAGGGTAATGGGTGGTAGTGCGCGTGTGTGCAATTTTGGTCTTTTCCAATTAAACAATTTAAATTAAGTAAAGCCATAAATCACTATACGGAATCTAGTTCTCTATCCCCAGCAGAGTCGCCACTGTGAGCGCCATACCCTAAATACCACATAGCTCGAGAATACGCATTAGCCTCAAAGCACTAACACAGAGAGGAGTTGCCACCCAATAATGGGAACGAGTGAACCCTAGCAGGGTGTAGCTCGTCATAACCAGATATTCGGGTTCGGAGCTAGGGTACGCAGCTGGGAAGGTGTTAGGCACCCAGCCACGCCCGATTGGAACCGGCCCCCACACATGATTAATGGCTTTAATTAATCTAAATGCTCAATTAAAATTGACCCTAAATCATGCAATAACAACAGTACACACAATGACCAAAATAATGAATAAATAAAGAAAAGAGAATAAAAGAATATATTAAAAAGCAGAGATCAGAATATACAAAAGACCGACCAGATACTAATCAACTAAGAACAAAACTAAATAAAATAATAAACAAACAATCTGTCTGCCGAGGTAAGGTGCGTACGCATCACTGATTGGTGCGTACGCATCACTGATATATGCGTACGCACCTAATAGGCATTTCACGCAGAATCACAGAACTCACATATCAGTCTACATCATGCATCCCAAAATAAATGAAATAAAACTAAACCTAAAAACAAATAAATGCAAATATAAAAACTAAACCTAAATCATGCTAATCATGCTTTAGACAAAAATAAAATAAAATAAAAATAATAAAAAGAAGAACTAAAATAAAATTTAAATAAAAGTAAATTTACCGACTTTGTAATTGTTCGTGGCTCCTCAGGTCTTTAGATTGAATCAAACCAACACGAATCCTCCTCTTCGTCAAAGTGGTATCACAGCAAAGAGATCAAAACTCACTCAACTTTGAAAAGAAATAGAAAACAAAAAAGAGAACAAGAGAAAAGAAAAGTGATTTTCGTCACTTTTCAATAGCAGCAACTTCAATCGCATTTTTGAGTATGAAAACGTTGGAATTGGACAAAGCTCGTGAAATACAAAGTTGTAGAGAATTGAATTATCTTTCTAACAAGATCAATTGCATCAAATTCTGACTTCGGATGAAAAAGTTATGATCAAAATACGACTGCTGGTTTTCAGAAAATCTGCTGCTGAATTATGACGAATTTCACTCCCTCTAAACCCTATTCTCCCCCTCTATCTCTAAGGCATTAAAAGAGTATTTATAGCTGAAATCTGGAGTTTCCCTTTCCTTCCTAGACTAGGTTTCTTTGGAGAATAATCAAAAGGTATTTTATAATGATAAAAGACTTCTAATCTAAATAGGAAAAGAAAATTGTCTTTTGTAAAAATTGGGAGACTGACCGCTAACACGCATGCACATGTATCGTATGTGCGTACACACACTCATCACATACGTACACGTGTTAGTGGCATGATAAAAATGGCTAATTTAATAAAATAATTTTCTTTTCATTTTAACCAAAAATCCCATGCTGTGATTCACACTAATTCTTAAAAGATAATTCGTAAATAACCATACTAAACTCATCATCGGGGCCACGGGACTTAAGATGACAACCGGTACAAAATGGGGTGTCTACATTACCATGTACTGTATAGCGTAGGATTTCCCCATGTATTGTACAGCTATACCTAGGAATATTCCCAGTATTATTCCTAGAATATGCCAGTATTATTCTCTCTTTTATACCTATATATAGGTCCCTCATGTACATGTATTATACACACTGAATACAAGGGTTTTACCCTCTTTTCCCTTCTCTTTTTCTGTGTTTCATTGTAATAGAGTTGATGACTCATCAATTGGCAAGCAAAGTTCTGAAGGAAAAAAAAAAAGGGTAAGTTGAGCTCAACTCATTCGCTCAAATCTGTTCACCCCACTAATTTAACAATAGGACTTAAATGAAGGGGGGAGACAGGTGGAGATATTTGTTAAACTTTGCTATGAAAGATTGAGAAGTTTCAACAACCTTCATGTTACACCACTGTGTAGTCGCAGAAAACGTCGGCAGAGTTAATTAAAAGGGGGGAGACAGGTGGAGATATTTGTTAATATTACATCAGGATAGTAGGCTTGAGATGATTATAATCCTTGCATGATTGCTTTAAACCACAAAACAGTATACCTAGATTGTTCGAATTCCATGGTAGTTTTCATTATTTATATAAAGATATTTACATATGGTCTAATACGAGATACTTCCTCCGTCCTATAAAGATTGGTTGGTTTTTTTTATTTTTTATCATTATACCAAGAATTACTTTGAACATATAAGAGCATCTCTAACCCTGCGAGCCCTTTAGGTGAGCTATATATATATATTTTTTGTATCGTTATAATGTCAAAATGCATTGCTATAATGAAAATGCATTATATGAAAAAATTGACTACTCCAATGCATGTGAGCCATTTCTTAGCTTCACCCACATTTCTCTCCACCTACAACTTTTTCTTGGAGGATGAGTGACAGATTTGCATATGAGCTATTTCTTGAGGGCAAATATAGCTTAAGATTTACTCTAAGATATATTTGCCTCATCAAAAGCATCACTCATTGAAGCACCTACTTTTCACACGAGGTAAAAATAGTTTTGCCTTACCTTTTACCTTATGGTTGGAGATGTTCTGACCAATACATTGATAGTAGTAGGAGAATAGTACTTTTGGAAAGAAAGAGTTGAATATTGGATGACAAATCATATCAATGCATTAATTGATTTCTGTGTGTTTTGTCAAAGAGACATATCTTGTGGGATAGATGGAGTATATTTTTTTAATTTTTTTTAAAAAAAAATAATTTTATAGTGAAATTGGGTTGGTCTTAGTTAAATCGTCAGATCTATCTACTCAATTAGCAAATCTTAGCTTAAAATGGTTTTTAATATGATTTTATTATTTTTCTTAACCTTCTTTTACGGAGTATTATTTTTAGTTTAAAATCTGCTATGTGTTTTTCATTACTTGAAAGAACTTTATAAATATTTTTTTGGTTAGTGTTTTAATTTTACAATATAAAAATTGGTTTTTAATTCACAATATGTTCAGGAGGATGGGAATTGGCTAGTGTAATGCTTGGGTATGTGGCTTTAAAATTTTATATTATACATTCATTTATTTTTGTAATAATTGTAGTTCTAACTTTACGTACTCTTCCATTTCTTGTTCTTGAGAGGAAGGAATCAATCGGTATGTTCAAGGTGATAGAGGTGGAAGAGATATGAGAAAGGTGTTGGGGATTAAGAGAAGGATAGACAATGGAAGAGAACTTAGATAACAACTGGTACCAAACGATAAATGGTTGATTGATTATAGGGGTGTTCATGGTTCGGTTTGGTTCAATTTTAGGGTAGATTTTAAACCAAACTATTATATTTCGGTTTTTTGTTTTTTTTTCCCAAATCAAAACCAAACCATACTATAAAAAAACCAAACCAAATCAAACCATAAATTTTCAATTTGGTTCAGTTCGGTTTTGGTTTTATCCTATCAAGTAGCAACAAATAATTAAAAATGGAAAAAATGACAAGCCAAACTCCAAATAAAAATATTTTTAATAAAATCATTACATTAGCAACTAAAAAAAACATGAAACATTATATCAAAATGGAAAAGTATTGACTTATGTCAATCCAATTCAAATCTTTAATCTAATACGTGCCAATATCTCACACAACATTAATAGCTAGTTTAATACGTGCCAACCTAATAAAGTAAAAACAATAAGAAAGTTAAAATCTACAAAAATAAGCTCATTCTAAATGTCTTTCTTTCAGTAGTGTATTACTATTTTGAATCTATTACCTATTTTGCCCTTATTAGCATAGAAAATTTACAAACTAAGTTAATTTTGAATCTATTGCTTATTCTTCCCTTATTAGAATATAAAATTTACAAATTAAGTTTAATATATAATATATATATATATATATATATATATATATATATATATATATATATATAATATTTTTTCGGCTTTTCAGTTTGGTTTGGTTTTTTAAACATGAAAACCAAAATCAAACCAATTTAATTCGGTTTTCTAAAATTGGAACCAAAACCAAACCTAATGACCAAGAAACCAGACCAAACCGACCAGTTTGGTTTGGTTCGATTTGGTTTTCGGTTTTAACCAAAACCATGAACACCCCTAATTGATTCTAATATTTTTCAACATAGAGAAGATAGAAAGTTGAAGAAAAAGAGATTTATTATGAAAGGGAAAAAAATTAGGGGAATTTTAAATTGGTCGGGACACAGGAAAGTAATTGCCCCATATATATTTGATTAGAGTGGCATTTAATGATTTAATCTTCATCTTATCTTGCCGAATTGATTGGTATACATCTTCTTAAAAGTTGATGTACTATTTTGAAACTTTGCTATGTAAGATGGAGAAGTTTCAACAAACATGCATTAACTACAAGAAGGCAAAGCAGGCACCCTCTGTTTCATCATCGTAACCCGTCATTTTAATGGAATGTCCAGGGGCAGAACCATGAACTGTTAGTTGGGTGGTCGGATTGAAAAATTATAGATTTTTTCCTCTTTTTTCCTCTATTTGTGTGTGTGTGTGTGTGTGTGAAGGGGCAGAACTATTAACTTATTGTATGACTTATATTTTGTAAAAACCCAATGTTGGATTAAAATACTCTTCCCATACAAACCGTGTATGTCAAATATTACATTGTTAAGATACCGGTAGCCATCTAATCCATAAATACACATTTCTAATCGATAAAAAAACTCACATTTATGGATGAAACATTTTTTAATTTCTTATAAACTTGATATTTGATAAGGATGTATAATTCGACAGTGAATTTTACAAAATATAAGTCATATAATAATTTATTAAAAATTATGTCAAAATTTGTGTATAATCTTGTGTCGAAAGGGCAACCATCATAACTGTCCAGTTATTTCACGGTCTAGTCACTGGCATAAGTTAGCAGAGTTGAGTGGATGATAGCTGGAGTTAGATATTTGTTAATATTATTCCATCAGGATAATCCTCTCCCTACAGGGCCGTCATGATTGTTTCGTTTTAGACCCACAAAATAGCAGCTGGCATGTATAAGAATCTGACTCTAATATGAGCTTTTTGCTACACAATAATGCCTAAATAAATTTAGTAATGGGCCATACTATGAGGGAAGTTAACAGTCTAAATTAATAAATCTCATAATATTTCTCAAATTACTCTATACAATAATGCCTAATAAATTTAATGACATTTGTTTCACTTGTTAAATAAATGATCTCTAACTCACTAATCGCTGTTAGCTCTATTAATCATTGATTTTTATTTCTTAATATTAAGAGGAGTGGGGCTAGGGGTATGGATAGGACGTTCCATCGATTGTCTAAAAAAAATAAATAAATAAATAAACTCACTAATCGCTGTTAGCTCTATTAAGCTACATTCAAAATTGTTAGTTTTACAGTAACATATAATTATTACAAAGCTGCAAAGCTGCAGGCTCAAGCCCCAAATCTTGTAATTCTTTTTGAAAAGCAAAGCAATTTATTCTTCACTAGTCCACTCCTTGATAATAAGTAACTTAATAGTCATAGCTGACCATACATTTAACCATATATATCTATATATATATATATATATATGCTCTAATACAAGCATAATTAATTTTCAAATTCATCAATTATGCCTAAATCTAAAATTTTTCCCTATACTGGCCAATATATAAAAGAAGAGTTCAATAACCATGACTATCCCGCCAATGAAAACAGGTGGCCAACAGTTTTTACAGAGATGTTTTTTTGTGCCCATCAATCCATCATATTTTTACAACTAGCTCCCCCCTGGCCCCCCTCCAAAACTTTTCTGTTTTCTTTTTTTTGTTAAAATTTTTTTTTTACTATACCATTACATGCATCCAAGTCCCCAAGTAAGCAAACAGACTGACTAATGTCAGCTCTTTTATTGAGCAAATACTACACCCAAAGTATATACTCCCTCCGTCCTTAAAAGATAGGCCAAATTCTTAACTTTTTGTGTCCCAAAATGATAGGCCATTTTGAAAAGTCAAACCATTAAATTGTTTAACTTTCCTATTATACCCTTTGTTTTGTTAAAAATTACTTTACCATTTCAATTTCATTTCATAAAGGAAGGGTATTTATGGAAAACAAAATTTAGTCAATGCATTTATTAAGTTTTCTTAATTTACGTGTTTGGTCAAACTTGGCCTATCTTTTAGGGACGGAGGGAGTAGTATGGTTTGCGGATGAAACATATTACAAAGCTGCAAAGGCAGCCAGCTCAAACCCCAAACCGTACATGATACATCGATCACAACAAAACCCATTTATTCTTCAGCAGCCCGCTCCACGATGATAAGCAACTTATTAGTAATAATAGTCTAATGGATGGTTGATTAATTTGATACTAGTGTAGTTTTCTCACCAGCTTCACGATACGTTTTCAAGGCATCTGCGTCGGTGGTGGACCACGACGACAATAAGGTGGTTTACAAGGCTTAGGCGGGGGGGGAGGGGGTGGACTGGGCGGAGGGGGAGGGGGTGGACTGGGCGTGGTGGGTGGTTTGGGCTGCGGGTAGCACGATCGGGCGTGTGGGTCGTTGCAAGGTTGCGGCCGGATGCACTGTTTGTATGGCTGTCCACGCCCGCAATTAGCTGGTGGTTGTCCAGGTGCAAGAGTAACATCGCCTTTGTTGATGATATCCTCATGTTTGTGACTTAATTTTTCTTCTGCAACATTGACAAATGCATGGTTAATTATGGGGTTTATCATCTAAATCTTTTCATGAAAAAACTATTGTCGATTGACGAAAAGCTGTTGTTTATCAATGATAAACATACAGATCGAATCCCTTCCTATATTGATGAAAAACTATTGTTTATCAGTGATGAAAAAACTATTGTCGATTAATTCCTGCAAAAAAAACAAATGAAAATAAACGTACGGATCGAATCCCTTCCTATACTTACTTTCAGTTGGTTTCATATATGATCGATTTAGCCATTAGGATTCCCTAAATTGCTATGCATGATGACATTTTTTATAACATATTTATTTCCTGGATATATTTGCTACTTCTCTCTCTATCTCTTTCTTTCTTTTTAATTATTTTTATTTTTAAACGATATTTGATAGTTTATTTTTCTAGTATATACCAAATACGAGCAAAATGGAAAACATACTTTTTGCAAGTCTCATATTTTTTTCTTCTTCCAAAAAAGAAAAAAAAGGAAAAAAAAGTTCTTTTAATTTGCCTATAGAAAAAGATTTCTCTCACCATTCTGAACCAATTCTCGAACAGTGATCGAGGAGGGAAAGAGGATTACTTTTTTTTTCTTTTTTTTTTTTCCAAAAGAGAAAAAAAAAATCTTTTAATTTGCCTATAGAAAAATATTGCTCTCACCATTTTGAACCAATTCTCGAGCAGTAATCGAGGAGGGAAAGAGGATTACGGTAGCCAGGAGAAAGTAGACTATAAGAAAGGATTTCATGTTCGAGATTAGAGTGTGTTCATATGTCCTTGCTCTACTCTTATTTATATATGCATCCTACTTGAGAGAGAGAGAGAGAGAGAGAGAGAGAGAGAGGGAGAGAGAGAGAGAGAGGACTAGAAGAGAAAATAATATCTATTATCACAAGTTCCCAAGAGGCCAATTAAATTGGAACAAAGTGAAAAACTATGGTCCCCACAAAAAAAAAAAAAAAAAAAAAATCAAATTGACACCGTGCAAAAGGACAGAGGATGAGGAGGAGACAAAGACATTGGCAGGCCAGGTTTCGTAATAAAATTACATGTAAATAATGAAACATGGAGCAACATGCTTGTGCTAATGTTCATGGTGACACCAACATGTGATCCTTCAATTAAGCTTAATTTAGTGTAATAAGCTCCTTATCTTATCCAACCGAAAAATTACTGTACGTAATCATTTTTCATTTTTCTTTTCCAATATTGTTTAGGGTCACCTTAATTACTACATAATCCAAGCTAGCATAAATTGAGCCCAAATGGGCAAGTCATTGTTTTTTGGCCCATCCCTACTTTGGTCGTTTCTGCGTTTCATTGTGTGGTTCATGCAGATGAGAGTTTTATTTTTTGGCATTTTTCTCTTCTTCTTTTGGTTAACACATTTTTATTCTTTAATTTTTTTTTTCATTTAAAAAAAGAGACATAAAAAGAGAGAAAAAGATTGGCCCCAACTTCCCAAGTCATTTCATTAAATCTATATATTGAAAATATTGGAGCACCTCTTAATGTTTATCCTAGATTGACCCCAAGTCAATGTAGGTAAAGTTGATGAAATACAAATGAGAATGACTCTTCTGTGGTAGTTAACATGTGTTTTTGCACATGAAGGTCTTATCCAATACGCCGAATTACCAATGTCCCGTGTAACTTTTCCTCTTCTTCATCTTACCTTCACCAAAGAAAAAAACAAAGTAATGTTGCTCTTGGTTTTGGCTTTAGGTGGTAATTAAGGAGGCCATGCATATTTGGTCAAGATAAAGGGGCTTAATTATTTTGGACTTAATTTTTTACACAATTCTTGAATCATTTGATCTCTCGAAGATCCTATAATTACTGTACGTAATCATTTTTCTTTTTAGTTTTTCCAATTTTGTTTAGGGTTAGCTTAATTACTATGTAATCCAAGCTACCATAAATTGAGCCCAAGTGGGCAAGTCATTCTTTTTGGTCCATCCCCGGCCACTTTGGTCCTTTCCGCTTTTCATTGTGTGGTTCATGCAGATGAGGGTTTTATTTTTTTTGGCTTTTTCTCTTCCTCTTTTGGTTAGCACACATATATATATATATATTTTTTTTTTTCTTTTCTTTTATTTTTATTTTAAAAAAGAGAAAAAGATTGACCCAACTTCCCAAGTCATTTTATTAAATCTATTGAAAATATTGGAGCAGCTCTAATTGTTTATCCTATTGACCCCAAGTCAATGCTGGTAATGTTGATGAAATACAGATGACATTACTCTTCGGCGGTGGCTCACATGCATTCTTGCATTTGAAGGTTTTATCCAATCATATTGAATCACCGATATATATTATTCGCGTCACTTTCTCTCTTTCTCATCTTATCTTTTCCAAAGAAAAAAAAGTGGTGTCGCTCTTGGTTTTGGCTTTAGGTGGCAAAAAAAAATCTCATATACGGGGGTTAACTTTATTTGGGATTCTGGGTAATGCTTCGAGGACTTTTCGTCCTGATATGGCCATTCCTTTTAAATCAATACTCTGTATATTTTTAATGTTAATTTCAATACAAGTATAATAATAATAATAAGAATAAGAATAGTATATATATTTATGAGTTCAACAGGGTACTGATCCAAACCTTCAATCTAGCTAATTTCTTGGAATACATGTAATGCTACAGCCCACTCATCATATATATGCCCATTATCTGTCAAATTCATTTTCAAAAAATCTATTACTTAATTGTTGGTGGGCGGATGAATAATTTCCAAAGGGCACGAAAACTTGGAGTTGACACGGCCCGTGATGATATCCTCATGCTTGTGATCTCTATTTTCTTCTACATGCACCATTGACAAATATATGGTTATGGTTTATTTCATGTAAAGTGAGAAAATTAAATAACCAACAAATAATAGAAATGAACTACTCGATCATTGTTCTTTCTTTGATTGAAGCTCTGATCCGCCATAAAATCCCATCTATGGATACAAGAAAAATTGAAATTAATTAGTGCTTTAATTTCACCTTTTGGAACGATGAAGACAGAAGCAAGGAGAGAATAATCTCAATCATCACAACAAACATGGTGGGACCCATAATGGTGGCCGGGAGGAAAGAGGCTGTTTTGTTACTAATTCCCCTTTGGCTTGACCCACCATCACTATTCGTAAACCTTTTCTTCACATTGACCCCAAGTCATCGTTTTTGGCCCATTCCACCACTACTCTGCTTCCTTGTGTGGTTCATGGATATTTGCTTATAACCACAAATGAATAGGAAAAAAAAAAAAAAAAATAACAAAACAAAATAACAAAATTAAAAATTGACCCCAACTCAATGCATTAAATCTAAACAAATTGGAGTATCACCGATGTAGATGGAAGTGCATGCCTGCATGGTACCGTGTTGCCACTTAAATCACGGTCGTGATTTTTGGAAATATTATGGACAATTATTTTTTTAATGAAAATTATAATTAATTTGTCTAGATGGCAGTTCATGGCACATTATTTGCGTAGGTAAATTTGAGTAAATAAGTTAGCCTAAATAACATTACTCTTTTCCAAATATATATATATATATATAAAATTAATATGAGTCATATGACGATTAAACTTGCACAAGTTGCAGCTGAAGTTAATTTGAAGTTCAATTAATTATCTGGAGTAGTCAACTATGTGGAGTTTAAACTGAAATCCAAGATATAGGATCAAATTGTGATTGGATTAAATTCCAACCCGGTCAAGATCCAAATCCAATAGGGGTACGTAACATCTATTTGGGTGATGCTATCAAGAGCTAGGGTGCCCTCATACATGGTCCCGCTACAGAACTTCATTTTATTCCATAATGATCTGTTAAATGCAAGTTTCAAGTCACGTTATATCATCATGTTGGGGACCTAGGTTGAGCGCGAGAGCCCTTAAGATTTGACAAAGTGGGCGAGTGAATTAATGTGTTAAAAATAAGGTTGATTAGTGATTTTTAAACGAAACAAGATGAATGAAAATTTGGTATGTGTGTGTGCAAGCGCACATGTAGGGTTTTCATCGAGTTTTTACACTCATCAATGATTCTCTTTTCCGCACTCAAATTCATTTTAGACCCTCCCCAAATTTTTTCTGATAGATGCACACCATTAGTTTTTTCATATAGATGTGTTCGTATTTTTAAAACTTTCCCTTTCCTTTTTTTTTTTTCTTTTATTTTTTCATAAACTTGCAACTTAACTCTACATACAAAATAAGCAAACAGACTAACTTATGTTAGCGCTTTTATTGTGCAAATAGTCAAATACTACATCCAAAATAGGTAGGCACAAGCGTTATTTCAATATTTTTGAAAACTCTAGCCTTTAGCAAAACTTGATCAATCAGGTATTACCATCGATCAGGATGGTACATAGATCACCTGATAGGTATTTCTAAAGTAGTATTGATGGATCAACCAAAACATTTAATCAATCCGTACTAGTCCGGTTCGTGAGTTTTTGTCAGTATTTAGCAAAACTCGTTTAAATACTTTCAAATCACACAGAACCTTCCTAAAATCATTAAAACATTATTTAAATATCAAATAAACATATACATGCACATCAAAATCAAAATCAAAATCAAAATCAAAATCATGTCATGCCCATGTGCATGAACAAAAACTATTAATACTCATACTAAAATTGGATTATGCTCTTAATATTATGTCGTAAAAATCTGCACATTACACAAACTAGCTTCATATATAGTCTATAAATGAGAGTTGAATATTAAAATATCATATATATATATATATATATATATATATATAAAAGTAATAGTGGTTCAATCAATTAATTGAACCGCTGAAGAACTGGTTCAATAGATCAATAGAGACATTTATTTGGGTAATGCTATCAAGAGGGTGGCTCTCCATTTTAATTGATACATATCGTTTTCCTTTTTCAATGTGAGTTTCAAGACAGCCTTACGCTCATTATTTCTTAAATTCTTTGATTATTACTCTGTTGTCCAATAATGACTAAATAGATCACAAAAATGTCATTCCGGCCAATAATTCTCAAGGAGCATATGGATATATCGAACTCCAACAAGTAAGCAAACTCCATATATAAATATCCAAAGTAGAAAATTTCAGGACAACATATTACAAAGCTGCAAAGCCATGCAGCTCAAAACCCTAAACGACACATGCATCACACAAAAGCAAGAGCTACTAGTCCACTAGCTCCTTGATACCAAGCAGATTAATAATAATAGCAAACTATTTGATTATAGTTCCAAACCAAGTTCATTATATTTCATTTTTAGGGACTGCATGTGTAACGCCCCAAAATTTATAAACAATAACACGTACAATTTTTATGAGCTCTGTACAAATAAATTCTTTTAAAAAAATACATGCCTTTTGAAAACACAGAGTATTGCGCAGCTGCGGGTAGCCATGGTTAACCCAAAACTTATCATCAATATACACTGGCCAACCAAATGAATAAAATTACATCAGCTTGAAATAAAAATAAATGTACGCGATAACTTCTCTAAATCTCGACCCCAATTCTACTACGTGCCTCCAACAATTATCACCTAAAAATTTATTGGGGTGAGCGAATAACAGCCCAGTAGGAAATCTAATTCCTATACAATAAATAATGTTTCAAAAATCACATGCAAGCATTATATATTCAAAATAATATATAAATCAAATAATACGAACTCCAAATCATCAACCTCAAATATAATTCATCTGTCAATAAAATCAACCACCATAATTCATGACATCAAATAATATCACCATCAATAATTATCACCTTGCATAAATCAAATCTTAATATATGCTTCAAAATAATTATCATTCACTGCACAAGAATTAAACCTCTTACTTCAAAAATAAATGAATAAAATGAATAACCACCACTGTAGACGCATAAATCTGCTCAAAAATATAAAATCCAAACTCGCATGTGTGATTAAAACTCTCTTAATCTAGCAACTGGACCGTCGGCTCTCCGCCTCTCTCGCTTCCTCCCTGCTCCTTCTTCTTTCTCATTCTCTTCTTCTCTATTTATTTCCTTCTTCTCACTCACGTCCCTATCTCCCTTTCTCTCTCTTCATTTATTTCCTCTTCTTTCTTCTACACCTACCCGCCCCTTTTTTCTTTCTTTCTTCCTTCTTTTCTTCTCTCCTCACGCCACTTTTTCTTCTTTATTTTTTTTTTTACTTTTCTTCACTTCTTTCATCTTTCTTTTCTTATCTTCTCTTACTTTTCTTTCCTCCACTGTACAATATATATATATATATATATATATATATAGGATGATGATCAGGTAAGCACGTGCTGATATATCTTATGTCAAAACCTGTATTGGGAGTTGTACTTTGTGCATTAGTGAGATGTGAGGTGCATTGAATCAATGCAAGGGGTATAACCCCTAATGCATAGTGCTGATGTAACTTATATCAACACGTGCTGATGGGATCACCTCTGTATATATCTATATATCTATATATATAAAACCACCATCTAATTATCTTCTTCACCCAAAGCAATTTAATGTAATGTCTCCTAACATCCAACTGACCAAATCTTCATTTTCAATATAAAATATTTAAATTTATCACCTTGTGTATAATTCCACCAAATATACACGTAAAATAAATTAATAAATATTCGGGGTATTACAGCATGTGGCCCGCAATTACGATTGGAACACTCATGACATGGAGGATTTGGTTTGCACTTATTGTACGGTTGGCCACGGCCGCAGGTTATAGATGCTTTGTTAGGATTGCCAGTTCCACTAGTGACAGACCCTCGACCAACTGCATCAGTAACACTTCCCTCCATTTTAATTGATACATAGTGGGTTGATGCATTCAGTTTAAGGAAGTTAAAATGGACAGGTGGCAAGATTTCACAGGCCGAAAGTAACCGCCAGATAGTTATTTGTTCAGGTCGGAAGTAACTTCCAACTATCTTCTAATGTTCAGAATGGATAGGTGGCATAAGTTCATGGGCTGAAGAAAAAACTTCCAAGTAACTCCTAGCTGTTATGGAGAATTTTCACATGTGCTGACACATAACTACCAGGTAGTTATTTGTTCAAGCCGAAGGTAACTGCCAGACAGTTATTGTTTCAGGCCGGAGGAAACTGCTAGTAACTTCCAGTCAGTTAGAATTGGCTTCTATCTATAAATTTTAGAAATGAAGATGAAGATCGAAAAGGTTCTTCAACCACCATTCTTCTCAAGATTCCTTTCATAGGAGTAGTTTAATTAGTTTAGCTTCCAGCTTTTGCAATCTTTCCTTGTAATCTCATTTTCCAGTAAACTTTTAACTTTACGTTTCGAGTTCGAGTGCTTGTTTGTGCATTTCTAGTGGAGACTGTGGGTTGTAACCATGTAGTTTTCATGTGTTGGTAATGTATTTCTCATTTCGTGTTCATTTTATTTTTGTTTAATCATTAACCGGTGTTTTTGATTTCTTTTGATATTCAGACCGGAACTTTAAAGAATCACCCTGTTCTTTAGTCAATCGTATGATACTTTAAAAGTAACCATCTAGGCTCATTCCCTTGGCCTGAAAATTTTGGGATCGTGTACGCACGACTTTGGGTTTGAAAAGACCCTGGCACACCCGCGCAATCCATCGACTTAGGAAGACCATTTTTAGTGCGAACATAGGGTAACGATAGGAAGCAGAAGTTTAGGAATAGGGAGGAAGAAATTAAAGAAAGGTGAGGAATTGAGGATATATGGAGAGGAAGAGAGATGGGGGAGGCATGGAGGATAGGTGGAATTGAGGGCTGGGGAGAGAGAGAGAGAGAGGGTGCACCTCATAATTAATGGTTCAAGTTAATGTGAGAGTAAATTAATTATTTAAATGGGATAAGGTGGAAGGATTAGCGTGTAGTTCCCAGAATTAGTTTTCTTTTTTTTTTTATTATAAATTTTTGGTAGGTAGTGTCATGTTTCTAACCTAAAAGTTTAAGTTGTTAATAAGAATAGAAGGAGATTGTCCTGTGGATAGTAAAGACAATCTACTCTCTCTTTCTCATCTTACCCTTACCAAAGAAAAAAAAAGTGGTGTTGCTCTTGGTTTTGGCTTTAGGTGATAAGGTGGGCCATATATGGTCAAGATAAAAGAACATAATTTTTGGTCTTAATCTTTTTACACCATTCTTGAATCTTTCGATCTCTGTAAGATCCCATGCACTTGTTATTATATTAGTAATTTTTTTCCCACTTAACTTGCGAGGTCAATCTCATTAGTATTATTATTATTATTATTATTATTATTATTCCCTTAATTTTTTTGGAGATTGACTCTTGAATTTAATGCATTCCAATTATTTAAGGATCGTGTGAAGATTTTAATGCAAAAATTATATCCCCTAATCCTAACCCTATACATATATTTGGTTCGTTTGATGTTGATCTACTAAGAGGCTCCAAGACTTTGGCTTTAACTCGATCTTGTGATTGGCACTAGTGTAGTGTTTGCTCAGAGATTCTGAAACTCAAGTAAGATATGTAACCAAAAAAAAAACAGACAAAAAAAAAATGAAAAGAAAAGAAATCACCGGATTAGTTTGCATAAAATGGTTATACACGTAGGTGGTAATTATTATTATTATTATTATTATTTTTTGATAGACACGTAGGTGGTAATTAAGGAGGCCATATATGGTCAAGATAAAGGGAATTAATTATTTTTGGACTTAATTTTTTACACAATTCTTGAATCATTTGATCTCTCCAAGATCCTATAATTACTGTACGTAATCATTTTTCTTTTTGTTTTTCCAATTTTGTTTAGGTTTAGGTTAATTACTATATAATGCAAGCTACCATAAATTGAGCCCAAGTGGGAAAGTCATTCTTTTTGGCCCATCCCCGGCCACTTTGGTCGTTTTTGCTTTTCATTGTGTGGTCCATGCAGATGAGGGTTTCATTTTTTTGGACTTTTTCTCTTTCTCTTTTGGTTAGCACTTACCCTTTTTTTTTTTTTTAAGAGAGAAAAAGATTGACCAAACTTCCCAAGTCATTTTGGGACACTACTTAACTCCTCACAGTGGGGGAGCAACTTTTCCCATTTTCCACTCATATTTAGCCATGTGTTATAATTAATTTTAAATAATATGGATATGTGGATACGAACCCATTGACACGTGAATATAAATATACATGGACACATATTCATATTTATTTGGATATATAAACATATATATATAGACATGTGGACGCATGTCTATAATAACATAACATAAGGATACATGTACATAATCAATTCTCATTTGTTCTGTTAGGCACGTGGCATAATATGAGTGAAAGGAAGGAGGAGTTGCTCCTTCACTATGAGGAGCCAAGTATTATTCTTTTATTAAATCTATTGAAAATATTGGAGCACCTCTTATTGTTTATTCTATTGACCGCCAGTCAATGCAAGTAAAGTTGATGAAATGCAAACGACATGACTCTCCGGCGGTGGTTCACATGCGTTCTTGCATTTGAAGGTTTTATCCAATCATACCGAATCACCAATGTATATTATTCGTATAACTTTCTCTCTTTCTCGTCTTAACCTTACCAAAGAAAAAAAAAAGTGGTGTCCCTCTTGGTTTTGGCTTTAGGTGGTAAGGTGGGCCATGTATGGTCAAGATAAAAGAACATAATTTTTGGACTTAATTTTTTTACACCATTCTTGAATCTTTCGATCTCTCTAAGATCCCATGCACTCGTTATTATATTAGCAATTTTTTTCCCACTTAACTTGTGAGGTAAATCTCATTATTATTATTATTTTTCACTTAATTTTTTTGGAGATTGACTCTTGGATTTAATGCATTCCAGTGATTTAAGAATCGTGTAAAGATTTGAATGCAAAAATTATATCCCCTAATCCTAACCCTATATATATATATATTTGGTTCGTTTGATGTTGATCTACTAAGAGGCTCCAAGACTTTGGCTTCAACTCGATCTTCTGATTGGCACTAGTGTAATGTTTGCTCAGAGATTCTGAAACTCAAGTAAGATATGTAAACAAAAAAAATAAAAAAAAAGAAAGAAAAGAAAAGAAAACAAATCACCGGATTAGTTTGCATAAAATGGTTATACACGTATTTGGCTTGAAAATTCTAACACCACCGGATTAGCTTACCTATTTCTCTTGCTGACTTGCGTGGCAAAGGCATATTAGTAAAATTAATAGGAAATTGAGTTTTTTTTTTTTTTTTTTTTCCTTATAAGCTAATTAAATAAGTAATGATAAATAATTGATAAACAAAACACTGAAGCACTGATGAACCTTTTTTTTTTAATGAATTTCATTAATCACAAAATCAAACAGTGTGTAAGCTTCTTGGGTCCATAATTAAGACAACCAAACATTTAACCTTATGCATGTACGTACCATCGATAACAAAAATGCTATAAAGAAAAAAAAAAAGAAAAAACAAGGGGCTACAACCATTGGCGGATCAGAGCCAGAAATTCACTCCAGTAGGGTCGACCTTTTCTTTCTTTCTTTCTTCTTCTTCATTTTATTTATTTATTTATTTATTTTAAAATTTTATTTTTCCTCATCCTATAAATTAAAGAATTATATGAAGTAACCTTCTAGTAATGTTTTTCAGCTCCCCTCCCCCCCACCAAAAAAAAAAAAAAAAAAAAAAAAAAAGAAAGAAAAAGAAATAGACAAGAACAAGAATTAAGAAAATCTTTTGAACAAATTAAAACAAGAACTTAAATATATTTTTTTGATGACGTGGAACTCTTGACTCCACCTCGTTGACTGTTCTTCAAATTGGGGTAAACCCCAGATACCTGTAACCTCCCACAAGTATTGGCTAAGACTAAAACTCGAAACCAAGAGCTTGAAATATTACACTCTTAAGGCTAAGCTACCCTATGATCGAGTTGATTGATAATAAAAGGTCTACAATTAGAAATATCAAATTTTTGTGAAATAAAAAGGGTCGGAATTAACTATATGAAGGGGAAAAAATGAAAGAGGGAAGGGTAAAATTATAAAATGTGAGGGATCAAAGAAAAAATCAGTAGGGTCAAATTCAGAATATGAGAATAAATTTAGACGAAAAAGGAAAAATTTTAATGGGTGAGGAGGGGTAGGTGTCCCCTCTGGCACCCTCTGGCTCCGCCCTTGGTTGCAAAATCTTGAGAAGGGTGGCAAAAGAGCAAATAGTGTAAATTCTTGATGGTGAGGACGTCTATCTTGACATGCAAAGTGACAAACATTATTTATCCAGCCAAATAATGTGACTACGTAAGCTAGGCCATGCTAACACAGACTATACCTGAATATTTGGATATGTTTGGGAACTTTAAAAACTGGATTAGATTGGGTCAACTTCATAACTGTTATATATATGATTTTTAAATAAATCAACACACAATTGTCTTATGATAATAAATAAATAAATAAATAAACCAACACACAGTTTGCTTTGAAAAAAAAATTGTGCTTATGCCCTGTTTTCAAAAGAAAGCTGAACAAATTAGCAAGAAAAAAGACTTACTAAACAGTGTGAAGGTAAAATTGACCAAACTTATCTTTAGTTGGTCAGGTTGGCCAAACAGCTCCTAAGTTGATTCCAGTGTAGAACTTGGTTGGGGCATGGTATATATATAGTATAGCCTCCTCAACACTTAGGGTTCGACTTCAATCTGGTCTTCAATTAGACATATTCAACGTACTAAAGTGGGCTAGAGCTTTTGTGAATACCGTGGTCTGACAATAAAAGTAGTTTAAGCTACCCAATAAAGCACCAAACGTGTAACCGATATGACCAGCAAATGAAAAGTTCGTTTGCCAACTGTTGGGCTTTGCCGGCTGTTGGAATGATTCATTGCTAGTTGTTTATATTGTTAGTAATAGTCACCATTCCCGGCCATAATTGTACCAGCTAGGAAAGGCTTTGCCCACAGAGGATTGGATGGCTGATAGTGTAGCTGCCAATTAAACATTTAGCGGCCAGATATCAAAGCCTTTGCTGACTGTTTAAATAGCAGGCAAAGCCTAAGAATTTTGTAGTGATAGTATAGCCTCCTCAACACTTAGGGTTCAACTTCAATCTGGCCTTCAATTAGATTCAACATACTTGCTCCTATTTCGGCCAAGGTATGATGTTCATAATGGAATAATCAATATTTAGACTGATTTTGGAATCAATCTGAACTTGACCTAATTGTGACCAAACTATAGATTTGGAGTTCAAAAGGAAATCCAAGATATAAGATCTAATTATGATTGTGTTAAATTCCAACCCTATCAAGATTCAAAAATCTCATTGTTTTCCTTAATTTTTAATATATCGTCTCCTCATTATTTAAATAAAAAAAAAATCTCATATATGGGGGTTAACTTTACTTGGGATTTTGGGTAACACTTCTAGGACTCTTCGTCCTAATATGGCCATTCCTTTTAAATCAATACTTTGTATACTTTTAATGCTAATTTCAACACAATCATAATAATAATAAAAATAAGAATAGTATATATACTTATGGGTTCAAAAGGCATATTGATCTAAACCTTCAATCTAGCTAATTTCTAGGAACACGTGTAATGCTACGGCCCACTTATCATCGATCTTGGTTTTTTCCTACACACATGATCCTATCAACATGTATTGATATAAGCTTATATCAGCACGACTACAAACCTACAGTTGACTGATTACAAACTTACAATTAACTGAATACAAATAGATATATTGATATGAAAGCATTTAATAGGATTTTCAAAAAATGTATGCTTTTTCAAAGGATACGGTCAATTAGGAATGGAAAGAGCTCATGTTAAAATGCATTTGATAAGACAATCATTACATGAGAAATGTTGAAAACACATTGAAAAATGTAAAAATGCATAGAGAATGATACAAATTGCATAGAAAAATGTGTAAATGCCTGAAAAAAAATCATGCAAATGCATTTTCTCATGTAATGATTGTCTCCTTAAATGCATCTCCACGATTTTAGGCATTTTTTTTTTTTTTTGTTGGGTACAAGTATTATTTTTTTGGGTACAAACCACTTTAGGCATTTACATGCATGTTTTTCTATATAATTTGAACCACTTTCTATAAATTGTTATGTTTTTCAATTCTATGCATTTTTTCACGTTTCCATGAAATAATTGTCTCATTAAATGCATGTTTTTCTATGCATTTTTCACATATTCATGAAATAATTGTCTTATTAAATGCTTTTCAATATGCATCAATAGACATACCTTAAGACACTCTATATAACGGTTATGTTCCTACCAGCACTGTTGATATAAGTTATACCAGTACCATGCATTGGGAGTTGTATCTCTTACATTGGTCCAATGTACCTCATATTTTACTAATGCACAAGGTACAATTCTCAATGTGGGTGTTGATATAAGTTATATCAGCACATGCTTACCTGATCATCATTCCTCTCTATAAATGAAACATGATCCTCTGCCATACAAATTTCAATACAAGCACCATATCATCATATTGGAACCATATGTCAATCCCAAATTTAATTATTAGTTTAGCTCCAAAACCTTTAAGGTTTTACCAGACACTCAGGTCAAAGTTTTAAAAGTAATATTTGTTGTTTAGTATCGTTTTGTTTTTTTTGTTTTTTTTTTTTTTTAAGAGAGAGAAGATGATTTTTTTTTTTTGGATTGGCTTGTGTACGTGCTATTTCGATTGACTTCAAATATGGAAAATTTTGTCCATTTCCACACTAAAATTCATTTTAGAAGCTGTCTGCCCTGAACTTTTCTCATATATACATATATACTCTAATTAATTTTCAAATTTGTCAATTATACCTAAATCTAAAATTTTTCCCTATATTGGCCAATATTTAGAAGAAGAGTTTGATAACATGACTATTCGCCCAACGAAAACATGTGGCCAACCGTTGAGCCCCACATTTTTTACAAAGATGTTTTCTTGTGACCATCAATCCATCATATTTTTACAACTACCTCCCCCCCCCACCCCCCTACATTCTTTTTTATTTTTTATTTTTTTTGTTTTTATAAATTTTTAGTATAGACTACTACATGCATCCAAGTCCACAAGTAAGCAAACAGACCGACTAATGCCAGCTCTTTTATTGGGCAAATACTATATCCAAAGTATGTAGTTTGTGGATGAAACATATCACAAAGCTGTAAAGACAGCCAGCTCAAACCCCAAACTGTACATGATACATCGATCACAACAAAACCCATTTATTTTTCAGCAGCCCGCTCCACGATTATAAGCAACTTATTAGTAATAATAGTCTAATGGATGGCTGATTAATTTGATACTACTGTAGTGTTCTCACCAGCTTCACAGTACGTTTTCAAGGCATCTACATCGGTGGTGGACCATGAGGGCAATAAGGTGGTTTACAAGGCTTTTTTTTTGGGGGGGGGGGGGGAGGAGGAGTGGGCATGGTGGGTGGTTTGGGCGGCGGGCGGCATGGTCTGCCGTACGGACTGATGAAGGTCTAGGCTGGATGCACCGTTTGTACGGCGGTCCACACCCGCAAGTTGGTGCTTTTCCAGGTGCAAGAGTAACATCGCCTTCGTTGATGATATCCTCATGTTTGTGACCTATTTTTTCTTTTGCAGCATTGACAAGTACATGGTTAATTATGGGGTTTATCATCTAAATCTTTTCATGAAAAAACTATTGTTGATTGATGAAAAACTATTGTTTATCGGTGATTAATAACCATTAAATCCTGCAAAAAAAAAAAAAAATGAAAATAAACGTACGGATCGAATCCCTTCCTATACTTACTTTCAGTTGGTTTCATATATGATCGATTTAGCCATTAGGATTCCCTTGCTATGCATGATGGCATTTTTGATAACATATTTATTTCCTGGATATATTTGCTACATCTCTCTCTATCTCTTTCTTTCTTTTTAATAATTTTTAGAGGGAGGTTATTGCCCCCAGATGAAGTACTCTAAGCCTCCCCTTAGTTTATACATTTTAAGATTTTATGAAAAATATAAAATGTTTTCTACGAAAACTAGCAGTGATATTTACTAGAAAACATCATTCCGAACAATTTTGTACGTAGAAGAAAGTTTTTCCACAATCTACCATTTAGGTGGATTTTTTTGCCATTTACAATCTCTATTTCATTTTTGATGAAAAATTGTCAAAAAAATCTACTTAAATGATAGATTTTGGAAAAATTTTCTTCTACAAAATTGGATAGAATGATGGTTTTTAGTAGACTATGTGTCTATTTTTTGTAAAAACCTTTTATATTTTTCATAAAACCTAAAAAAATGTAAATTAAGTCTGGGCTTAGAATACTTTATATGGTGGCAATAGCCTAACCCTTATTTTTTTTAAAGCGATATTTGATGGTTTATTTTTCAAGTATATGCCAAATACGAGCAAAATGGAAAACATACTTTTTGCAATTTTCATATTTTTTTCTTTTTCCAAAGAAAAAAAAAACTTTTAATTTGCCTATAGAAAAAGATTTCTCTCACCATTTTGAACCAATTCATGAGCAGTGATCGAGGAGGGAAAGAGGATTACTTTTTCTTTTTCCAAAAAAAGAAAAAAAAAATCTTTTAATTTGCCTATAGGAAAAGATTGCTCTCACCATTTTGAACCAATTCTCGAGTAGTAATCGAGGAGGGAAAGAGGATTACGGTAGCCAGGACAAAGCAAACAATAAGAAAGGCCTTCATGTTCGAGATTAGAGTGTATTCATATGTCCCTGCTCTACTCTTATTTATATATGCATGCTGCTTGAGAGAGAGAGAGAGAGAGAAATATCTATTATCACAAGTTCACAACAGGGAAAATAATATCTATTATCATAAGTTTACAACAGGCCAATTAAATTTTAACAAAGTGAAAAATATGGTTCCCCCTCCAAATAAAAAAATAAAAAAATAAAAAAATAAAATTGACACCCTGCAAAAGGATAGAAGATGAGGAGGAGACAAAGACATCAGCAGGCCAGGTTTCGTAACAAAATTACAAGTAAATAATGAAACTTGGAGCAACATGCTTGTGCTAATGTTCCTTATCTTATCCAAGCTGTGACACCAACATGTGATCGCTTGGAGGTGACACCAACATGTGATCACTTCAATTAAGCTTAATTTAGTGTAATTAGCTCCTTATCTTATCCAACCTATAAATTACTGTACGGAATCATTTTTCTTTTTTCTTTTCCAATATTGTTTAGGGTCAGGTTAATTACCATATAATTCAAGCTACCATAAATTGGGCTCAAATGGGCAAGTCATTGTTTTTTGGCCCATCCTGACTTTGGTCGTTTCTGCGTTTCATTGTGTGGTTCATGCAGACGAGGATTTTATTTTCTAGCCTTTTTCTCTTCCTCTTTTGGTTAACACATTTTTTTTTTCTTCTAAATTTTTTTTTCTTTTAAAAAAGGAGACAAAAAAAGAGAGAAAAAGATTGGCCCCAACTTCCCAAGTCATTTCATTAAATCTATATATTGAAAATATTGGAGCACCTCTTAATGTTTATCCTAGATTGACCCCAAGTCAATGCAGGTAAAGTTGATGAAATACAAATGAGAATGACTCTTCCACAGTAGTTAACATGCGTTTTTGCACATGAAGGTTTTATCTAATACGTAGAATTATCAATGTGTAATCGTGTAACTTTTCCTCTTCTTCATCTTACCTTCACCAAAGAAAAGAACAAAGTAATGTTGCTCTTGGTCTTGGCTTTAGGTGGTAATTAAGGAGGCCATATTTGGTCAAGATAAAGGGACTTAATTATTTTAGACTTAATTTTTTACACAATTCTTGAATCATTTGATCTCTCCAAGATCCTATAATTACTGTACATAATCATTTTTCTTTTAGGTTTTCCAATTTTGTTTAGGGTTAGGTTAATTTCTATATAATCCAAGCTACCATGAATTGAGCCCAAGTGGACAAGTCATTCTTTTTGGCCCATCCCCGGCCACTTTGGTCGTTTCTGCTTTTCATTGTGTGGTTCATGTAGATGAGGGTTTTATGTTTTTTTGGACTTTTTCTCTTCCTCTTTTGGTTAGCTCATATTTTTTGAAAATATTGGAGCACCTCTAATTGTTTATCTTATTGACCCCAAGTCAATGCAGGTAAAGTTGATGAAATACGGATGACATCACTTTTCGGCGGTGGCTCACATGCGTTCTTGCATTTGAAGGTTTTATCCAAACATGCTGAATCACTAATGTATATTTTTCGCATCACTTTCTCTCTTTCTCATCTTATAGCTTTACCAAAGGAGAAAAAGTGGCGTGGTTCTTGGTTTTGGCTTTAGGTGGCAAGGTGGGCCATATATTGTCAAGATAAAAGAACATAATTTTTGACTTAATAATAATAATAAAAAAAATTCTCATATATGGGGGTTAACTTTATTTGGGATTCTGGGTAATGCTTCGAGGACTCTTTGTCCTGATACTTTTAAATCAATACTCTGTATACTTTTCATGTTAATTTCAACACAAGCATAATAATAATAATAATGATAAGAATAAGAATAGTATATATATTTATGGGTTCAATAGGGGTATTTGATCTAAACTTTTAATCTAACTAATTTCTTGGAACAAGTGTAATGCTACGGCGCACGTACTCATCATCCTGTTTTTTTTCCACACTCAAATTCATTTTCAAATCTCCCCGAATTCTTTAGATATATATATATATATATATATATATATATATATATGCTCATTATCTGTCAAATTCATTTCCAAAAAATCTATTACTTAATTGCTGGTAGGCAGGTGGCTAATTTCCAAAGGGCATGGAAACTTGGAGTTGGCATGCCTGTGATGATATCCTCATGCTTGTGATCACTATTATATATATATATATATATATATATATATATATATGCTCATTATCTGTCAAATTCATTTCCAAAAAATCTATTACTCAATTGTATCTGTCAAATTCATTTCCAAAAAATCTATTACTTAATTGCTGGTAGGCAGGTGGCTAATTTCCAAAGGGCATGGAAACTTGGAGTTGGCATGCCTGTGATGATATCCTCTTGCTTGTGATCACTATTATTTTCCTCTGCATGCACCAATATTGACAAACATACGGTTATGGGTTTATTTCATGTAAAGTGGGAACAAATTAAATACCACCAACAATAGAAATGGACTACTCTCCATCATTCTTCTTTCTTTGATTGAAGCTCCGATCCACCATAAAATCCCATCTATGGATATAAGAAAAATTGAAATTAATTAGTGCTTTAATTTCACCTTTTGGAACGATGAGGACAGAAGCAAGGAGAGAATAATCTCAATTATCACAACAGGCCAAAATTCGAATAAAATAAACAAACATTGTGGGATCTATAACAGTGGCCGGGAGGAGAGAGGGTGTGGTGTTAGAAAAAAAGAGGTACTTCATCCCGGCCCTTTGGCTTGACCCACCATCACTACTCGTAAACCTTATCTTCGCATTGACCCCAAGTCATCGTTTTTGGCCCATGCCATCACTACTCTGCTTCCTTGTGTGGCTCATGGTAGGGGGTTTAATTCTTGTGAGAGGAAGAGAGATGTATGGAGAGGAAGAGAGATGGATGAGGCATGGAGGATAGGTGGAATTGAGGGCTGGGGAGAGAGAGAGGGGGGGGGGGGGGGGGGAGGAGGGTGCACCTCATAATTAATGGTTCGAGTCAATGTGGGAGCAAAATGATTAATTGAATGGGATCAGGTGGGAGGATTAGCATGTAGTTCCCACAATTAGTGTTTTTTTTTTTTTCAATAGACAGCGTTATATTTCTAACCTAAAAGTCTAAGTTGTTAATATATAAGACAAGAATGAAATTGTCTTGTAGATAGTAAAGACAACATATATAACAAATGAAATAGGTCCAAAAACAATATGTTTGTAATACCATGTTAAATTTCTAAATTAAAAACCTAAACTACTAGGTAGGTAGAGGATCTAAAAAACTATTTAAAGTCATAAATTTAATATTTAACCAATATTAAATATGGTATTTTTCTAATATGCGCTCAATTTCCACAACTTAGATAGGTCTATGTAATTTTCTAATCCAACCCAAAAAAAATAAAAATAAAAATAAAAAAAGGTGTTGGGGGGGGGGGGGGGGGGGACAAGGGGGATGGTGGACTGGAGGAAAAAGGATTTCTTGCCGTGGCCCACGTCACTATTTGTAACCTTTTCTTTGTTGACCCCAAGTCATCGTTTTTGGCCGATACCACCTCTTCTGTGCTTCCCTTTGTGGTTCATGCTGACAAACACAGGTTTGGTCATTTCTTACAGCAGGTCTTTTTGAATCTACCATAGGACTTGAATTTTTGGAAAGGCTAGTACAGTAATTTATCGTCACCGCCTCTTATTTAAATTCGCTCATTTAGATTTTGAATTATCTTATCAGAAAATCAAATATGTCACATAATTACAAATTTGTTTAATCACACAATAACAAATTCATCCTTATTAATTGATTATTTGTTTATAATTAAAAAAAGAAAAAAAAAAATTGACCCAAAGTCAGTGCATTAAATATAAACAATTGGAGCATCTTTGTAAGTTACTTTATTTTTTATTTTTGTGGTAAGGAAAGCAAGAGCATCTTTGAAGGTTCATCCATATATGGACCCCAACTCAGTCATCAGTAAATGTAATAGAAACACCAAGTGACGTAAATCTGCCACGTACCTTGGTTTCGCATATGCAACTGATCGATTTGGTTAGGAAAGTGCGTCTTGATCGATTTGGTTCCATTTTATTAAAAAAATAAATTAGCTTTTGGGAACTTTTAACGGTGTGATCTAACAACACCTGTTAAGATACAATTAATAAACTAATGATCTCATGGGAAAATATAAAATAAATAAAAAATTATTCAAATAACATAAAAATGCATATAATATGGTGCACCAAATTATTGATTTACTAAATATATCTTAACTTGTCTTTAGGGCGCACATGTTATGGGACTGATGCGTATTTTGGATTTGGAGCCACTACCGCAGTTTCTTGCAAGTGGCTGCTTGTTACATCCCCATGCAGTGTTCCAGAAGTGACGGTATGCGCTCCACTAGTTTGCACTCTCGTTGCTGATAGAATCCTCGTGCTTGTGACCATTATTTTCTTTTGTAGCCTTGATAGTTTCAAATTAATTATCTTTTTTTTGAAAAAACACTTTTTTAAAAAAAAATAAATCCTATTAAATGCTTTCACATCAATGCATATGTTTTGAGATTCTAATTTTGCCCTCAAGTGTGCAAAATATTAGAAAGAGAGAGAATGCCATTTCAAGGGTATTTTAGGAAATAAATCAAAATGAACCAATGACTTTTGAAATGTGACAATAATTTTGAAACATTCCAAAAAGGAAAATAGGTCACGTATTTAGGAACGGAGGGAGTATATGATTATGGCCTTATGGGTTATCAAAATTTCCATGAAACTAACAAATACCGATGCTGACATTTCGCTTTGAACAATACTTGGCTCTTTCCAATGGAGGAGCAACTCCTCCTCTCTCCCACTCATATTATGCCACGTGTTAGAGTTAATTTAAAAAAAATATGAATATGTGAATATAAACACGTGGACACATGAATACAAATATATAAACATATACTCATATTTATTAGGTCACATAAACATATATACACGAACATGCGGATGCACGTTTATAATAACATAACATGAGGATATATGTACATAATCAATTCTCATTGATTTGTTAGACACATGGCATAATATATGTAGATGGGAGGAGGAGTTGTTTCCCCACCGTGAGGAGCCAAGTATTATTCGCTTGGTTTATATTGAATACTTGTTCTTTGTTTTATTGAAGCTCCATAAAAACATGGATATGATATTATAATTGATATTTTCTAGTTGAGTTGAAAGTAAGGAAATACTAAGCAAAACTAAATTTAGTGCTTTCACCGTTTGGAACCAGCTACCTCAAATAATTTGTAATGACAAAAATGCCCTTATTCTTTTTTAATTAAACGATATCTTGACCACTTCTTGACCACCAAATGGGTACATTGAGGTGCAAATTAGCACCGTATTGACCACCTCTCCGTTGCATCCATGACCTTCTGTCAAACCATGAAGCCAAACATAAAATACCCATATAATTTAAATAAAGTAAACAAAGAACTGAAGTGAACGAAGCAAGATGTAGCATACTGAAATTCGAGACCCATATAATTTTACCTTTTTTTTTCTTTTTTTTTTTTTTTGGTGCAATGGACAATATAATTTTACTTCAATAACCAGTAGATAGAACAGAAAACTCAAAGTAGATACTTAGATCAGTCCTCCTTGACTTTTCTTTATCCCGTGGCCTCCGCGAAAAATAGTCCAATCACCTAAGATTGTCGGAATTTATGGTGTTCATGGTCGCCGGATTTAGTCGGTGGAAGCTACAAGGCATTAAAGAAAAAAAAAAATGGGTAAGGAGATGACGATGATGGTGGTTTAACCTTGCTCCATCCCCAAAATTTTAAAGGCTACATGGCGCATTTTGAGAGGTGGGCCTGGACAGAATATCCGCGCTCATGACTTGGGGTTTTGGACTATTTGTTGGTTAAAGGGTAATTTTGTCATTAAACAGGATAGAAAAGAAAAAGGGAGTGTAGGAAGGCAGTCAGGGAGTGTGAATAACGTTGCCCTGAAAATAAGATCGGTTTGTGATTTTTAAAGGGATAATGAAGATGTAAATTTCTAGTGTCTGCAGGCGTGAGGGCACTGTTATACTGAGTTTTACGACTCAAAACTCAATTTAGAGTCTCCCAAATTCTTCATCTTATATATGCTCGTTATTTCTCAAATTCTTTAATTATTTCTTTTCCCAATAATGCCTAAATAATTTAATTTAAAAAAGGGTCAGGCTATTGCCACCACATGAAATACTCTAAAACCCCCATTTAATTTACATTTTAAAGTTTTATAAAAAATATAAAAAAAATTTATGAAAACTAATTACATAGTCTACTAGAAAACATCATTCCGAACAACTTTGTAGAAGAGAGTTTTTCCAAAATCTGTCATTTAAGTAGATTTTTTAGCAATTTTTCATGGAAAATGAAATAGAGATCGTAAATGGCCAAAAAGTTTGCTTAAATGATAGATTTTGGAAAAAAATTTCTTCTACAAAGTTGTTTAGAATGATGTTTTCTAATGAACAATGTTATTAGTTTTCATAAAAACCTTTTATATTTTTCATAAAACCTCAAAAAGTGTAAACTAATGAAGGGCTTTAAGTACTTTATGTGATGGCAATAGCCTCACTCTTTAAAAAAATGTCACTCTTTAATTATTACCAAAGAGCATACGGAACTCCACCAATTTAGCAAACTGAGCAATTTATTACTCCATCCAAAGTAGATAGCTTGGGGTTAATATATTACAAATCTGCCAAGCAATGCGGCTAAAACCTTAAACCATAAACCATAAATGCATCACACAAAAGCATTGGCAAATTTATTCTTCAACGGTAGTCCACTCCTTGATAATGAGCAGCTTAATGACTATTTTACTATAATTCTATTCCAACTTCACGGTGTCTCTTTTTAATGGCAATTACGCTTGTGAATGTTGTTGCATGGAGGCTTTGGCGGCTGTAGACATGCACTGTAACTTTTGCCACGGCCACAGTTTCCTATAACCGGTTGTTTAGGATTACCAAATATTCCACCAGTGATAGGCCCTCCAACAGTTGCATCCATTACAATTCCGTTGTTGCTGATATCCTCATGCTTGTGGCGGCTATTTTCCTCTAGGACAATGAAAAATATATGGTTATAGAATTTCCATGAAACTATATATATATATATATAGATATATATATATATATATATATATATATATATATATATATATATATTTATATATATAGAAGGACGTCCAACAATATATGGTTTATGTGACAACAAAAACCAACAAGAAAAACGGACCATACTACAACAAAGCTAATAACTTTTTTTTATGATAAATTCATGATCTTGTTTAATTGAAGCTCCATGAATTCGCATCTTTCGATATTTGATATATGCTAGTTATATATATATATATATATATAAATGTTAGAACAAGAAAAATTGAAATTAGTGCTTTCACCTTTTGAAACTAGTTCTCGAGCAGTAGTTGAGGAGGGAAGGATGATAACGGAAGCAAGGAGAATGAATACAACAAGAAAGGCCTTCATGTTGGAGATTATATTGAGCATGCTTTTTCCCGGCTCTACTCTTATTATTTAAATAGGCATGTGTGTGTGTGTGTGTAAGAGAGAGAGAGAGAGAGAGAGAGAGAGAGAGAGAGAGAGAGGAGAGAATAATATATGGTACGATATTATCATAACTCGCCAAATTCGAAAAATTTGAATTGCAAAAATATGATCCTCACAATAATAAATATAAAATAAAAAAATAAAATCACATTTGCATCCAGAAAAAGGACAGAACGTGGAGGAAAAAACCAAAGGGCGGCCGGGAGGTGGCCAAAAACATTGGCAGTTCGGGTTTCATAATAAAATTAGGAGAAAATAATGAAACTTTGAGCTACATGCTGCGTAAATGATAATGCATTTGGGTTGTAATATTCATGGTGAGATCCCCTTAATTTATTTAAGCCTTAGGCTATGTCAATTTGGTTTGCCAGATATGCCGGATAGGATAAACTTGTATATCATTTTCATGTGTTGGTACTCTTTTCAAACAATGAATATACTAGCCATAGGATGCTATATATATATCTGAAGAATTCAGGAGAGAATAATATAGCATCCTATGGATAGTATATTCATTGTTTGAAAAGAGTACCAACACATGATAATGAGCATATAGTATATATATATATATATATATATATATATATATATATATATATGCTCATTATCTGTCAAATTCATTTCCAAAAAATCTATTACTTAATTGCCGGTAGGTGGGTGGATAATTTTCAAAGGACACAGAAACTTGGAGCTGGCACGACCCATGATGATATCCTCATGCTTGTGATCACTATTATTTTCCTCTACATGCATGCACCAATATTGACAAATATATGGTTATGGGTTTATTTCATGTAAAGTGGGAACAAATTAAATACCACCAATAATAGAAATGGACTACTCTCCATCATTCTTCTTTCTTTGATTGAAGCTCCGATCTGCCATAAAATCCCATCTATGGATACAAGAAAAATTGAAATTAATTAGTGCTTTAATTTCACCTTTTGGAACGATGAGGACAGAAGTAAGGGGAGAATAATCTCAATTATCACAACAGGCCAAAATTCAAATAAAATAAACAAACATGGAGGGATCTATAATGGTGGCCGGGAGGAAAGAGGGTGTTCTGTTAGAAAAAAGGGGTACTTCATCCCCTTTGGCTTGACCCACCATCACTATTTGTAAACCTTATCTTCGCATTGACCCCAAGTCATCGTTTTTGGCCCATGCCATCACTACTCTGCTTCCTTGTGTGATTCATGAAGATTTGCTTATAACCAAAAATGAATAGAAAAAAAAAACAAAATAAAAAATTGACCCCAACTCATTGCATTAAATCTAATTAAACAAATTGGAGCATCACTGATGTAGATGGAAGTGCATGGTACCGTGTTGCCACTTAAATTACATTCGGCATTTTTAGAAATATTAAAATAATTACATGTAAATTATGGTCGTGATTTTTGGGAATATTAAACGCATAACTTGATTCTAAAGCAAGATTTGCTTCATGGTTTTTGGGGAAATAATTAAAGCGAGATTTGCTTGGTGATTTTTGGAATATTAAACATGCACTTAACAGTTACATGCATTTTAGATCAATTTGCCCAATTAATTAATATGGTAACCATATATCACATCAATTTATTATGGTCAATTATTCTTTTAATGAAAATTATAATTAATTTGTCTAGATGGCAGTTCATGGCACATTATTTGGGTAGGTAAATTTGAGTAAATAAGTTAGCCTAAATAACATTACTCTTTTCCACAAAAAAAAAAAAAAAAAACATATATATAATATGACGATAAAAAAAACATATATATAATATGACGATTAAACTTGCACAAGTTGCAGCTGAAGTTAATTTGAAGTTCAATTAATTATCTAGAGTAGTCAATTATGTGGAGTTTAAATTGAAATCCAAGATGTAGGATCTAATTACGATTGGATTAAATTCCAACCCAGTCAAGATCCCAATCCAATAGGGGTACATAAAATCTATTTGGGTGATGCTGTCAGAAGTTAGGGTGCCCTCATATATGGTCCCACTACGGCACTTCATTTTATTCCATAATGATCTGTCTAATGCAAGTTTCAAGTCACGCGTTATATCATCATGTTGAGGACCCAAGTCGGTGAGAAGTTCATGAGTTGAGCTTAAGAGCCCTTAAGATTTGACCAAATGGGTGAGTCAATTAACGTGTTGAAAATAAGGTTGATTAGTGATTTTTAAACGAAACAAGAAGATGAATGAAAATTTGGAGTGTACGTGTGCAAGCGCACATGTAGGGTTTTCATCAAGTTTTTACACTCATCAATGATTCTTTTTTCCACACTCAAATTCATTTTAGACCTTCCCAAGTTTTTTCTGATAGATGCACCCCATTAGTTTTTTCACTTAGATGTGTTCGTATTTTTACAACTTTCCCTTTTCTTTCTTTTTTTTTTTTTTTAAATTTTTTTCATAAACTTGCAGCTTAACTCTGCATACAAAATAAGGAAACAGACTGACTTATGTCAGTGCTTTTATTGTGCAAATAGTCAAATACTACATCCAAAATAGGTAGGCACATGCGTTATTTCAACATTTTTAAAAACTCCGGCCTTTAGCAAAACTTTATCAATATATCAAGTATTACCATCGATCGATCGAGGTGGTAGAACCTGATAGGTATTTCTAGAGTAATATCGATCGATCAACCAAAACCTCTAATCAATCCGTACTAGTACGGTTTGTGAGTTGTTGTTAGTATTCAGCGAAACTCGTTCAAATACTTTCAAATCACCTGGAACCTTCCTAAAATCATTAAAACATTATTTAAATATCAAATAAACATATACATACACAATAAAATCAAAATCAAAATCATGTCATGCCCATGTGCATGAACAAAACATATTAATACTCATACTAAAATTGCATTATGCTCTTAATATTATGTCGTAAAAATCCGGATATTACACAAACTAGCTTCATAGTCCATAAATGAGAGTTCAATATTAAAATATTATATATATATATATATATATATAAAATAAGTAATAGTGGTTCAATCAATTAATTGAACCACGGAAGAACTGGCCGGTTCAATCGATCAATAGAGACATTTATTTGGGTAATGCTATCAAGAGGGTGGCTCTCCATTTTAATTGATATGTATCGTTTTCCTCTTTCAATGTGAGTTTCAAGACAGGCTCATGCTCATTATTTCTTAAATTCTTAATTATTACTTCGTCGTCCATTAATGACTAAATAAATCACAAAATGTCATTCTGGCCGATAATTCTCAAGGAGCATATGGATATATCGAACTCCACCAAGTAAGCAAACTCCATATATAAATATCCAAAGTAGATAATTTCAGGACGACATATTACAAAGCTGCAAAGCCATGCAGCTCAAAACCCTAAACGACACATGCATCACACAAGGGCAAGAGCTACTAGTCCACTAGCTCCTTCATATATAATAAGCAGCTTAATAATAATAGCAAACTATTTGATTATAGTTCCAAACCAAGTTCACGGTATTTCATTTTCAGGGACTGCATGTGGCCCGCAATTACGATTGGAACGATCATGACACGGAGGATTTGGTTTGCAATTTTTGTACGGTTTGCCACGGCCGCAGGTTCCAGAAGGTTTGTTAGGATTGGCAGTTCCACCACTGATAGACCCTCCACCAGTTGCATCGGTAACACTTCCCTTGTTGATGATATCCTCATGCTTCTGACCACTGTTTTCTTCTGCAACATTGACAAATATATGGGTTAAGGGGTTTTTTAATTTCCATGAAACTAACCATGGTCAAGTACGTGAGAACAAATACCAACAATGTAAAATTATCAGGAAAATTAAAATTAATTAGTGCTTTAATTTCACCTTTTGGAACTAGTTCTCGAGCAGCAATCGAGGATGGAACAATGAAGACGGAAGCAAGGAGGATGCATACAATTAGAAAGGCCTTCATGTTGGAGATTACTATGTTGAGGATGCTAATATTTTCCCCAGTGTGATCTTATTTATAGCTCATTCGTGCATGTTCATGTGAGAGATGGGGAGAATAATCTCAATTATCACAACAGGCCATATTCGAATAAATAACCAAATATGGCCCACAAAAAAAAAAAAAAAAAAAAAAATGCAAAAGTTACATTCACACCCAACAAAAGTGAAAAAGAAAAAGGGAAACAACGAAACTTCGAGCTGTATGCTAATGCATTTTGCTATGCCATATTCATGGTGTAGTAGACTAGTAGTTCTATATAGGCTATAGCCCAACTTTTGCCCACCAAGCTAGGTATGAACATATAAGGGGAAAGGCTGGTAAGTTAATTGGATCACGCAGAGAACATAGAGTGGGAATAGTGAGCAAGCTAATTAGTAGAATAGGGTAACGATGGGAAGCAGAAGAGGTTTAGGAATAGGGAGGAAGAAATTAAAGAAAGGTGAGGAATTGAGGATATATGGAGAGGAAGAGAGATGGATGAGGCATGGAGGATAGGTGGAATTGAGGGCTGGGGAGAGAGAGAGAGAGAGGGAGCGGGGGCGGGGGCGGGAGGGTGCATCTCATAATTAATGGTTCGAGTCAATGTGGGAGTAAATTGATTAATTAAATGGGATCAGGTGGGAGGATTAGCATGTAGTTCCCACAATTAGGTTTTGTCTTCAATAGAAAGTGTTATGTTTTTAACCTAAAAGTCTAAGTTGTTAATATATAAGACAAAAAGGAGATTGTCCTGTGGATAGTAAAAACAACATATATAACAAATGAAATAGGTCCAAAAACAATGTTTGTAATACCATGTTATGTTTCTAACTTAAAAACCTAAACTACTAGGTAGGTAAAGGATCTAAACAAGTATTTAAAGTCATAAATTTAATATTTAACCAATATTAAATATGGTATTTTTCTAATATGCGTGCAATTCCCACAACTAAATAGGTCTGTGTTATTTTCTAATCTTACTCCAAAAAAAAAAAAGCGTGCTTGTCTAGTTACATATGTAATTTTTTGAAAGTGAATTTGCTATCTTATATAGTAAGTCCCTAGCAATACCAAAAAAAAAAGTGGGAAAGTATTAAAATAAAATTAATATTAATAAATAATAACAATAGTAATTAAGTAAAAAAGAAACAAAAGTGGGCAAGTGGGATCTATAATGGTGGCCCGGAGGAAAAAGGATTTCGTGTAAGAAAATTAAAGAAAACTTTGCCTTGGCCCACGTCCCTATTTGTAACCTTTTTCTTTATTGACCCCAAGTCATCATTTTTGGCCGATACCACCTCTTCTCTGTTTCCTTGTGTGGTTCATGCTGACAAACACAGGTTTGGCCATTTCTTTTCCTCTTTCTCCCTTTCTTTTTTTTTTTTTTTTAATTTAAATAACGGGAAATCATCTTACAATGGGTTTTTTTTTTAATCTACCCATAAAACTTTAATTTTCGAGAAGATTAGTGCTAGGGGTGGAACTAGAAATTTTTGTTTGGGGTCGTCACTTATATACGACTAACATACATACACAAGCACAAATATTCATATATTTTATGTGTTGGATGTGCGTCTATGCATTTATGTAAAATATAAACTTCTAAACTTGATAGTCAAGGGAATTACTGCAAAGAAATGAATGTTTACCTATGCATTCGCCTTATTATTTGGTTACCTCTCAAGTTTAACTGGCATCCACAATAAGGGTGGAAAAATAAAATTGCGGTGCCACTTTATCAAGTATGGAGTAGGGGTGTTCATGGTTTTGGTTAAAACCGAAAACCAAACCGAACCAAACCGAACCGGTCAGTTTGTTTTGGTTTTTTTTGTCATTAGGTTTGGTTTTGGTTCCAATTTTAGAAAACCGAATTAAATTGGTTTGGTTTTGGTTTTCATATTTAAAAAACCAAACCAAACCAAACCGAAAAAACCAAAAAACATATTGTATACAAATAATTTTATATATTACATATTAAACTTACGTAGTTTGTAAATTTTCTATTCTAATAAGGGAAGAATAGGTAATAGATTCAAAATAAACTTAGTTTATAAATTTTCTATTCTAATAGGGGCAGAATAAATAATAGATTTAAAATAGTAGTACACTACTGGAAGAAAGACTTTTAGAATGAGTTTGTTTTTGTAGATTTTAACTTTCTTATTGTTTTTTCTTTATTAGATTGGCATGTATTAAACTAGCTATTAATGTTGTGTGAGATATTGATATGTATTAGATTGGAGATTTGAATTTGGATTGACATAATTCAATACTTTTCCGTTTTGATATAATGTTTAATGTTTTTTTAGTTGCTAATGTAATGATTTTATTAAAAATATTTTTATTTAAAGTTTGGCTTGTCATTTTTTCCATTTTCAATTATTTGTTGCTACTTGATAGGATAAAACCAAAACCGAACTGAATCAAACCGAAATTTTATGGTTTGGTTTGGTTTGGTTTGGTTTTTTTATAATATGATTTGGTTTTGGTTTGGAAAGCAAAAAACCAAAGTATAATGGTTTGGTTTAAAATCTGCCTTAAAACCAAACCAACCTAAACTAAGAACACCCCTAGTATGGAGGGAAAAGGTGAGATTGGGGGTGCTACTTTATCAACTTTGGGGGTGTCCACTCATCAAATTGAAGGGAGTTATGTAGTTTTTAAAAAATTTTGGAGTTGCCATAGCCCCCCAAGGGCAAACGTGAGTTCACCCTTGACTAGTGCAGCAAACTACCGTCACCAACTGTAATTCTTTCATTTAGATATTGAATTGTTTTATCAAAAAATTGAATATGTGATTATGCGTCTAACCACATAATTACAAGTTCGTTTAATCACACAATAATAAATTCATCCTTATTAATTGATTATTTGCTTATAATTAAAAAAAGAAAAAAAATTGACCCAAAGTCAGTGCATTAAATATAAACAATTGGAGCATCTTTGTAAGTTACTTTATTATTTATTTATTTTTTTTGGGTAAGGAAAGCAAGAGCATCTTTGAAGGTTCATCCATATATGGACCCCAACTCAGCCATCAGTGGAGGTAAACGTAATTGACACACCAAGTGACGTAAATCTGCCACGTACCTTGGTTTCGCATATGCTGACGTAGAGCGAAGTCGTGCGTAGTGCCATATACAACTTATCGACTTGGTTAGGAAAATGCGTCTTGATCGATTTGGTTCCATTTTATTAAAAAAATAAAATAGCTTTTGGGAATTCTTAACGTTGTGATCTAACAACACCTCTTAAGATACAATTAATAAACTAATGATCCCATAGAAAAATAAAAAATAAATAAAAAATTATTCAAATAGTATAAAAATATATAAAAATGCATATAATATGGTGCACCAAATTATTGATTTACTAAATATATCTTAACTTGTTTTTGGGGCGCACACGTTATGGGATTGGTGGGTATTTTGGATTTGGAGCCACTGCCGCAGTTTCTTGCAAGTGGCTACTTATTACATCCCCATGCAGTGTTCCAGAAGTGTCAGCATGCACTCCACTAGTTTGCATCAGTAGCACTCTGGTTGCTGATAAAATCCTCGTGCTTGTGAGCATTATTTTTTTTTTTTTCAGCCTTGATAATATTATATACTTTCTCTTATTCAAATTGATTGTTCTTTTTTTAAAAGCATGTTTTTTTAAGGAAATCTTATTAAATGCTTTTACATCAATGTATATGTTTTGAGATTTTAATTTTATTTTTAAGTGTACAAAACATTAGAAGGAAAGAAAACATATTTTTAAGGATATTTTAGAAAATAAATCAAAATAAACTAATGACTTATGAAATGTGACAATAATTTTAAAACATTCAAAAAAAAAAAAAAAAAAATCTACTTTTATGGCCTTATGGGTTATGAAAATTTCCATGAAACTAACAAATACCGATGATGACATTTCGCCGGCTTTATATTGAATACTTGTTCTTTGTTTTATTGAAGCTCCATAAAATCATGGATATGATTTTCCAATTGATATTTTCTAGTTGAGTTGAAAGTAAGGAAATAAAAGCAAAACTAAATTTAGTGCTTTCACTGTTTGGAACTAGCTAACCTCAAATAATTTGTAATGGCAAAAATGTTCTTATTCTTTTTTAATTAAAGGATATCTTAACCACCAAATGGGTACATTGAGGTGCAAATTAGCACCGTATTGACCACCTCTCCGTTGCATCCATGACCTTCTGTCAAACCATGAAGCCAAACATAAAATACCCATATAATTTAACTAAAGTAAACAAAGAACTGAAGAAGTGAACGAAGCAAGATATAGCATACTGAAATTCGAAACCCATATGATTTTACCTCTTTTTTTTTTTTTTTTTTTGGGTGCAATGGACAATATAAATAACCAGTAGATAGAACAGAAAACTCAAAGTAGATACTTAGATCAGTCCTCCTTGACTCCTCTCTATCCCGTGGCCTCTGCGAAAAATAGTCCAATCACCTAAGATTGTTGGAATTTATGGTCTTCATGGTCGCCGGATTTAGTCGGTGGAAGCTACCAGGCATAAAAAAAAAAAAAAAATTAAAAAAAAAAAAAAGGGTAAGGAGATGACGATGACGGTGGTTTAACCTTGCTCCATCCCCAAAATGTTAAAGGCTACGTGGCGCATTTGGAGAGGTGGGCCTGGCCAGAAGATCCGCGCTCATGACTTGGGGCTTTGGACGATTTGTTGGTTAAAGGGTAATTTTGTCATTAAACAGGATAGAAAGAAAAAGAGAGTGCAAGAAGGCAGCCTAGGGATGCGAATAGCGTTACCCCAAAAATAAGGTTGGTTAGTGATTTTTAAAGGGATAATGAAGATGTAAATTTCTAGTGTCTGCGCGCGTGCGCACACTATTGTACTGAGTTTTATCACTCAAAACTCAATTTAGAGTCTCCCAAATTCTTCATCTTATACATGCTCATTATTTCTCAAATTCTTTAATTATTACTTTTTCCAATAATGCCTAAATAAATTAAATTTAAAAAAATGTCATTCTTTAATTATTACCAAAGGGCGTATGGAACTCCACCAATTAAGCAAACTGAGCAATTTATTACTCCATCCAAAGTAGATAGTTTGGGGATAACATATTACAAATTTGCAACGCCATGCGGCTAAAACCTTAAACCATAAATGCATCACACAAATCTGCAAAGCCACGCGGCTAAAATCTGAGTTCAAGTTGAGAGTGTGAGCCAAGATTTGAGTTTAACCCATTGATGTGCATTATTTTCTCACGGCATTCCTACTTTGGGTGACTTACTACCATAGTTGGAGCAAGTCCGCTCGCAATTCCGATTCATTTGAATAAGCATTCCTACCTATTCCATTTGGTGGGATAGCAGTAGATCTTGTCAATTAACTCAATTTAGCAGAGCACCAATCAATACCAGTATACCTCTATGTATATATTTATATATATTGTATTGGTTCAATTGTTCAACCATGGTTATTGGATCGAGGCAGAACAAGAGAAGATTTTTTTTTTTTTTAAATTTTTAATCGACAAAAGGATCAAGGCAAAATAAGAGAAGATTTGTAGGGGTGATTTAGAGGCATCCATGCCAGAACTCTTATTGGCAATCGACGTTGCTTTGCCAATATTCTTACACACTCTTTTATTGTAAAGAGAAAAGAGAAGGATGCAGAGTGAAGTTCTGGAGAATGAGTTTAGGTTGCGGAAAATAACATGTGGGAGTTTCTAATTCCAGCGTATTTTGACAGGATTTTCATCTCCCATGAATTACGAGAATTGAGATTTCATAGAAAATTAAAATCTCATGATTTAAGCAAAACGAACAACCCACTTTTTATTAATTCTTGAGAATCTGTAACTCCCACCTCCAATTCTCATCAAACGAACAGACCCTTATATAAGCATGGGTGTGTGTGTGTGTGTGAGAGAGAGAGAGAGAGGATAATATCTGGTATGATATTATCACAACAGCCAAATTAGAAAAATGTGAATCACAAAAATATTATCCTCACAAAAAAAAAAAAAAAAAATAAATAATAAATAAAATAATAGAATCACATTTGTATCCAGAAAAAGGACAGAAGGTGGAGGAAGAAAAAACAAAGGGTGGTCGGGAGGGGGCCAAAAACATTGGCAGGCTAGGTTTCAAAATAAAATTAGGATAAAATAATGAAACTTCGAGGGTATGATATTATCACAACAGCCAAATTAGAAAAATGTGAATCACAAAAATATTATCCTCACAAAAAAAAATAAAAAATAAAAAAAATAAATAATAAATAAAATAATAGAATCACATTTGTATCCAGAAAAAGGACAGAAGGTGGAGGAAGAAAAAACAAAGGGTGGTCGGGAGGGGGCCAAAAACATTGGCAGGCTAGGTTTCAAAATAAAATTAGGATAAAATAATGAAACTTCGAGCGACATGCTTGTGTAAATGATAATATATGCATTTATTTCACCAAAAAAAAGATAATATATGCATTTGGGTTGCAGTATTCATTGTGCGATCAACATATATGAAATCCCCTCAGTTAGGAGTGTTATTTTATTTATTTATTGTTATTATTATTTTTTTTGTACTATGTTTAGGGAAAAGATAGGTTATTGCCACCATATAAAATACTCTACGCCTCCTATTAATTAAATCCCTTCAAATTTTACTGTTTGCACCCTCCTATTTTCTTAAAATACCTTTATTTAAAAAATCTGAAAACCTTTTTTTACTGCACCCCCCACTCGTCCCTCTCAAGCCACCTTTCCCTTTATCATAGCCGACAGTAACGCCCACATCTACCAAGTTGTTCGGCGTTTTAAAACGAAAGAACACAAGATTGTTCGGATTTTTAGAGTTGAACAATAGCAAATTATTTGGAATTACATAACTAAATAATTCTAAAACGTGATTTGTACTGAAGGCATTCGGAGTTTTAAAACGGAACAAAAGAAAGTTGTTTGAATTTATAAATTGGAACGTGTTGAAGGTATTCAGTGTTACAGAAATGAACATTTCAAACATGTTCGGAGTCAAAATCCGAACAAGGTAAAATTTAGCATACGAACAACTGAAGTTAAACTCGACAAAAAATGCTTTTGGCTGCTAATTCCGTCTCTAGCAATGCTTTGCTCATCAATTATTCAATATAACATGAGAAACACTAATTTTGCATGCATATATGGATTTGATGCTAAGGTTGTTAGGGTTTGTGAGAGTATGAAGTCTACGTATGGTGTAATGTTTTTGGAGTTGGAATGGAGTGGGGTGGGGATAAGAAAATTTCTTTTAGGTCTTTTAGTAGTCGTGTCCTTAATAATAAATGTATATTTAGATATAAAAATAATAACATTTTATTTTAATTAATATAGGATTTAGAATATTTTATGCGGTGCGTGCCCTTAGGGAAATTAGATTACTATAATCCGAGTTACCATAAATTTGACCCCAAGTGGCCAAGACATTGATTTGGCCCATCCCCACTCTAGTCCGTTTCTGCCTCATTGTGTGGTTCATGCAGAGGAGGCAGGTTTTATTTTTTGCCCTTTTTCTTCTTTCTCTTTTGGTGAACGCATATTTTTTATTTTTTTAAAAAAAAAAAAAAAAGAAAGAAAGAAAGAAAGAAAGAAAGAGGGAAGAAAAGAGAAGAAGACTGATCCCAACTCCCCGAGTAATTTCATTAAATCTATCCAAAATTTTGGAGCACCTATTAATGTTTATCCCTATATTGACCCCAAATCAATACAGGCAAAGCTGATGAGTTACAAATGACATGACTCTTCGCGGTGGTCCATATGCGTACAACGTAAAAGGAATAACGCAGAGCAGCCCTCGGTTCTGGCTTTAGGTGGTAAGTGGCTACTTTTTTTTTGAAAAGGTATATTATTAAAAAGACCTCCAGGAGAGGAGACACCCAAAACCAGAGAAATACGACCCCACAAACTATCACCCAAAAAATCAAGTAGGTGAAAAGGGACACACCCTATCATCAAATAAAAAAAAATAAAAAAATAAAAAAATAAAAAACTCCCCAAACTAGGCGCATAGCAAGCCACTAAAAAAGCAAGCAATAAAAGGTAACCGAGAAACAGGGGAAAAGCATAGGGGAGCAAGAGAAAGAACGCACCCGAAAGAAGCACTGCAAACTTCTTATAGCCAGGCCAAAAATAGAGTGAACCTACTAACCCTCTTTTTCGCCATCCAGTCCGCTATGCAATTCACCTCCCTTAGCATAAGATGTACTTCAACAGACTTGCACAGACAAAGCAAGGAAGAAATCTCATTTTATTTAACATATCTCAATTTATATGAGACCAAAATTCTTTCAATTTATTTAACATATCTCAATTTTCTTGACGTGGGTTGGTATTACATGGGTGCTTTACAGAGAGTGCTTCATATATATATATATATAACATCTGTCCATGTATTATTTAAGTGTTTCAAACAACATACATTTGGGTATTAATGCTATCAAGAGCGTGTTGTCATTATCCTGCTACGGGCCGGGTCTCTATTCTAATTGAGTTTCAACATAGGCTAGCCATAATATCATGATGTTGGGAACCAAATGCCTCAAGAATTGACGTGCCAGTCAATTAATATGTTAAAAATAAGGTCGGTTAATAATTTTTGAATGGATAATTAGTGTGTGCGCGCTTTCGCACGCAGTTTTTTCGTCATTGAGTTTTTCCACTCATCATACAATTATTTGTCCATGCTCAAATTCATTTTAGACCTCAGCTCCCCAAGTTCTTCTTATCATAAATATTGCTTATTGTTTCTCAAATTCTTTAATTATTACTTTGTCCAATAATGCCTAAATAATTAACATAAATGTCATATTGCTGGCCGATAATTCCCAAAGGGTGTATGGAACTCTTCGAAGTAGGCAAACTGACTGACTTATTTATATACCAGCTCTATATATTATTTGTGAAAATACTTCAATAATATTACAAAACTGCATACCCATGCAGCTCAAACCCTAAACCATACCTGCATCACACAAAACCAAGAGCTATTTTATTCTTCACCAGCAGTTCACCCCTTGATAATAAGCAACTTAATAATAATAGCAAGCTAATTGATTATATTTCCAAACCAAGTTCACGGTATTTCATTTTCGGGGACTGCATGTGGCCCGCAATTACGCTTGGAAGGGTCACAGTTTCGCTTTGGCGGCTGGCACGAAGAGTAGGGCATGCCGCGGCCACAGTTTACTACTCCTGGTTTGTTAGGGTCCACTAGTTCCACCAGTGGCAGACCCTCCGCCAGTTGCATCGGTGACGCTCGCGTTGCTGATGATGTCCTCATGCTTGTGACTGCTATTTTCTTCTGCACCAATTGACAAATATATGGTTATGTGTCATCATAATTTCCACAAAATTATGGTCCAACTATGGGCAAGTGACAATGAAAACCCGACAACTGCGACAAAGATGATAAACATTTTTTTTAGTGAACACTTGATCTTTGTTTAATTGAAAATCACATATATGGATTTTTGATATATGCTAGTTATATATATATATTAGTACGTATTGAAAGACCAGAACAATTGAAATTAGTGGTTTCACCTTTTGGAACCAATTCCCGGGCAGTAATCGAGGAGGGAAGGATGAGAACGGAAGCAAGGAGAATGCACACAATTAGAAAGGCCTTCATGTTGGAGATTAGAGGATGATATAATTTTATTGCCAATGTGATCTTATTTATAGCTCATTCATATATGCATGCCTGCATGTTCATATGAGAGTCTGAGAGAAAATGATCTCAATTATCATAAGCGGCCAAATTCGAATAAAATAAACAAAAATGTCCCCACGAAAAAGGTCCGGGCGACGATCCCATTACAAAAAACAGAAGCAAAAGTCTCGTTCACACCCAACAAAAGTGAAAGGAAGGAAGCAATGAAGCTTCGAGCCACATGCATGTTTTGCTATGAAATATTTATGGTGGATATTTAACTAGGCAATATTAATTCATGGTGGAGTAGTTTTATATAGCCTAACTTTTTGTCCATTGCCTGATTTTTCCCCAATCACATTTCCATCGAAGTCCACGTACTAGTTTTATATTGGGGGCATGGCCTGTGAGTTGGCTCATGTAGAGCATAGGGTTGGAATCGAGAGCAAGATATCATAGGGTAAGGATAGGAAGAAGAAGAACAAGATTGGGAGGACGAAATTTAAGAAATGGTTGTAACAAAGGATATGGCGGAAGAGAGATAACAGAGGGCAGGGTGCAAATTTAAGAAAAAAGTTGGACTCTTTAGCATCTTATTTCATAGTAGAATTCACTTGTAATTCTCATAATTAGTGTGCGTGTGACTTTGTATGTGTATTTATTCTTATTTTTGCTCCCACAATTAGTTAGGTCTAAGTGTAATTTTCTAATTATTGTAACTTTTTTAAAGCCTCTTTCACTCTTTGCTATCTTATACAGCAGTCGATCCCTAGCTAGCCACTTAAAAAAAAAATAAAAAAAATAATAATAACAAAAAGAAGGGGGGTGGCTAGCTGGTGGGAGGGAATTAAAGTGTTTTGTGTTAGATAAAGGGCACTTTGCCCTGACCCATATATCTCAGTAATCGTAGCCCGCCCGGCCTTTTCTTCATTGACCCCAAGTCATCGGTTTTGGCCCACGCCACCTCTTCGCTGCTTCCTAGTGCCGTTCATCCATATCCAGTCATCACTGTGACGTAATTAATCTTCCACCTTGGCTCGCATGTGGTTCACGTGTATTAAAGTAGTGCAGTGAATCTTCCGCCGTGGTTCACATGTTGAACTAAAATACTCAACACAACAATATTAACTACTAAATCATAAGCATATATGCATAATTATCATAAGGAAATAAAAAAAATAATGGTTTATTTTGTACCCCGAACCATGGCGGGTAGGATATGAAACTCTTAATAATAATCGACATAAAGAGGACGTTCAGGTGCTATTGCTTAACTTTCATGTCTTTTGACAGAGAGTAGAGACCAACACTCGTGTTTGGATTGTTCGGTTCAGTTTGGGGGTTGGCAGCCTTTTTCAGGTGTTATTGCTTAGCTTTCATGTCTATTGTATGCTCTTTGTGGTGTCTATTTGTCCGGGTTTGGTGTGTAGATTGCTATGGGTGTAGTTTTGACCCAAAGTCAGGGCATTCAATATAAACAATTGGAGCATGTTTGTAAGTTACTTTATTTTTTTTGGGTAAGGAAAGCAAGAGCATCTTTGAAGTTTCATCCATATATGGACCCAACTCAGTCATCAGTGGAGGTAAAAGTAATTGAGACACCAAGTGATGTAAATATGCCGCCTTGGTTTTGCGAGAAAAACTTTGATGTAACTATGATATGGTCAGGTGATATTACAAGTCAATGAGATCCAAGTAAAATGGGATTGTTAGTATACTTTTTGATATCACAATTTCACTTTATCTAGCTTCTATTGGCTTGTGACACCACCTGACCATGTCACAGTTACATTGAAGACTCACTCTGGTTTCGCATATACTGATGTAGAGTGGAGTCGTGCGTGGTGCTAAATACAACTGATCAATTTAGTTAGGAAAGTGCTTTTTGATCAATTTGGTTCCATTTTATTAAAAAAATAAAATAGCTTTTGGGAACTCTTAACGGTGTGATCTAAGAACACCCGTTAAGATATAATTAATAAACTAATGATTGCATAGGAAAATATGAAATGCATAGAAAATTATTCAAATAGCATAAAAAAAAAACATAAAAATGCATACACTAGTATGGTGCACCAAATATATTTTTCTATATAATTATTGGTTTATTGAATATATCTTCAGGGCGTGCACGTGTTATGGGACTAGGGGGTATTTTGGATCTGGCGCTACTACCGCAGTTTCTTGCAACTCCCCATGTAGTGTTCCAGAAGTGATGGCATGCGCTCCACTAGTTTGCATCAGTAACACTCTCGTAGCTGATAATATCCTCGTACTTGTGACCAGTATTTTCTTTTTCAGCCTTGACAATATTGAATACCGATGATGACATTTTGTTTTATTTTGAATACTTGTTCTTTGTTTTATTGAAGCTCCATAAAATCCGAAGCCATCCATGGATACGATATTATAATTGATATTTACTCGTCGAGTTGAAAGTAGAAAATACTAAGCAGAACTAAATTTAGTGCTTTTACCATTTGGAACTAGCTACCTCAAAAAATTTGTAACGGCAAAAATGTCTTTATCCCACACTCCCCTCTTTAACGCTCTTTATTTTTTACGTGGAGCCCACATCTTTATTCATCCTCCCCCTTCCCTCCATAGCAGCAGCAGCAGCATCTCCCTTCACCGACCTATTCTCTATAGTCTCCGGCACTGGTTAGTATTCCTGCGAGGACACCATAAAATCCGGCGACCACAAATACCGACAAAGTTGGTCTTCTTTTTTTGTTTTTTGTTTTTTTGCGGTGTAGCTTCCACCGACTAAATCTGTAACGTCTCCGGCACTGATGAGTTTTCCGGCGATGACACCATTAAATCCGGCAACCACAAAAATACCGACAAACTTCGTGTTTTTTTTTTTTTCAATTAAAGGATATCTTGACCACCAAATGGGTACATTGAGGCGCAAATTAGCACCGTATTGACTACCTCTCCGTTGCATCCATGACCTTCTGTCAAACCATGAAGCCAAAATAAAATACCATATAATTTAACTAAAGGAAACAAAGAACTGAAGAAGTGAACGAAGCAAGATATAGCATACTGAAATTCGAAACCATATAATTTTACCATTTTTTTTCTTCTTTTTTTTTTTTTTTTGGTGCAATGGACAATATAATTTTACTTCAATAACCAGTAGATAGAGCAGAAAACTCAAAGTAGATACTTAGAGGAGTCCTCCTCGACTCTTCTTTATCCTGTGGCCTCCGCGAAAAAGAGTCCAATGACCTAAGATTGTTGGAATTTATGGTGTTCATGGTCGCCGGATTTAGTCGGTGGAAGCTGCAAAGCATAAAATAAATAAGGTTGCCTAAAAATAAGGTTGGCTAATGATTTTTAAATGGGTAATGAAAATGTAAATTTCTAGTGTCTGCATGCGTGCACACACTCTTAATTTGAGTTTACCACTCAAAACTCAATTTAGAGTCTCCCAAATTTTTCATCTTATATATGCTCATTATTTCTCAAATTCTTTAATTATTACTCTTCCAAATAATGCCTAAATAAATTAAATTAAAAAAATGTCATTCTTTAATTATTAGCAAAGAGCGTATGGAACTCCACCAATTATGCAAACTGAGCAATTATTACTCCATACAAAGCAGATAGTTTGGGGATAACATATTACAAATCTGCAAAGCCATGCGGCTAAAACCTTAAACCATAAATCATAAATGCATTACACAAAAGCGTAGGCAAATTTATTCTTCACCGGTAGTCCACTCCTTAATAATAAGCAGCTTAATGACTATTTTACTATAATTCTATTCCAACTTCACGGTATTTCTTTTTAATGGCAATTACGCTTGTAAGGGTCAGGACATGAAGGCTTTGGCGGCAGTAGACATGCACTATACTTTTTGCCACGGCCGCAGCTTCCTATAGCTGGTTGTTTAGGATTACCACTTCCACCAGTGACAGGCCCTCCAACAGTTGCATCAGTTACAATTCCATTGTTGCTGATATCCTTATGCTTGTGACAGCTACTTTCCTCTGGGACATTGAAAAATATATGGTTATAGAATTTCCATGAAACTATATATATATATATATATATATATATGGACGTCCAACTATATATGGTTTATGTGACAACGAAAACCAACAAGAAAAACGAACTACGACAAAGCTAATAATGTTTTTTTATGATAAATTCTTGATCTTGTTTAATTGAAGCTCTATGAATTCGCATCTGTCGATATTTGATATATGCTAGTTATCTATATATATATCTATGTTAGAACAAGATAAATTAAAATTAGTGCTTTCACCTTTTGAAACTAGTTCTCGAGCAGTAGTTGAGGAGGGAAGGATGATAACGGAAAGGAGGAGAATGAATACAACAAGAAAGGCCTTCATGTTGGAGATTATATTGAGCATGCTTTTTCTCAGCTATACTCTTATTATTTATATAGGCATAGGTGTGAGAGAGAGAGAGAGAGACAGAGAGAGAGAGAGAGAGAGAGAGAGAGAGAATAGTATCTGGTATGATATTATCACAACAGCCAAATTCGAAAAATGTGAATCCCAAAAATATTATCCTCACAAAAATAAAAATAAAAATAAAAATAAAATAATAGAATCACATTTGCATCTAGAAAAAGGACAGAAGGTGGAGGAAGAAAAAACAAAGGGCGGTCGGGAGGGGGCCAAAGCATTGGCAGGCTAGGTTTCGAAATAAAATTAGGATAAACTAATGAAACTTCGAGCGACATGCTTGTGTAAATGATAATATATGCATTTGGGTTGCAATATTCATTGTGAGATCAACATATATGATATCCCCTCAGTTAGGAGTCTTATTTTATTTATTTATTGTTATTATTTCTTTTGTACTATGTTTAGGAAAAGGGCAGGTTATTGCCACCACATAAAATACTCTACGCCCCATATTAATTAAATTCCTTCAAATTTTGCTGTAAAGCACCCTCCTATTTTGTTAAAATACCTTTATTAAAAAATCTAAAAACTTTTTTTTCACCCCACCCACAACTCATCCCTCTCAAGCCCCCTTTCCCTTTGTCATAGTTGACAGTAACGCCCACATCTACTAAGTTGTTTGGCGTTTTAAAACAAAATAACACAAGATTGTTCAGATTCTTAGAGTTCAACACCAGCAAATTGTTCGGAGTTACATAACTGAATAATTCTAAAACGTGATTTTTACTAAAGCCATTCTGAGTTTTAAAACGGAACAAAAGAAAGTTGTTTGAATTTATAAATTGGAACGTGTTGAAAGCATTCGGTGTTACAAAAATGAACATTTCAAATATGTTCAGAGTTGGAATCCAAACAAGGCAAAATTTAGCATATGAACAAATGAAGTTAAATTCAACAAAAAATGCTTTCGGCTACTAATACCATCTCTAGCAATGCTTTGCTCGTCAATTATTCAACATAACATGAGAAACACTAATTTTTCATGCATATATGGATTTGGTGCCAAGGTTGTTAAGGTTTGTGAGAACATGAAGTCTATGTATGGTGTAATGTTTTTGGAGTTGGAATGGAGTGGGGTGGGATGAGAAAATTTCCTTTAGGCTTTTTAGTAGACATGTCCTGAATAGTAATGTATATTTAGATATAAAAATAATAACATTTTATTTTAATTAATAGAGGATTTAGAATATTTTATGTGGTGCGTGGCCCTTAGGAAATTAGATTACTATAATCCGAGTTACTATAAATTTGACCCCAAGTGGCCAAGTCATTGATTTTGGCCCATCCCCACTTTACTCCGTTTCTACTTCATTGTGTGGTTTATGCCGATGAGGCCAAGCGTTTTTTTTTTTTTGGCCTTTTTTCTTTCTCTTTTGGTGAACGCATATTTTTTATTAAATAAAGAAAAAAAAAAGGGAAGAAGAGAGAAAAAGATTGAGCCTAACTCCCCAAGTCATTTCATTAAATCTATCCAAATTATTGGAGCACCTATTAACGTTTAATTATCCCTAGATTGACCCCAAGTCAATGCAGGTGAAACTGATGAAATACAAATGACATGACTCCTTCGCCGTGGTCCATATGCCTAATGTAAAAGGAATATAAAGTAGTGTTGCCCTCGGTTTTTGGGCCTTTTGGCTTTAGGTGGTAAGTGGCTACTTATAAATATATTATGGCATGGAAGGACAAAGCTTGGCTACTAACCATGTGTAGCAGCTGCTACTGAAAATCCATGTGGCCTAATGGCTGGTTGACACTTGTTGAAACTCACATGCCAAGCACGTGACTTTTAAACCCAAAGAACTTGAACTTGAACGAACCTGTAAAAGCAAAGAACTAGTTCTCTCCAAAGGAAATCATTGGTCCCTCCTTGCCTCGACCTTTATAGGGAGCCTCCATTAGTGCTCTCCTTTGAAAAACCCAACCTTGTCGACCATTGATGTTTGTGACGGTTATTCCCACTTGCAAAACTCACGTGAGATTCTTTTTCATACCTTTAGTTACTCTTTTCTCTCTCAACTAATCTCTCTCTCTCTCCTCTCTCTCTCTCTATCTATTATATATATATATAGATAGATCTTTATATGAATCCACTACTTCCCAACTCTTTCCCTTTGGTTTGGGGGGCATTTCCATTTGTACGGTTGTTGACAAACTTTTTTCAAAAAGTACGATAAAAAAAACTTATTCCAATTCTAAGGGACATTGTGGTGTTGCACCGCGATTTTAGCAAATCGTGTTGCCTGCCTACGATTACTTGGATGGTATAATTTTTGTACACCGGGTTTTGTTGGTCGTATGGAAGGTGTGTATGAATTTAAAATCGTGGTGGAAGACCACGATTTTAGAAAACTTCTTTTAAACTCGCCTTGTGTACATCCATTTTTTATACGGTGAATACACCCTTAAAGGAAGCACCCCTACCAGTCACTCCACTCTCTCACTCACTTTCTCTTTCCATCTCTTTCTGTGTACCTGAGAGCACGAGTCGAAGACCACGCTTGCCGTACTATGGGAAGCCGAAGAAGAATCTTCATTAGCAGCCGTCCGACGCCGAGGATTCCGCCATCTGGCGCCAACCGCCAAAGCTCCTCCATCGGTGGACGCTCTCCTTCCGTGGGCTAGATCCACCGTCATGGGGACTCATAGACGCTGTCCTTCCATCATCGACACCTCTGAGGTGCCCTATTGTGAACGAGAACAGGTACGCCAATCAACGAAAAATCAAGGGCTTTCCTCACCCCTCCTCTTTCTGTCTTTCTCTGCTTTGATGATTTTTGTCTTGATAATGAGGATTTGGTGTTTTCCCTTGGTTATTATGGATAGGATTTGACAAGGGTTCTAGCAAATATGTTTACACATATCTATAATGCCTATAAGTGATAGCCGAGAACTTATGTGGTAATCTTTTGAATCTTGGAAAATGCTCGTTTAACTCTACCTATGTACAACAACAATGGTGGAGGCCATAAGTTTTGACAGGTTTTTTTGTTCATACTATAGGTCATATTGGAGCTATGAAGCCAAAAATTTAGACACAACCTTCTCATGTTGAACACTCCTGTTAACAACTAAAATATAGGTACATAACCCACCACAAGTTCTGCGTACTGATTTCTAAAAGGTCATTCCATGTACATGACATAGTTTTATACAAATGCCAACATTAGGCCACTTTAATTAACATGAAAGAGAGAGATATAGAGAGTCTAAGGGTTTTATTACAATATAATGGGCATTAGCAATATTGGTCAGCCAATAGGGTATCATTTTACAACTTATATTAAAGGAATAAAAAGGCAATAGAGCTCTATCTAGTCTCACTAACTGATAACTCCTGAAACAAATGCAATGAATTAGAACCTAATAAACCTAGAAAATTTGAAAATGAAAAGAAAGGCTTTGAAGTTGCTAGGCTAGTACACATGCACTTGATTACTCCTAGGCTGCATACAGCTTTCCTTGAGTAAATTTTGGTGGTTGAAAGGGAAGAAACGAGCTGTCAAATATAGCACAAAACATAACTAAAAAGATGAAGGAAAGTAAATATATCTAACAAAAAGAATTAAGAAAATAGAAGCCATTACCTATTAGGTGCTTTAGTTTTTCATGGAGTTCATGCTAGCTAGGCATGGAATATGGAATGTCATCTTTCTTTGCTTTTAATATTTTCTTATATTACAAGAATGTGATAAAGTTTGTAGAGTTTATATGTGCTTCTTCAGAAAGGAATTTTGAGCAACTTTTTAGGGAGTTGAACTTTATTAGTAGGGTGAAAAGAAAGTGCATCAAAAGGGGAAGATATATAGCATCCTCTTTAAATCTTCCTCCATCCCTTCTCAAAAGCCGTTGCCTTCTCCTGTACTACCAAAACAGCATCCTCTTCAGGCTTCCTTTTGTTTTGTTTTTTTTTTTCCCCATTATACGTTCTCTCTCTCATACCCATTCCAATCTCTCTCACAAAAATCTGTTTGTTTGTTGGTTTTTTTCCCCCCATTATGCATATTATTCATGGAGTCATCCTCCTCAATCTTGGGTTAAAAGTAAGTTTGATGGGTCAAGGTGGCATCATAAGAAATAGGCTTCAGATGCTTATGTCCTGCATATAAGATGAGGTTAGGATTTGGGAGACTGGTGTGATGGATCTCTATCCCACATCGGATAGCACTGGAAGAGTCTTGGGCATATAAGTGGGAGGAGAACTTCACCTAATGGGCTAGCCTTTTGGGTTGGAGACTCAACCCGTGACAAGTGTTATCAGAGCCAACCCAGTCCCTTATCTGATGTCACACC